>OX422140.1:278808311-279384501 GCA_949129095.1 Volucella bombylans
CGATGGTTTAGGAGAGGTTTGGCCAGGTGCAAAACTCGAGGTCGTATTCAAGGAAGACATTCCTAGTAGACCTCGAACTCGTACCTGGATTCCAGCCGAACCCTCCTCTCCAGGAAGTATCCTGGAAATCATCTGGCTCAGCAACCCGACTCTTCCGACTCATGACTGGAAAGTCGCGAAACTGGAGGAACTAAGGGGTTCTTATAGATGCGCGTTAATTGTGATCAATAAGGAATCCCTTAATCCTCTGGCGCAGACGAAAGGCATGATTCGGTTCGGATTCGAGTCAATTCACTTAAGGGTGTACAAAAAGGATGAGCTGGATGCTGATAAGCAACCTCCTCCTCCTTTAACACCAGATATCACAACCTTGGATCTTGGAGCGTCGATATCCTTTCCAGAATTGGATAGCGACGACTCCAATCTGTCCGAGGTGACTATCAAGCCGTCGGTCTCCTCTTCTGACACATTGTCGGAAATGGAAACCGATGGCGAAACAATTAGAGGTTCTACACGATCAGAGATAGAAGATGAGCTCTTGGGCACATCTTCAGAATCGGAGGACCTCAACAACACCGTGGTGGAGGCGACTCTGGAAGACTGTAGCAATGATACGGTTTCTCCAGATTAATCTCCACCACTCAAAAAAGGCTTCGGCCGCACTCATTCTGCGTCTTTCCAAAAGCGCAGAAGACATAATTCTAATCCAGGAACCATGGATTGCAGAAGGCGTGGTTCGTGGACTTAGGACACCCTTATACGTTCCGCTCTATACAAGAGACAAAGTTAAGATTAGAACTTGTATATTAGTGAAACGTAGCCTTAATGTATTTCTACTTCCCAACCTCAGTGACCCCGACCTAACCGTTGCCAGATTAGAGACTGCCAAAGGCTCTTACTGGCTGGCATCGGCTTACCTTGGCCACGACCAAGTGGGCCCTCTCCCTGGTGATAACCTAGAAAGGGTGGTACTGGAAGCGGGAAGGCAAAAAACTGGCCTCATAATCGGATGTGACGCTAACGCACATCATACGGTATGGGGCAGTACCGACATCAATGATAGAGGTGAGTCACTTTTAGACTATATTTTAAGTACTAACCTCTTAATTTGCAATATTGGCAATGAGCCCACTTTCATAACAAAAAACCGACAAGAAGTATTAGATATTACTCTTGTCTCCGACAGCATCACCCAAAGGCTAACAAACTGGATGGTATCGTCTGAACACTCCTTTTCAGACCATAGATACATCCAATTCAGTCTGAGTGATGCTCCCCCCAGCCAACCAGCTTTCCGGAACTACCGGAAAACTGATTGGACAAAATATAGAGGAATACTGTCGGAAACGATATCCTCTAAACTATCAAGTCCCCCGCGTGACACCAATGAGCTCGACATGAAAGTCAGGGAATTTACTCTGACTCTCAATAAGGCTATGGCCGCTTCCTGCCCTCTTATTCAACCAAGAGGCAAGAAAAAGCCACATTGGTGGTCATCGGCACTAGGACTGCTCAGAAACACCTGCAGAAAACTTTTCAACGCAGCAAAAAGCACAAGAAAAGTGACCGACTGGGACTCATATAAAGAATCCCTCAAATTATACAAAAAAGAACTGAGGAAGGCAAAGCGACAATCCTGGAGGTCATTCTGTGACAAAATCACAGAAACCTCTGAGGCTTCGCGGCTAAGAAAAATCCTCTCCACAAATCCTATGATGCCCAGCTGTTTGAAAAAAACCGATGGCTCTTGGACAACCTCAAGTGATGAATCACTCAACCTGCTTCTGGACACCCACTTTCCAGGTAGCTCCCATCTCGCGGCCAGTAGCAGCCCAAACAAGCCTACTGCAACCGTGACCAAAATTCATAGTCTGATTACGAGAGACAAACTGCTCTGGGCGCTGCATAGCTTCAAACCATACAAGTCTGCTGGTCCGGACGGTATTATACCTGCCGAGCTACAGAGATCCTCAGATATTATTCTACCAGTGTTGGAAAATATTATGAGGAGCTGTGTAGAACTTATCCACATTCCACTGTTATGGAGAGAAGTCAATGTAGTATTCATTCCCAAAGCTGGAAAATGTTCTCATGTAGTCCCAAAGGACCTCAGACCTATAAGTCTATCATCATTCCTTCTGAAAACTTTAGAACGACTGATTGATATCCATATTCGAGCTAAAGTTGATCCAAGACTTCTGTCTGCGGCTCAACATGCCTACTGTAAAGTGAAGTCGGTGGAAACGGCTTTGCACTCTCTGACTAGCTACATCGAACGATCCCTACGATATAAGGAGTATACAATGGTTGCTTTCCTAGACATAGAGGGCGCCTTTAACAACGTCAACACATCCGCAATCACGACTGCGCTGTCAACTCTGCAGGTAGACGGCTCACTTGGGGAGCTGATTAATCTAATGCTAACAAGCAGGATAATCAACTCCAAACTGGGTGAGACTTCTGCTAAAAGATATGTCAGTAGGGGTACGCCGCAAGGCGGTGTCCTCTCCCCCCTTCTCTGGAACTTAGTGGTTAACGAACTACTGATATACCTGGAAGCGGGTGGTAGCAGAGTGATTGCCTATGCGGATGACGTTGCCATAGCCGTCTCAGGAAAACATTTAAATACCATTAAAGAACTCCTCCAAGTAAATCTTAACAGATTAACCTGCTGGGCAGATCGCTGTGGATTGGGAATAAACCCCCATAAAACTGATCTTGTCCTCTTTTCTAGGAAATATAAAATTCCAATCATAGACCCTCCTTCAATAAACGGTACCAGTTTAGCTTTCTCCGATACAGCAAAATATCTGGGTCTCATTTTTGACAGGAAACTAAACTGGAAACCTAACATTCAAGAAAGAGTCAATAAAGCTACAATAGCTTTATTCTCTTGCAAGAAAGCCATTGGGAACAAATGGGGCCTTCAACCTCGCATAACCCACTGGCTATACATCTCGGTCATAAGACCGATACTTACTTACGGGGTGGTTGTCTGGTGGACGGCCTTGGAAAATGCAGTCAACCGCATTAAATTAAGCAGAGTCCAAAGAACAGCATGTCTATGCACAAGCGGAGCTTTGCGGTCTACCCCTCTGCGGCATTAGATATTCTGCTTCACTTGACACCCCTCGACATTTTTAGCAAGCAAGTAGCTGCGACTGCAGCTATTCGCCTTAAAGCGACTAAACAGTGGACAAATAATTCATTTGGCCACGCCAACATTCTTAATACATTAGGAATCCTCACAGAGAACACCGATTACATCATACCTGAACTTTGGTTTGACAAAAACTTCCATGTAAGCTTCCCCTCTAGATCATTCTGGGAGGAGGATGCTTTCATGGAGGACAAGTCAATCCATCTCTACACAGATGGATCTAAAACCGACAGCGGAGTTGGTGGCGGTGTTTTCTCAGATAAGCTAAATCTAAGCCTCTCTTTCCGCCTTCCAAATCACTGTAGCGTGTTCCAGGCGGAAATTTTGGCGATTAAAGAAGCTCTGTCCTGGCTGAAGAAAAACGTGATATCTGCAAAGGATATCCGCATATTTTCGGATAGTCAGGCCGCCATCAAGTCCCTGGACTCGGTCTCATTGTGTTCTAAAACTGCCCTTGAATGCCGATCATCTCTCATGGAGATGGCAGAGCAGTTCAACATTCACCTCTGTTGGGTGCCGGGCCACAGAGACATTCCAGGGAACTGCAGAGCCGATGAACTCGCCAAAATTGGAACCACTCTACCTATTCTACCGGACAAAGGTAGTATAGGTATACCAATCGCTACGTGCAAACTAACATTAAAGCTAGATGCCAATAAAAGAACGGACCTTAGATGGACTGCTGGACAAACATGTCTAGCAACCAAACAGATCTGGCCAAGGCTGGATCTGAGTCGATCTAAGTGTCTGATCCTTTTAAATAGGAAACATCTCAGCGCCATAATAGGTGTCATTACCGGACACTGCCTCATAGGCAAGCACGCAAGAAGGCTTGGCGCTTTTACTAACGATTTCTGTAGAAGCTGCATGGACGAGGAAGAGGAGGAGACAATCCCCCACTTACTCTGCACATGCCCAGCTCTCTCTCAGAGAAGGAAGCTTCACCTAGGAGCCTTCTTCTACAACGACCTAAACGATCTAGAAAAAATAGACGTTAACAGTCTCCTACGCTTTATTAAAAGCTCAAACTGGTTCCAGTAGTAAGAAGATCACAGATCCACGTGGCATCACAATGGGCCAATAGGCCTAAGTGGGTTGGTATTTCCAACAGCCACTCTTACCTAACCCTAACCTAACCTAGTTCACTTTGCAGCTGCTTGCTGCTAAGTTTGTCCATTGTACTGAAAATAAAATTAATTTCTCATTAATCGGACCTAAATATTTCAGTAATGTCGTTATTATGATTGCGTTATTGGAAAATCTAACCGTTTTTTTTTTTTTTTTTTTTTTGTGTTTGTATGAGTTAAGACTTGGCTTGCTAGTAAAACAGTCGACAGTTATTTGTATATTCCCAACTATCGTTTTTCTCGACTCACTTCATTACAACAAGCGACATGCTCTTTCACTTCTTCTTCAGGATATACATGTGATGGTTTTTCGTGTACCGAAAGTCCATGCGAATGTTATCATTTTTTTTCATATTTTCATTTATGATGTTCTTTCGTATACCAAAAGTTCACCCGAATGAATCTCTTTCTCTTCACTTTACTTTACTTCGCATTTTTTATTATTATGATATTCTTTCGTCTACCAAAAGTCTATCTAACCTTATACCTATATCTCGTTCTTTATCTCACATCATAATGCTCTTTCGTGCACCGAAAGTCTTATGCTTGTAGATAATTTCACTCTCTTATTTTTCTTCCCTTTTCATCACACCAAAACAAAAACGTGCAACCACCTCTCCTGCACCCAAGCCAACTCACACACACAAACATAAATACAACGCCGTGCGTTATAATGGTTTCTCGAAAGAACATCATAGAATTTTCCCTTAGCATTGAATTGTAAGCTCATCTATGAATAATACCTTATGTCGACTTCCCAAATCCCAACAACCAACCATTTGCAGTTGACTGCATTTAGTTTCTTGGTTGACGAGAGCTCGACAAACGCCATACAACTCATCAGCAATTTAGCTGTAGTTCACTTCTTTACCCATTGATTTATATTTTATTATATCTATTCTAGTTACCATTTACTTAACTTGCGTACTTTAGATTTATCCCACTTCTGCAATCGGTCGCTGCAACTCCATCATTCATGGACATTACCAGGTCGCCTACCTTGTAAATCTTTGCCTTTCGATGTCTCTGATTGTGTCGAGTTCGTTGCGATTCCTGTTTCTTCTCGATTGATTCGCAGGCTTCGTTCCGGAGCTGTTCGAGGTTGACTGGAGTTTGGTTGAGGTTCACATGTTGTGTTAGAGCGTCTTTTAGAGGATCTCGAGGCTGGTATCCCATGAGTAGCTGGTGAGCGGTTTTTCCCGTTGCCTCATTATAGGTATTATTGATTCCCCATTGGACAAACTTTATTTTTTGGTCTCATTTGTTTTCCTCTTCCACGGTAGCCAGAAGCGCATGGAGGATGGTGCGGTTATATCGCTCGACTTGCCCGTTTGCTCTTGGTGTTCGAGTGGCGTTTAATACATGTTGAATCGAGTATTCTTTCATGTAGTCTTCGAATGCGTGTGACGTGAAGGCGGTTCCTCTATCCGATATCAGTCGGCGGGGTGTTCCAAACGTGAAAAATAAATCGGTCAAGGAATTAAGTACTGGTTTGGTCTGCGTGTTTGGTACTGCTTTCAGATTAATGAATTTTGTGAATGCGTCTACGATCACAATGAGGTACATATTTCCTTTTGTCGATTTCAAGAATGGGCACAACTGATCGATATGTGCCGTGTGGTAAGGTACTGTCACCTTCCTGATTGGAAACAATTCTCCTCTGGGTTGGTTCTCTTTTTTGTTGTAGGCACATTCAACGCACGCCTTGAGATACTTTTTCACAAATTGTGTCATTCTCGGAAACCAGTACCGAGCCTTCAAATGCATAAGTGTCTTCTTTTCTGAGAAATGGCCCATCAAGTCATGGCTATTTCGCAGAACCCTATTTCTCACTCCTTTTGGTATATATAATCGGAGCTCGCCTTCCACTTTCCGGTAAAGTCGTCCCGATTGAAGAGTATAGTCTTGATGTATCTGCTTTTCTGTTTCATTGGTCTTAGTGTCTTGCAAAACTCTTGTTATATTTGCTACATCCTGGTCTTGTAGCTGGAGTGAATGTAACCAGTCGGTTTCTTCAATTTTGACCCTTAAGATGTTCATATCAACAACTTCAGGCGACTGTGGAGCTTCGCTCGGGTTTCTTGAAAGTGTATCAACGTGTACCATTTGTTTGCCTGGTCTATGTATTACATGGTAATCATATTCTTGCATGCGCAACCACCAACGAGCTATTCTTGAGATAATTTCTTTCTTCTTCATGGTGGTTTTCAGCGCTTGGCAGTCCGTTACGACGGTGAAGTGCTAGCCAAGTAAATATTGCCGGAATCGATCGGTTGCCTCAACCACTGCCAGTGCCTCTAGCTCGTAGCTGTGGTACATTGCTTCTTCTTTAGTAGTTCTTCTGCTGTAGTAAGCAACGGGATGTAGATTGCTATTGTCGTTTTGTAGCAAGACTCCTGCAAGACCCTTATAACTTGCATCAGTATGCAATTCGTGTTCCGCGCCTGGTTTGTACAGAACTAGAACCGGCTCACTCGCTAACGCGTTCTTCAGTTGGTCAAATGCCGATTGCTCCTTAACGCCCCAAATGAATTTTTGGTTTTTCTTAGTTAGTTCCGTTAATGGCAATGCCGTCAGAGCATAATTTCTGATGAACTTTCGAAAAAAACTTGTTAGGCCAATAAATTGTCTTACCTGATGTTCGTTAGTTGGTGTTTCAAATTCACTGACGGCAAGGGTCTTTGCCTTCCCGGGTTGTATCTTCCCGTTTTTGACGATGTGGCCAAGGAATTCAATTTCCTGTTTGAAAAAATCGCATTTTTTTAGGTTTAAGGTTAGTTTCGCTTCTTCTAGAATAGTGAAGAATTTTTCCAGCTTCTGCATTCCATCTTGGTGCGTTTCTGCCGGAATGACAAAATCATCCATATAGCTAACAATTTTATCAGGAAGCATTTTTTGTTTGATAATTCTCATCAGCTTTTTAAAGTAGGCTGGGGCGTTGACCAGTCCAAACGTCATCACCTTGAACTCGAACAATCCGTCTGGAGTGATGAACGCTGTATACCGTTGATGTTCGGTCTTGATCGGAATTTGATAATACCCTGAGGCGAGATCTAATACGGTAAAATAGTTGTAACCGACCAGGTTGTTCAGTTCTTCTTCTATGTTCGGAGACGGCGAGTTGATTTTTTTGGTGACCGTATTGAGGCGTCGGTAATCTACGCACATCCTATCGTCCCCGTTTTTCTTTTTAACTAAGATTATTGGTGCTGCGAAATCGGATTTGGATTCACAAATGATGTCGCTCTCCAATAGAGACTTAACCATTGACTGAGTATCTCATGCTTTGCATAGGGCACTTTGTACGGGTGTTGTGATATTGGTTCTGGCTTCGTTAACTCAATTTCCATTTCCATGAGTCTTGTTCTCCCGATTTCCCCTTGTTTCATGGCAATACATTTTCGAAATTGTTGAGTAATTTTATCAAGCTTGTGGAATCAACCTCTTTGGCAACACGGAGGTCAAGTATTGTTATTTGTTCGGGGCTAGCTGTATCGTTTTTCCGAATGACTAATAGTTCACCTTCCTTGAATACGTCACATGCGAGATTCTTTAAAATATCCTTGCCGATTAGGTCGGGTTCGGTTAGTCTGTCATCAGGTATGACTACTGCATCAACTCGATACTTTGCATTGTCGATTACCATCGAACATAATATTCGGCCAAGGGCTGTATAATTTCCGCCTCCAAATCCATGTAGTGTGACATTGAATGGGCGTATAGGAATTTCAGTTTCCCTGACGAATGTTTCGGTCACTATTGTTTGGTCACTACCAGAGTCGAGTAACGCAGCATATCGCCTTCCTTCTATGGTCACAACTTTATTAAAGCAGTCGGATTTTTGTTGTCGATAAATAGCATTTATCCGTAGATTTTTCTGCTTTGGGATTCGTGCGTAGTTGTGTATTTAGTGTTATTAGTCCATGGCCTCTTACGGTTCTGCTGGCATTGTCGAGAAACATGTCCGGGTTGGTTACAGTTGTAGCAAGTAACTTGGTTCCTTTGATGTAACGGTTGTCGATATGATGTCGTTGGTTTTTCGTTGTTTTGCTGATGTGGACGAAAGTTTTGTTGGTTGCCAATCATAGCCCGATTAGAATTATTCGTCCTGAAGGTTGCAGTACTGGACAGTGGTTTAAAATGGGAGTTTTCTCGGATGCTTTCGCACCACTATATCTTGTCGATTAATTCGGGAATACTGTTGACTGTTGCAACCGCCAAACTGGAACTTAGTTGAGGGTTATTCAGCCCTGTAAGGATGTATTGCATAATCGTTCGATCCGCTAGATGAGCTCTCTTCCCCAACATATTTATTTTAAAACAAAAATTTTCAATGGGTTCGTTCAATTTTCTTGTCCTTCGTGCCATTTGTTGGTGGATTTCAATTTCATTCTGTTGATGGGGAAAGTTAGCCTTCAGACCTGTTGCCAGATGTTCCCAGCAGCTTGACGTTTCTTCGTTGACGTCCCACCAAAATCTTGCGGGACCCTTCATCTTTGTTGCTGCTGCCATCAAGAGGCAGCATCGTCCCATTCGTAGATTTCGGTTAGGGACTCAACTCGGTCTACCCAATTGCTGGCCGACATCGATGTCACGTCGCCGTGACTTAGCTTGCTGCTAAGTTTGTCCATTGTACTGAAAATAAAATTAATTTCTCATTAATCGGACCTAAATATTTCAGTAATGTCGTTATTATGATTGCGTTATTGGAAAATCTAACCGTTTTTTTTTTTTTGTTTGTATGAGTTAAGACTTGGCTTGCTAGTAAAACAGTCGACAGTTATTTGTATATTCCCAACTATCGTTTTTCTCGACTCACTTCATTACAACAAGCGACATGCTCTTTCACTTCTTCTTCAGGATATACATGTGATGGTTTTTCGTGTACCGAAAGTCCATGCGAATGTTATCATTTTTTTCCATATTTTCATTTATGATGTTCTTTCGTATGAATCTCTTTCTCTTCACTTTACTTTACTTCGTATTTTTTATTATTATGATATTCTTTCGTCTACCAAAAGTCTATCTAACCTTATACCTATATCTCGTTCTTTATCTCACATCATAATGCTCTTTCGTGCACCGAAAGTCTTATGCTTGTAGATCATTTCACTCTCTTATTTTTCTTCCCTTTTCATCACACCAAAACAAAAACGTGCAACCACCTCTCCTGCACCCAAGCCAACTCACACACACAAACATAAATACAACGCCGTGCGTCGGTCGACCGATCGACCGAAAGAACATCATAGAATTTTCCCTTAGCATTGAATTGTAAGCTCATCTATGAATAATACCTTATGTCGACTTCCCAAATCCCAACAACCAACCATTTGCAGTTGACTGCATTTAGTTTCTTGGTTGACGAGAGCTCGACAAACGCCATACAACTCATCAGCAATTTAGCTGTAGTTCACTTCCTTACCCATTGATTTATATTTTATTATATCTATTCTAGTTACCATTTACTTAACTTGCGCACTTTAGATTTATCCCACTTCTGATTTTTTAACTCGTGTCCTGTAAAACCTCTTAAAAATAATCTCTTGGATCAGCTTTGGATTAACAAAATAAATCAACACTCTAACTCTTGCAAATTGTTACTTTATTCGATATACAAGCGTCTGCACGTCGTCACAGTTTAAACTCAACTGCCTCAAAATGCCAGGACAACGACAAGAACAAATTGACTATATTCCTGTCTCTTTCCCTTCCAAGTTGTTGTCACATAAGGAGTATTTCATTTGGATTCGTTTGATAATAAGCCAAGTTTCATCTTCTTAACAGAGGCATGGATTTATGATGAGGAAGTATCCTTTTTTAATATTGATGACTATGCAACATTCCCATGTTGCAATAATGAATATGCTTCTGGCGGTGTTGCCGTTTTTATTAAAAATGAGTTTAATGTCGATGTTGTTTCTTTTAATTTGCAGAGTTGTAATGTTAATAAAGTATCTATCACTGATAAAAAACTAACTATATTCTGTGTTTATAGATTTAGTGAGTCTTTGGTTAAAATGTTTCTGGAGGAATTGGAATGTCTATTAACAAGTGCGCCAGGACGTAACATTATCTTATTAGGCGATATTAATATTGACATCATTGACATATTAGCATCTTTCTTTTTAATCGTGTATTAACAAACCTACTCGTATTAATGAATCCTCAAATACCTATATAGACCATATTATGGTGCGTTTTCGCAGACCTGAAGATCTCTTGTTTTATAGCTCTGTTTTCGATTTACGGATTTCTGATCACTGTATGACATGTCTGAGTATTAAATACAATTGTCTGGTTAGTCCAAATATACTTCCTTCGTGCTCTTCTTACTCTATCACTGATTACCGTGCGCTAAATGAATTTCTTCGCTATGAAAGTTGTTTTAATGTTTATAATGAAAATGATCCTTCGAAAGCTTACAGTTACTTTGTTGATATACTCAGTAATTACATTAGGCTTAGTTCGAAAAAAATAAAAAGTAGTGTGAATAAAACAAAAAGACTAAAACCCTGGATAACGACGGAATTGCTTAAAATGGTTAAAGAAAAGAATAAATTGTACAAAATGAAAGCCAAATTTCAAAACAATTCTAGTACTATTGAAGCTTATAAAAAAATTTGTAAAGATATTGCCAAAGATGTTAAAAATTGTAAACATAACTACTACCTAAACAAGCTTCGGGAAGTCAAAGATGACTCGAAAAAAGAATGGAAATTGGTTAGAGAAATTCAAAATATATCTACTGTCACTAGTTTCGTTGAAAATATAAAAGATTTTGATACTCGTACTATCATCAGTGACCCTAACGAAATTGCTAAAAAATTCAATCGCTTTTTTTTTGTGATTCTGTTTCTAAATGTGAATGTACTTTTGATAATGTATCTTCTTGTATCAGTTTTTATTTTTAACCAATAACATCTTTCGAAATATACAAAATTATTTCTTCTCTTAATAGCTCACGCTCTAAGACAAGTGACGGCCTTTCGAATAGTTTTGTTAAGAAAATAACTTTGAATATTTGTGACATTCTATGTCATATCTTCAACAGAAGTGTCTCCATGGGTGTATTTCCAGATGGACAGGCCGAAGTGATACCTTTATTTAAAAAAGGTGATAAGACATCAGTTAATAGTTATAGACCTATCTCCCTTCTTCCTGTCTTTTCTAAAGTCTTTGAGAAAGCTGTATGATAAATTTTTTAGAAAAAAATAATTTTTTTAGTAAATCCCAATTCGGTTTTCGCCCGGGTTTTTAATAGTTTTAACGATAGAAAATTAACTGCTCTTTTCATCGATATAACAAAAGCTTTTGACACGGTAGATCACAATATATTTTTAGATAAATTGTACAAATGTGGGTTCAGAGGCATGACACATAAATGGTTTTCATCTTATCTTTCCAATAGAAGACAAAAAGTGAAAATTAATGGGCAAATTAGTTCCTGCAGAAACATTACTATTGGAGTCCCGCAAGGTTCGGTACTTGGTCCGATACTTTTCTTGATTTTCATTAACTCGCTACTTTCACAAAATTATCGCAGTAAGGTTAATGCGTTTGCTGATGATATGGCATGCACTTTTCAAACTAACTCAGCTCTAAACTTAGCTGCCGATATAAATCATGACCTGGAGATATTAAGCCATTGGTTTCAACAACATAATTTGGTGATAAGTGATAAAACTAAAATCATGTTTTTCAATGTGTGCGGTTGGAAGTTTGACTTTGGTACTTACTCCTTTCATTGCGCTAATTGTTATAAATTCAAACACAGTAATCATATTTGTAAATCGAACAAATGTTCGCAAATTTATTTTGTAACGGAATCTTGTTCTGATAAATGTTTCACCATAGAGAGTCGATTCATTTAAGTACCTTGGTGTTATACTTGATTGGAGGATGAATTGGTCTGCACATACTAGTGCACTTAAGAAGTACCTTATAGCTGCGACAAGGCAATTTTTCTTTTTAAAATCCTACTGCTCTCTAGATCTTCTTAAATGTATCTACTATGGATTAGTTCATTCTAAACTTGAATACGGTATAGTTTCCTGGGGCGGCACTCATGACAATAAATTGAATCCTCTTTTAATTTCTCAGAAGCATGTTGTTCGTCTTATATGCAATAAACATCGTGACGTTAATAGTTTACCACTTTTTAGATATCTTAAAATTCTCCCGCTTAAACATTTATACCTTTTTAAGGTATTAAAGATATTTTTACTAGATTGGGATATGAATTAAATCGCGGCTCCGCAAACTATAATCTTAGAATCAACAATCTTAATTATGCGGTAGTACCACTACAAATATTTTTTAATTTCTATACGGCAATTGCTCCTGGACTCTTCAATAAGTTACCTATTAGCATTAGAATTTTAAGATCTAAATATGTTTTTCTAAAGAAGGTAAAACTTTGTCTTTTAGATAAAAGTTATGAAGATATAGCAAACCTCACATCTGTTACCATCTGAATCATTTAATTATTTTTTTCCTTTGTTATTATTATTATTATTTTTCTTTTTTCTTCTTTCTTGCTACACTGTATAACTAAAAATTAATAATATCCTGCGACCCCATCTCTTTTGAGTTTATAATTGTAAATTGAAATAATTGTTAATGCTATCGCCTCTAGTTCCCTCTGAACTATAGATAGCTTGTTTTTTATTTTTCTTTACTAATTCTTTGTTAATGTAATAAATATGCAATTGGTATTCTCTAAAACGAATTAATAAAAAAAGAATAATTAATAAAAAAAAAAAAAAAAAGCGGGGGTTAAATCTGTTAAACAGCATCTAAGACGTGTCATAGGTCCACACATACAATGATTTAGATCCACTAACTCCATCTCATTTCGTTCTAGGTGAATCATACTCAGCTGTACCTGAACCTTCATCGGATATACCGCAAAATCGGCTTTTATGCTGGCAAGCCATTCAAGCCAAGTTGCAAGGATTCAACGATCTGGTAGTAAAGGGTTTTCCAATAGGGACTTGGCAACTTTGAAGTTAATTTGTGAACGCACTCTTTCACTAATCATCAAACTGTCACTGTCAATTCTTTCAGTAAACATTTTCTCCTTGGTAAAGTACACGAACGAGCAACGTCTGCAAATTATAAAAATTATCTACCGAAATTCGGAGCCGGTGACTGCAACTTTAAGAGCGTTAGCTCCAATTTTCGATCGTAATTCTCTCCCTAGTAGACAGGCAATAACAAGCCTATTGCAAAAATTTGAGTCTACATATTCGTTGTGTGATGTTGCCGTGTTAATGAGACAACGGGTTGGTCTAAATGTCGAAAATATCGCTGCCGTTCACGCGTCCGTAGCAAACGATCCAAATCAGTCAATTCCACGGCGTTCTCAAGAATTGGGCATCGCTCAGACCACATCATGGCGTATTTTGCTTAAGGATCTTGGTTTACACCCATACAAGATCAAGCTGACTCAAGAATTGAAGCCGATGGACCATTTGAAGCGACGTACGTTCTCCGATTGGGTTCTGGAGAAGATGCGCCAAGATGATGAATTTCATCGCAAAATCATCTTCAGTGAGGAAGCTCATTGTTGGCTCAATGGGTTCGTCAATAAGCAAAATATGCGTTATTGGTCGGGCGAAAATCCACATGTGCTTCATGAATCACCACTTCATCCGCAAAAAATAACTGTTTGGTGCGGTTTGCATGCCGGCGGGGTTATTGGGCCATATTTTTTCGTGGACGATAACGATCGTCACGTTACTGTGAATGGTCAGCGTTATCGCGCCACGATCACCGATTATTCTTGGCCCGAATTGGAAGATATGGACTTGGACGACATGTGGTTTCAACAGGATGATGCCACAAGCCACACAGCATGCGATACAATCGATTTATTGAAGAGTAAGTATGGTGAGCGTGCTATCTCAAGAAATGGGCCAGTCGATTGGCCGCCTCTTTCGTGTGATTTAACGCCACTTGACTATTTTCTGTGGGGCTACGTTAAGTCATTGGTTTATGCCAACACACCGACGACTTTGGAAGAGCTCAGAGCCAACATTGAACGCGAAATAGCGGCATTTTGGCCGAAATATGTGGCCGAGTCGATGAAATTGGGTCCAACGAATCGACCGCTACAAACATGCCCGCGGTGGCCATATGAACTCATAATTATAAAATATGAATTCATAAATGTTTTGATTGTACTTCAACCCGATAATAAAGTTTTTGAAATATCTCAAATGGTTTGCGTTTTATTTAAAAAAAAACTTGTCAAGTCATTACTGGAAAACCCTGTAGGATTCCAATCTTCCACCCGACAAGTGGGCTATGGGGTGAGTCATTTCAGGTGAAGATAATCGTATTCGAGTTGTCACCGTACGTACTGCTACTGGAAATCTAACTCGGCCGATATACAAGCTGGCACTATTTCCTTTAGCCTGAAACTATGTCCCAGGGGCGGGGGATATGTTTGGAAATATCTTTTATGTAATAATGTATTGTAATAATTTAACTCCAATTTGAATTAATCCAAAAGTTATAAACTAACAAACATAATCCATTTACCCTATTTTCTACCTTCTACCGCGAGCATCGAACTTGTCGTGTTGTAGAGGCTGAGTAGAGTCAATGAATCTCGAGAAAAAATTCTTCAGATGAGTCCTGAAACCAAAGGATGCTCCTTTGGTGGCAGCTGGTCAAGCTGAAGCTTTCGAGCAACTTCTTGGCCATCATGCGGGAAAACCCCGGACCACCTCCTATCAAAAGCGACGCTGGCTGGCACCAAGGCCATGTCAAGCTCATCGCATGTTCCAACCAGAGATCTCTCGATCTCTTCACCAAGGCCATCGATGGTTTAGGAGAGATTTGGCCAAGTGCAAAACGCGAGGTCGTATCTAAGGAAGACATTCCTAGCAGACCTCGAACTCGTACCTGAATTCCAGCCGAACCTTCCTCTCCAGAAAGTATTCTGGAAATCATCCGGCTCAGTAACCCGACTCTTCCGACTCATGACTGGAAAGTCGCGAAACTGGAGGAACTAAGGGGTTCTTATAGATGCGCGTTAATTGCGATCAATAAGGAATCCCCTAATTCTCTGGCGCAGACGAAAGGCATGATTCGGTTCGGATTCGAGTCCATACATTTAAGGGTGTACAAAAAGGATGAGCTAGATGTTGATAAGCAACCTCCTCCTCCCTTAATACCTGATATCACAAACTCGGATCTAGGAGCGTCGATATCCTTTCCAGAATTGGATAGCGACGACTCCAATCTGTCCGAGGTGACTATCAAGCCGTCGGTCTCCTCTTCTGACACACTGTCGGAAATGGAAACCGATGACGAAGCAATTAGAGGTCCTACACGGTCAGAGATAGAAGATGAGCTCTTGGGCACATCTTCAGAATCGGAGGACCTCAATAACTCCGTGGTGGAGGCGACTCTGGAAAACTGTAGCAATGATATGGTTTCTCCACATTAATCTCCACCACTCAAAAAAGGCTTCGGCCGCACTCATTCTGCGTCTTTCTAAAAACGCAGAAGACATAATCCTAATCCAGGAACCATGGATTGTTGAAGGCGTGGTTCGTGGACTTAGGACACGCACATACGCTCCGCTCTATACAAGAGACAAAGGTAAGATTAGAACTTGTATATTAGTGAAACCTATCCTTAACGTATTTCTACTTCCCAACCTCAAAGACCCCGACTTAACCGTTACCAGACTAGAGACTGCCAATGGCTCCTACTGGCTGCATCGGCTTACCTTGGCCACGACCAAGTGGGCCCTCTCCCTGGTGATAACCTAGAAAGAGTGGTACTGGAAGCTGGAAGGCAAAAAACTGGCCTCATAATCGGATGCGACGCTAACGCACATCATACGGTATGGGGCAGTACCGACATCAATGATAGAGGTGAGTCACTTTTAGACTATATTTTAAGTACTAACCTCTTAATTTGCAATATTGGCAATGAGCCCACTTTTATAACTAGAAACCGACAAGAAGTGTTAGATATTACTCTTGTCTCCGACAGGATCACCCAAAGGCTAACAAACTGGATGGTATCGTCTGAAAACTCCTTTCAGACCACAGATACATCCAATTCAGTCTGAGTGATGCTCCCCCCAGCCAACCATCTTTCCGGAATTACCGGAAAATTGATTGGCCAAAATACAGAGGAATACTGTCAAAAACGCTATCCTCTGAACTATCAAGTCCCCCGCGTGACACCAATGAGCTTGACATGAAAGTCAGGGAATTTACTCTGGCTCTCAAACAGGCTATGGCCGCTTCCTGCCCTCTTATTGGTGGACATCGGCACTGGGACTGCTCAGAAATGCCTGTAGAAAACTTTTCAACGCCGCAAAGAAGAAAAGTAAAAGTACAAGAAAAGTGACCGACTGGGACTCATATAAAGAATCCCTCAAATTATATTTACAAAAAAGAACTGAGGAAAGCAAAGCGACAATCCTGGAGGTCATTCTGTGACAAATTTACAGAAACCTCTGAGACATCGCGGCTAAGAAAAATACCTATGATGCCTATCCGTTTGAAAAAAACCGATGGCTCTTGGACAACCTCAAGTGATGAATCACTCAACCTGCTTCTGGACACCCACTTTCCAGGTAGCTCTCAACTCGCGGCCAGTAGCAGCCCAAACAGGCCTACTGCAACCGTGACCAAAATTCATGGTCTGATTACGAGAGACAAACTGCTCTGGGCGCTGCATGGCTTCAAACCATACAAGTCTGCTAGTCCGGACGGTATAATACCTGCCGAGCTACAGAGATCCTCAGATATTAGATATTGTTAGAAAATATTATGAGGAGCTGTGTAGAACTTATCCACATTCCACTGTTATGGAGAGAAGTCAATGTAGTATCATTCCCAAAGCTGGAAAATGTTCTCATATCCCAAAGGACCTCAGACCTATAAGTCTATCATCATTCCTTCTGAAAACTTTAGAACGACTGATTGATATCCATATTCGAGCTAAAGTTGATCCAAGACTTCTGTTTACGGCTCAACATGCCTACTGTAAAGGAAAGTCGGTGGAAACCGTTTTGCACTCTCTGGCTAGCCACATCGAACGATCCCTACAATATAAGGAGTACACAATGGTTGCTTTCCTTAATCATATAGGGCGCCTTTAACAACGTCAACACATCCACAATCACGACTGCGCTATCAACTCTGCAGGTAGACGACTCACTTGGGGAGTTGATCGGTCTAATGCTAAAAATCAGGATAATCAACTCCAAACTTGGTGAGGCTTCTGCTAAAAGATATATCAGCAGAGGTACGCCGCAAGGCGGTGTCCTCTCTCCCCTTCTTTGGAACTTAGTAGTTAACGAACTACTGATATACCTGGAAGCGTGTGGTAGCAGAGTGATTGCCTATGCGGATGACGTTGTCATAGCTGTCTCAGAAAAACATCTTAATACCATTAAAGAACTTCTCCAAGTAAATCTCAACAGATTAACCCGCTGGGCAGATCGCTGTGGATTGGGAATAAACCCCCATAAAACTGATCTTGTCCTCTTTTCTAGGAAATATAAAATTCCAATCATAGACCCTCCTTCAATAAACGGTACCAGTTTAGTTTTCTCCGATACAGCAAAATATCTGGGTCTCATTTTTGACAGGAAACTAAACTGGAAACCTAACATTCAAGAAAGAGTCAATAAAGCTACAATAACTTTATTCTCCTGCAAAAAAGCCATTGGGAACAAATGGGGCATACCCTCGCATAACCCACTGGCTATACATCTCGGTCATAAGACCGATACTTACTTACGGAGTGGTTGTCTGGTGGACGGCCTTGGAAAATGCAGTCAACCGCATTAAACTAAGCAGAGTCCAAAGAACAGCATGTTTATGCACAAGCGGAGCCTTGCGGTCTACCCCCTCTGCGGCATTAGATATTCTGCTTCACTTGACACCCCTCGATATTTTTAGCAGGCAAGTAGCTGCGACTGCAGCTAAAGCGACTAAACAGTGGACAAATAATTCATTTGGCCACGCCAACATTCTTAATACATTAGGAATCCTCACAGAGAACATCGATTACACCATACCTGAATTTTGGTTTGACAAAAACTTCCATGTAAGCTTTCCCATCATTCTGGGAGGAGGATGCTTTCATGGAGGACAAGTCAATCCATCTCTACACAGATGGATCTAAAACCGATAACGGAGTTGGTGGCGGTGTTTTCTCAGATAAGCTAAATCTAAGCCCCTCTTTCCGCCTTCCAAATCACTGTAGCGTGCTCCAGGCGGAAATTTTGGCGATTAAACAAGCTCTGTCCTCTGTAAGGCCGCCATCAAGTCCCTGGACTCGGTCTCATTATATTCTAAACCCGCCCTTGAATGCCAATCATCTCTCATGGAGATGGCAGAGCAGTTCAACATTCCCCTTTGTTGGGTGCCGGGTCGCAGAGACATTCGAGGGAACTGCAGAGCCGATGAACTCGCCAAAATTGGAACCACTCTACCTATCCTTTTAGATAGGAAACATCTCAGCGCCATAATAGGTGTCATTACTGGACACTGCCTCATATGGCTTCTGTAGAAGCTGCATGGACGAGGAAGAGGAGGAGACAATCCTCCGCCTACTCTTCACATGCCCAGCTCTCTCCCAGAGAAGAAAGCTTCATCCAGGAGCCCCTCTTTTTGCCCATTAGTGAGAAAAAAATAGGAAACAAGCAAAGAGTGAAATCGCAATCTAACTCGCCATGATCTTGGGGCCACATGTTCTCTCGGGCAATCGGTATAGCGGGCTCGACATAGATCGGCTTACCAAGCCCAATAACAGAAAAAGAAAAAAACTAACCTTTCTCCAATTGACCACAGCAGTGTAATAACAATAAATTCATCAACCACCAACCCCAAATTCATTACCATCTCCTCAACAAACGAAGAAAAACCCCTCTCCTCGTTTAGTGTCTTCTTAATTAAAAAAGCTATTGATGGCATTAGTAGTTCATACGAATACATCACTCAATTACGGGATGGTAACCTTTGAATTCTTACAAAATCTCAAAAAATTGCAGACCTTTTCCTCACAAAAAAAACATTATCTGCCCGATCTCGGTTACCCTCCACATTAACCTAAATTCATTCAAAGGCACAGTGTATGCACCATATCTTATTAATGTTCCTGAAAACGAAATCATTCAGGAAATGAAACCGCAAGGAGAGACTGGTGTGTTTAAAAAGTTCGTGGACGGCAATCAACGCCCCACCGGTCTTATTCTTCTCTCTTTCGATCTTTTCCGCCCACCAAATACAGTGAATGTTGGATGGTGTAATGCAAAAGTTGAAGAATATTATCCAAACCCCATGCGTTGCCGCAACTGCCAACTGTTGGGACTTACCACCAAGAGATGCAAGGGAAATTCTTCTTGTGAAATATGCAACCTCCCACCTTACTCACCCAATAAAGATACTTGCAAGCAAAAGAAACGTTAAAAATTAAAACAATCAAAAAATGTAGTAAGGCAGAGGCCAAACAAAATATAAGAAAAATAACCCAATTCCCATTCTTTCTGAAACATACTCTGCAGTGGCAAAAAATGCTACACAACCAGGACCAACTGTACCAATCCGTAACAATATTGTTAACAATAATACAACCTAATTAAATCCCACCTCAGCTCGTTCAACTGCATCAACACCAACCAACAGTCAAAGAAAACAATACAGGAAGACATGACATTCCCAAAAAAATGTATACTATTACAAACAAAAGTATTATCACTCATTCCAACACAGACAAATCTAAAACACATTCACTCACTACTCCCACAAACCATTCAACAGATCAATCCTCCTCAACCAACTCAAATCCATCCAACAGTCAATCTATTACAACCAATAATAACTGCTCTCACTCACAAGATAATATAAACGCAAACAAATCGAATACTACGACACAAGTTTAACATTCACTCAACTCTCCAATACCAATGCACCACCAAACTCACCGATATCAGCTGTCACTCGATCGCTCTTAAAAAAATATCAATGCTACATAAGCCCCTCACAATCTGGTTATGATGACA
Source organism: Volucella bombylans (assembly GCA_949129095.1). Lineage (NCBI taxonomy): Eukaryota > Metazoa > Arthropoda > Insecta > Diptera > Syrphidae > Volucella > Volucella bombylans. The sequence continues at coordinate 278,828,644 of OX422140.1, forward strand.
ATATCTAAGAACACAATTAATACTTACCCCCTGACTCTGCGACTCGGGGATTGAACTATAATAACTTCTCATCAAGATTTGGTGGTTCAACATCCGGGACGTAGAGTCATAACTCTCCCAATACTTCCCATGACCTTTCACAATCTAACTCAAATTATATTGTTCCAAGCCCACTTTTACCAATAAAACCTTCACTTTAGGTTCTTCAGTGGAAACTTAAAGGTTATTTTAATAATTACAACGAGCTGCAATTACTTATTAATGACCTCCAACCGTCCATTGTCTCCCTACAGGAAACGCACATCAAGCATAACACCTAAACAATACGAACCATATTTCCACAATTTACCCGCAAACAATGCTTCTAAACAAGGCACGTGTCTTCTCATTCACAAATCAATCCCGCAATATCTTCTAAACATCAATTCCAACATATCTGCCACAGCAATTGCATTAACCCTACAAATCAAATGACTGTAATCTCTCTATACATCCAACCAGATTAACAATTCACCTGCAATGACCTCGAAAATATCCTGCGCGACATAAGAACTCCAAACATTCTAACGGGCGATTTCAATGCGTGGAGCCCATCTTGGGGTTCCAACACCTATAATAAGCACGGGAAAGTTGTTGAAAATTTCATCGCAAACTCAGGACTAGCAATTCTAAATAATAGTCGCCTCAACCACTTCTTGACACACAAAACATTCACCCACATCGACTTAACTCTTGTTACACCCTCTCTTGTCCCCTACGTTTCATGGACTATTTCCGAATACCTTCACGGTAGCGACCATTTCCCTATAACTATTACACTCACACTTAACTCCAACACTACAAAATCCCATCATAGATTTCTCCTAGACAGAGCAAACTGGGAGCAATTCCAATCTAAAACTTCCAATCAATTTCAACCCACTAACCGTGAGGTTGCCATCATTCAAAAATGTATCCGCTGAGCAGCGAATGAGTCCATCCCCAATTAAAACGTAGAACCTATAAAAAAGCAGTGCTCTGGTGGAATCAAGAAATCAGTAACCTACGCCAAGAAAACAAACAGCTTGGCGACAGTTTAAAAAATTTCCAACTAACAATAATCTCGTCTCCTATAGGAAATCTAACGCCATTTTATGTAAAGCAGTTAAAGCCCAAAAAATAGCTCGTTTTGGAAAATTTACCTCCAACATCAATCCACAATCCAATTCACAAAAATTGTGGGCTGACCTAAAAACCATCACAGGTACCTACGTACCATACTCGATAACTGCAATCAAGGCCGGAAAAACTGTGCAAACGACTCTAATTTTCACCCCGATTTGATTAATGATAAACTCTCCACATTAACCAATCGACTACCATGTCATACTATAGCCCTATCTGCAACTCTAATTCAAACCGACATTAATATGATTTTTTTTTCTTTTTATAATTTACGCGCGCCTAAGGGGTTAGATACAATTTTAAGCTTGCCAGGGCACGGGCGGAAAGGTAGAAGGAGGATAAAGGAAAATTGTTTTTTTGTAGTGCTTTAAAACTCAGGTGTGTTTGGTTTCGATATTCGCTCTCCAGGGGTGGGAGTCCGAATAGGACGGAGAGTTTTTTCTTCACTCAGAGTGATTCGAAGTTTATAATTCGCAGCATTTTTTTGTGCTTGAAACTCTACAACAGCCAAATCTACGTGTCAGTGTTATGCCTTCACACGCAGAATTTTTCTGTCTGAGTTCCAATCACACAAATGAAAAACTTGAAAGACTTCTCATGGGCAGGATTCGAACCCTGACCCTCCGAGTGAGAAGCGATTGCTGTACCACTACACCACGGCCACCCCTAGAACTAGAAAGCTGATTAGCCTCCGTCAGAGGCAAAACCCCCGGATTTGACCGCATATCTTACCCAATGATGAAAATCGGCCCCATAGCTTTGAAAATAAGGCTATTGAAATTATTTAACCAGATCCTTAACAGAGGAGTTATTCCACAAGCATGGAAAATAGCTACCATCGTTCCAATACCAAAACCAAAAAAAGACAAATCCACCGTCACCGGATGCCCAATATCTCTCCTCCCCTGTATGGCAAAATTATTAGAAAAAATAATAGCCAGACGACTATACTGGTTCCTCGAAAAAAACAAGTTAATATCGAAAACCAGGAAGTCGGTTCTAAAAAAGGGAAATGTACCGCAGACGCTCTACTGTATTTGGACCAATTTATCTCCTCAGCTCTGTCTGAAAAAAACCATGCTTCTATATTTATAATTGACTTTGAAAAAGCTTTCGATCGTATCGGCATACACGTCATTTTGAAAAACTTGATTAAATGGAAGGTCGGTCTAAAGATCTTCAAATGCGTAAATCTAAAGATACATACTCAAGAATGTATAATATGCAAAATGGCATACCCCAAACATCGCTACTTTCGTTTATCCTATTCATAATAGCCTTCAACGAAATAAGCCAAATAATTTACAACTATTTATAATCCAGTTGAACACACACTCTATGCAGACGATCTTATCATTTTCTGCAAATGCAAAGATCTAGCCCTGTTACTACCATTCTCGAAAACCTTTGCAAATTTGGAGAACATTCAGGCGCTAACATATCTCTCTAAAAATGCAAGATACTCCACATACGCAAAAAATACAGTTGTGAAAACTATATTCCAGTCCTCTTGAAAAACATTTCAATCAACAATGTCAACTCCACAAAAATACTCGGTGTTACATTTGACTCTAAGTACAGCTGTAAAAACCATTGTATTAAGATAAGAAAAAACTTAACTCCTAGAGTAAATATAATTAGATACCTTTTCTCAATAAAAAATTGTTGTAATGTTAACACCCTAATAAATGTAATTAAATCCATCATCTTATCGAGAATCGACTATTGTCTACCAATATACGGAAAATGTTCAAAATCATCCATCCAACTCATCTCTACACCATATCATGAAGCCATCAGAGCCAGTTTGAGAGCGTTTCGAACAACGCCAATTGTGAATATGCTTATAGACGCTAGATTACCCCATGTAACCGAAAGAATAGCGGTTAAGCGGTTACAAAAAATCAACGCTCCAACGCCAACGCCCATCCACACTGACGTCAAAAAAATTCTTAAGTACAAAAAGACACAAAAATATCCATCCTCAATCACTTCCGCGTTAACTCTAGCCAATGAATTAAACTTACCAATTTCTATCAAAAGCTACAACAATATAGCATAACCACCTTGGATGCTAGAAAAAACGCCATCAACATATAATTAAACCAGTATCCCAAATCATCAATAAGGGACGATATGTATAGAGCTATGTTCTCGGATATTGCTTTTAATTACAAAAAACGTGAATATATCTTCCTCTTCATCGATGCCTCTAAAACAGTCGGCGGAAATTCTTTTGACGTTGTCGACGAAAATGGGTCAGTTGCCTCCAAGGGCCTCTTTTCAACATTCACATCAATCTTCACAGCTGAATCTTTTGCTACCCTAAAAGGCATCAAAGAAGCAAACAACAAAAAAACAGTAATATTTACAGATAGCCTTTCACCGCTCACTGCTGTTAAAAACACAAACAATTGCATACCCATTGTTGAATCCATTCGAGACCAACTAATATCCAAAAACAACAAACTTAAACTTGTTTGGATCCCATGCCACTGCGGCAACGAACACGCAAATACTGCTGAAAAATTAGTAGTAAAAGAATGGTTGAAAATATTTTACACCTACAATCGTAAGGACCTAAAAACATACCTACTCAGCACCTGGAAACACAAACGAAAAATACATTGGACCAACTATTGTAATATCTACGCCAAATTCAACCCAGAAGCTCAAAAGACCATGTACCCTATAAATGTATTCTATAAGAAATTACAAACCTACATTAGACTAAGAATGGGACACACAAACATAACCCATGTACACCTCATCACCAAACAGCCTCCGCCAATTTGTCAGCTGTGCATCGATAAACTAATACCACAGATAATAAATCTATACAGATGTCTCATCGCTGTATAAAAAAATGGTTCAATTTTTGTCGGCTAGATGACACGAGCTTTCGGAATAATGTAAAGCTTTTTTATTTTCGCTCTTTCTTTTCTTGAGATTTTGTTTTTTCTCTCACCACAAGTTGAGGGCAAAGGCAAAAGGAATATGAAAAACAAGTGCAAGGGGTTTTGCGGGAAGATGTTGGCTGTTTGTTTTCATTCGACTGCAATAGGAAATTATGTAATTTTTCATGAATTGGTATTTTGTTTGAGCGTATGGGTGTGTATGTAAGAAAGAAAAATTCAAAGGCTGGAAAAGACGAATATTTCTTTACATTTTGTAATTGAAGTTTGACGCGCAAAATATTATTCGTGTTATTAATATGCAGTGCATGTAAATAATAAGTAATTGAATTGAATTGAAGTGACGAAATTAAGTTTGCGGATATGAAATTGTTTCGTTTCCCTAAAAAAGGCACTGTTAAATATGATGAATGGTTAGCTTTGACGGAGGATTCTCGTGAACATATAAAATGCCTTAAAAAACCTTACATTTGCAGCAAACATTTTGAAAATGCCTTTTTGGAAAACAATTTTTTTAAAAACAAACGCTTATCCCTCTCTCTTTTTAAAACGAAGCGAGAGTGTTCCGAACTCTGAAGATGGTTCTGTTTGCTTTCATCCAGTCAAAGCTAAGATTACTTATGTAAATTATAAAGATTTAAAACTGAATTCGAGTGAACCTACAATAGGGGAACTAAATTTGGCTTCTAAAAATTTATTAAAGACAAAATTCAATGATCACATTGAATTTGCTTGCGCCAATTGTGAGGCTCATGTAAAAAGGCAATCTTTTTACATTAGGAGAATTGAAAAGCTCAAGAAATTGAACAATGTCTTGAGAATAACTATTAAAGAAAATCGAAACCAAATTTATTAAAGAAAATTCGTCGTTTAAAAGAGGACAAGAAAAGGCTACAAGCGCGTGAAAAGCAAAACATTCAAGGGAAAATCGATTCATTGCTTGGTATTCATCAAAATACTATGACATTTTCGAAGCTCATCTTGTCACAGGGTAAAGGAGGAGAAATGGATTTCGCAGTGCATCTTTTTTCGTTCAGCTGCCGGATACAACTTTTTGCGGGATCAACTTGAGATACACTTGCCTCATCCATCTTCATTGCACAGGTGGATTAAAATTAAAAGTCTCTCCTCTGGCTTAAATAGAAATGTTATGCAGCAAATTAAGGAAATAACCTCGAAATTACCACCAAGTGCAGTGATCAATTTTTATACGGGTATATATATAGATAATACTATGTACATATATTGGAATATATACGTGGTGTGTCCCAAAAGTAATGAGAATAATTTTTTTAAAACACATGTATCAAAATTAAAATGAATTGTCACCTTCAAAGTAGGATCCCAACGGTGCTGCCACTCTTCGTAGCAATGCTGGAAGGCAATTTCTAACATCGCCTTCAAAGCCTTGGTCGTAGCTTTTTACATTTTTTTACCTACATTTTCTACCGTGCGTTCCTTACTCTTAAGGTACGTTTTGAGTTTGGGGAATAAAAAAAAGTAGCACGGGGCCAGGGCAGGACTTTTGGGACACGTCATTGATATAAACACTTCAGGATGGCCAAAATCTACCGCCATTGTAAAATACATTTTGTCGAGCAAAGATAACCCCGTCGTCTAGCAAATCGTACAATTTGTCACTGTAAACACTCATTGCTTTAGAGGAGTTCCTCTTCCTCAGGGTTAATGCAAACTGAACAAATGACACCTTGTCGAAGATTACCACAAGAATAAGCCTAGGCAACCGGTGCTACTTCAGTCTGGTTTAACAAATTGGATCCAAAGTCTCTACTCCAAGGAACATTGATTTTGCTAGTTAAAATATGGCTCATTCATGGCTACTTAGGTGGCGTTGGCAACCAACAAGCCTTTCCACCTGGCGCGATCTTTCGCCAGCTATTTTCAGCGGTGCTGCACTCCAAGTTGGTTGAGATCCCATTCCACTTGTTCGAACTACCATATATTCGGCCGTACATTACTGCGTTGTCCCCGAGTCTGGGAATTGTAGATTTTCGACCTTTACATACAAATATTTTGCGTACAGTTTTAAAAACTCCCTTTCACATAACTTGAAAGAAAAGGGAGCAAATATGTACTCGTAAATAACATATACATACATTCCCCGAATAAGTTCGATGTTGCTCAATGCTTGGTAATTTATCAAATTTTGTAGGTACTTAATGTCCTGAGCACAAAATTAAAATCGGGAAATTGGTCTAGCGTTCATGTACATACGTATATCTTCAACCCCATAACATGTATTAGCCCTTAACACCTCGTGCTCCAAATATCAACCACTTTTATAGTGTGGTGCAACAACACACTCACCCCCTCCAGCACGTACACCTTCACGGACCTTCGATCTTATGGTCTTCAAAATTATATTCCTACCCCCATTTAATTTACACTGCATAACAGGTTACAAACAAAATAACAAGTGACAAACCCAAGTAATCCGGTTATGCTTGCCACTTGTGAGTGGCAAAAAAAAAAATATGCAGAAGACCGACTTTGCTCCCTATGGAGCTACGTAGGACTGGAGGAATTCGACGACGAGACTTCCCCTCCTTCATCTAGCCACCAGAATTGTTGGTGCTGCCGAGCAACATCCCTTATGTCGCGACTCCCTACCGACCTACTGAACCGGAGGCGCTCCGCACTGCCATGTGCGACGTCTCTGTCGTAGTTGAGTCGCCTGTCCGCAGCTGTTCGAGCAACGTGGAAGATTAGCGGCACCGCCAAACTGTCCTGGATCAGACCTTTCATATCTAGGTAGAGGAATGCCTCTGGGGGAACAAAGCCATCAAAGCGAACTCTCTCATGATACATGTAATTGGGGTAGAAAGCCCCGGAGATCAGGTTGTTCGATGAGGTCATTGCTCTTGCAATGTGCCCTCGAGTCAACTTAATGACGAAATTGTCCACTCTTATCAGGTTCGCCCTATTGTACAAGACCTCATTAGGATAGAATTTTATGTACTCAGACTCTGGTGTTCTGTATAAGCGAAGACAAGTCCTAAGACAAGCCCTCTCAAACACCCGAATCTTTTCCAATAAACTTGCTCTTACGTTGAACCACACGGGACATCCAAACACAAGCATAGGCCTGATAAGGGCCATGTAGCAGATAACCTTTACCCTCGCATCGAGTTGGCTGTTATAAAACAGTCTCTTTGTAAGGGCAAAAGCACCCTTGGCTCTGGCGAGAGCAACATCTATATGTTTATTAAAATACAGATATTGATCTAGCCAGATCCCAAGGTATCTGACTACATTTCGACAAGCAAGTGGCTGCCCGTGCTGTCCCACGATCGAGAACTTTCGCCAGTTCTTTCTGGTATCCCTAGAGGCAAAGGCGTCCTAAACAGAATGGTTTCCGACTTCTGAAAGTTGATTTTCAACTTCCAGTCGTCGCAATATCGCTTAATTTTGTCGAAGTCACGCTGCAAAAGCATATTAATGACCTCAATCTTTGGACCCGATCTGTACGCGATTAAGTCGTCTGCGTACGCTATGGCATGGTGAAGTGAACCTATCAGATCACTTGTGTAAATGTTGAACAGGATCGGCGAATTTACCGCACCTTGTTGCAGACCGTTTTTAATGTTAAATGTTCCAGCAGAAGTCACATCGCCATTCTTCACGATGAACTGTCTACTGGAGAGCATATCAAAAAGAATATACAGCAGTGGTTTACTAATGCCCAACCTGTCCAGCTTGAAAAAGAGTCCCTCTAACCATACGGTATCGAAGGCCTTTTCCAAGTCAATCAGGCAGGCACCAGTGCGCTGATTCTTGCCTTTGTTCCATTGGATATCAGAAACCAGTTTAGACGCAGCATGAATAACATCATGCCCCGCCTTGAAACCGAATTGATTATCCGGAACTATATGTTTGTCCTCAACCAAGTACAAAATCGGTCGATGCAGTAGAATGGACATGAATTAACAATGAAACTACGAATGCAAATTCGCTTCTCTTTCATTTCTTCATTTCTTCATTTTAATACGTCAATCTATTCAAGTTACTATTGATTTCTTGTCTATCATTTTCCCTCGATCTCTTCTCATTTGTCTTTACTTTTTCCTTAATATGCTCATTTACACTCTCTTTCTCCTTCCCGTTTACTACAATATCTTTGTACCTCCTTTTAATTTCTCTCATGCTGCTTTTCATGCTGCTTTTTCATTCTCTTTTTTCTTTGTAATTTCATTCCAAAAGTAAGGGATATAATCCACACTATTGTAATTGTTTTAATTGCTTGTCAGTTCAACTTTTTGTTATTGCCTTTATATATACGAGTACATATGATCAATAGTCGATATTTCTAGGGTGGCCACATAGATGAGACGAAAATTATGTTAAATGTTCTTTATAAACAAAAAAAAGGTTTTAGTATGTGTCATTTGGATGTTCAAAGTCTAAATAACAAAATAGATGAGTTGCGTTTAATATTTGACAATTATAATATGGTCGATGTTATTTGTCCGTCAGAAACGTGGCTACATCCTAATATTAATGAAGACCTCCTTAAAATCAGTAATTACCATAAACCCAAGCTTGTAGATAGACATAATAAGGTAGGAGGGGGATTAGCAATATTTATTAAAAATTTGTATGGATTTAACGTTGTAAACAAATCGAACTCGAACAAGATATTAGAATATATATTTATTGAAATAACACTTGGTTGTGAAAAACTACTTAGGTATAGGGTGTACTCGTATATATATGGCTCATAACATAACCAATATACATATAGATATTCTCTGCGAAGATTGGAACTTAAATATATTAGAGAGTAATAATAAGCAATTAATGAGTACGGTAGAATCCTTTAATCTTTATTTTACAAATAGTACTCAACCAACTTACTTCATATCTAACAAAAAGCCTAGGCTTTTAGATGTATTCTTACTTTCAAATATTGATTCGGTAATGCTGCATGGTCAAATTCCTGCTCCAGCATTTTCAAATCACCACATAATTTTCCTTACAATTAACGCTTTTCCATCTTGTGCAAAAGAAAATCCAATAAAATCATACAATTTTTCCAAAATATTTAGAAGCACTGTTTAAAGATATCTGATATCTGGACTGGTCGCCGATATATACAACAAGCAATGCAATATTCAGGTGGAATATATTCAAAATTGTATCTTCTTTTTATTTCATAAACATGTACCTTTAAAACATAGTAGAAAAACTAATAGGGCCAACATTCCCTGGTTAAATTCGGAAGTTTTCAGCCTTATAAAAAACGCAATCTCCTTTACTCTAGATGGAGAAGATATAAATACTCAGCTATATATTTATAAAGAATATGCCATTCCACGAAACGCGGTATCTCTTCTAATACGATCAAACAAAGAGATATATTTTTTTGTTTGTTTGTATTTGTATTTGTTATTTATTAAGTAACATCATTTACAATAGATTTTATATCATCTTTTAAGCTATAAATGAGAAATTCTATACAATACAAATATTCAAAAATTCATACTGTTAAATTTAAATTAATGATAGATTAGAGAGTAGAAGTAAAGGGTCCGCCATATAACGTTTTTTTTTTTCAACTAGTGCCTATTTCGTAAATGGTAACATTGAGCTCATGTCTGATTTGACAGATAATTAGTTTTATCCTTCCGGTTAATAATGGAAAATAATTTTATTCAAATGGCTGCCTCGGCTGGCCATGCAGTAGCCTACACGATCGGTCCAATTTTTAAGCACATTATCGATCGTGTGCAGCTGTATTTCACCAATGGCTTCACAAATATTGTCCTTTAAAGCGTCAATTGTCTCTGGCTTGTCGGCGTAACACTTATCTTTTACGGCACCCCACAAATAATAGTCCAACGGTGTCAAATCGCAGCTCCGAGGTGGCCAAACGACATCAGCTCGGCGGCTGATAATGCGATCTTCAAAAACAGGGCGCAAAACATCGAGTGTAGCTTCGGCTGTGTGGCACGTAGCGCCGTCCTGTTGAAACCAAATGTTGCCAATATCCTTCTCTTCAATTTTTGTGAACAAAAATTCGTTCAACATTGACTGTAACGGCCACTCCTTGCTCATTTCCGAAGAAAAATGGCCCAATTATGCCTCTGGACCAAAATCCGTACCAAACAGTGACTCGTTTTGGGTGTATCGGCTTTTCAATGTATGCGTGCGGGTTTTCTGTGCCCCAAATGCGACAATTTTGCTTATTTACATACCCGCCAAGATCAAAATGAGCTTCATCTGAAAAGATGATTTTTTTGGCAAAATCGGCATCATGATTTTCAAAGTAATGTCGCAATATTTCCCAGCGTTCAAGCATATGCACAACCATATTCGTTCAGCGGAAGGATAAAACTAATTATCTGTCAAATCAGACATGAGCTAAGTGTTATCATTCACGAAATAGGCACTAGTTGAAAAAAAAAACTTTAGATGGCGGACCCTTTAGTTTAAAAATTATTTTAATAACATTATTGCAACTAATTAGTTAACAAAAAGTAAAAGTAAATAGTATTGCCTTTATGAAATTACACCATGTACTTATTTTATCCTGCCAAATGCCGAAAAAGTGTTTTATCAAAATTGTTCGCATTATAAAGTCTCCTAACGCTTAGAGGTAGTGTGTTCCAAAGATGGAAAGCATGAACAAAACATTGTCGCTCTGAACTTTGGTAATAGATACGCGGCTTGAATGTGAAATTTTAAGTTTTTCAAATAAATATGGAGGCTGCTTGCTATTAATAATTCTATGCAGGTACTTGATAGTGCAATATTCGAGATATATATCAAGAGTACATCCCAATATGTTTTTAGCGTATTGTGAAACATGGTCATAGCGTCTCAATCCATAAACATAGCGGATAATGCTGTTGAAAGCGATGTTGAGCTTACGTCTAAGGAATGCACTACAGCAATAAAAGATTTCACAGCCGTAAGTAAAAATTGGAATCAGATAGCCCTCACTAGCATAATTCTTGTATGCAGGGGAGTGAAAGACTGCGACACAGACATATTCCTTAGACATCCGTAGACTTTGCCTATAATAGTGGAGATGTGATCATTCCAACTTAGAGTACTGTTAATCCATATACCAAGGCTCTTTACTTTGTCAACTCGATTGGATCATTACGAAGCAATATGTTAGGAAGGTTAAAGCCATTTATGCTGCTTCTGTTAATAACAAGACATTTGGATTTAGTTGGGTTCAGTCTCAGCGAATTATTTTCAGACCAATCTGGAATTTTATGACAATAGTTAAACAAAAATAAAAAATAGGCAAAAGAAAAAAAAAATTGAAAAAAAAAAACTGGAATTGCAGCTTACGTATGAACAGGTGGGATTTCATCACGATTTGTACCATCAGTAGCGGCCGCAAAAGCATCCAAGTGGTGAATAGAGTCAATCAGGAAAACTTTGTCATTCGGTGTTCGACGCACATACTCGTACACTCGTCCAGTGCGGGTGAAAACAGAGTCAAAAGAGTCGTTCATTGATCTCCGTTGAGTTTTAACGTGTTTCGGCTTCCGAGTGGATTGTGAATAGAGTATAGTGCATAAAATAAATCAATAAGAAGAGACATTTGAGGATTTTTTTACGAGTACCAATTAGCACAGTGGCAGTGTGTTCGCCCGACAGACCATAGGTCGTGGGTTCGAATCCGAGTGGGGGAAAAAAAAAAGAAGAAACTTTTTTTTTTCATTTAATTTAAAAATAAATAATTAAAAGGGAGAAACAACATCACGCGATGTATTCTGGAGAGCGGTCCGTTAAGCCAATAGCGGGACCAGCTGAAAAGACAGGCGATGTATCAAGTGGTTCAAGCCAACCAGCAGTAGTGGTCGAACCAAAGAGGAAGAGGAGGAGGAAGCAAAGGCTTACTCCGAACCTAATAAAGTGCCCTTCCCTGTCAGCATCTACCGAAAAGCTGCCTAGCGGAGCGGGGGAAGGGGTACTACCAACAACATCAAAAAGGGCAGCAGCACAACAAATGGCAACGAAAGACAACTTCCCATATGTGGCTGATGGTGGAGAAAGCCAACGTAGGGAAGACGAAAATATGTTCGCATCTCTGGCGGCCTCTAAGTCAGATGACGAAGAGGAAGAGGTAGAGAGCATAGAAAATAATATTAAGATTCTCCAGCAAAGAGTGTTAGCTATTAAGGCTAAAAAAATAGCTAGGAGGGAGAAAGTGCAGCTAGGAGAACTTCTCGTGTCTCAACAGCCACAACAACAGCAACAACTAGCAGCAAAAAAAAGGCAGCACGTAGCTACTCAGCAGCAAGAACAAAAACCAAAACAGCAGCCTAAACACACACAGGCTCAAAAAATCAATCAACAAAATCAACAACAACAGCAGCAGAAGAGCCAGCAACAACAACAACGTAAACAACAGCAACCACAACAACAACAACAACAACAACAACCACAACAACAACAATATCAACAACAACAAGAAAAACAACAACAACATCAAAAGACATCTAGAACAAGGGTTCCACCAATAAACACTTATGAGATGGAACTCAAGGAAACGATAGAATTATGTAAGTTGGCCATAGGCAATAATTTTTATATTAAAAGACTTAGCGTAGATAGGCATGCGATCCACTGTAACACAGTGGAGCGCTACCATAAAATTAAAAGTTTATTGAAGGATTCGACGACGGAGTTCTTCTCCTACACCCCGAAGGGGGAGAAGCTGCAAACAATGCTGCTGAGAGGATTAGAACCGTCGACTGATCCGGGGGAGCTCCTTGCACTGCTGAAAGAGAAGAAGTGCGAAGGGCTCCAATTCGTGGGGGTCAAGCCATTCACCACAGCCAGAGCCAAAAGGGAGAAGCGGCAACTGCCGATTTTCCTGGTCCAGCTAAGTCCCACCAGCAATCTGGATGGTCTAAGGAGTATTAAAGTCCTAGACTACCAGGTTGTCCATTGGGAAAAATTAAAGAGGAGCGAAAACATTCTACAATGTGTTCGCTGCCAAAGGTTCGGGCACGCCGCGTCGAACTGCGAAATGCAGCCTCGATGCGTGAAGTGCGGTAAGAACCACAAGTCCGAGGAGTGCGCTCTTGGTAAGGACGGAGCGTCTGAAAAAAGCCAACTCTCTTGTGCTTTATGTAGGAACACGGGGCACACCGCAAATTATCGGGGTTGTCCCAAATTCCAGTACATCAAAAGAATAAATCTGGCCCGGCAGCAGAAAGTGGAAGTGAAACGTCCACCCGTGCATTTGCAAACTCCAGCCGTTACTCCCCATGTTACCTACGCCCAAATGGCGGCAGGTAGGGGAAATACGGTACAGCAAGCGAAGGTTGCTTCTCAGGCCCCAGCGCCCAGAGCACCTGAACCAGTACCTGACATGCTAGCTATCTTGCTCTCTATCCAGGGGCAGATGGCTCAGCTACAACGTCATTTAACTGAACAGACCGCGCGGGTGGATCAAGTATACGCACTGCTGCCTGGCCTAACGCACCTTTTGCCGTAATGGGTACGTACGTGGCGGAGCAAACCCTGAAGGTCCTTGCTGTGAATGTGAATTCACTGGTTAGGCTCGAACGACGAGCCGCACTATTTAAGTTGCTTAAAGACCAAGCCCCCGATGTGCTTTTGGTTGGCGAAACTAAGCTTACCAAAAGACACAAAATGAGGCACAGAAGATACAAGATAGTACGGAGAAACCGACCCAACTCCATTCAGGGAGGTGGCGTTGCAATTTTCGTACGAAAAGGTATACATTTTAAAGGAGTATATAGCCGTGTAGTACGTAGGTTCCAGGTGCTGGAAGCATGCATCGTGTATATCCCCCTCCGTAGTGGAAAGCGGTTGTACATGGTGTCTGTCTATGCACCTAAGGCTACTCAATCCACCTTATTTATTTCAGAGCTCGAGACACTTTTTCGATTTCTGAGGCTGGAATTGGAAGACAACTATTTTATTATCGGCGGAGATTTCAACGCCAAACATAATGATTGGGGAAATAATACACCAAATACTAGAGGGAACCTACTATTCAATTGGTGGGGTCAGCACAGTATAATGTATCGACTCGGGCTTAAGGCGACGGATAGTCCGTCGTTTCCCAGACACGGGTCCTATTTGGACCTTCTGCTGTTCGACTCACGAATACAACTGACATGCACTAACCAACAAACTACAAACTGTCTACGCACTTTCGTGTATGACAGTGACCATTGCGGTCTCAGCACCGAAATAACTGTCCCCAAAGAAATTGCGGAATTGGATGAGTTTGTTCAAAGGCATTCCTACAATTACAGTAGGGTGCGTTGGACACACTTCACCAGATCACTGACTAGAGCACTCTCCTCGAATTCGCTCTACCCACCGTCCAACAGAAATCTGTCAAACGAGGAGATTGACAGGTATCTAAGACTAATGGACGAGACAATTAAACGAACAATGGACAGAGCAATACCTCGGTACCAACACACTGACGAAGAAGACTTATTCCGCAACGCAACCATTGACGCACTGCACCGACATAAAAGTAGACTACTGTCAAGACTAAAAACCTTGTACAGACAGTTTACTGACAGACATAACCCGGAGATCATGACACTGAAGTCGTCGATTAAAAACCTCCAAACATTAATAAAGGAAAATTACAGAACATCTGTAAGTTTGTATTGGAACAATAAAATTCGGGCTGTAAACACCAGCAACCCGAATATGTTCCCGCAAATAAATAAAATATTTCGGAGAAATAATCAGAACGACCTTCCATGTCTTAAAATCGCCAGAACGACGAACAACGAACAAATACTTGTAGCAGCAGGCATAGATCCAAATGGGGCTGTTGATGATGACAACTTCTTTGTGATCGAGGATCCGCAGGAGCAGGTAGAGGCTATAGGAGCGACTTTCCAGGAAGTGTACAAGGCGAATGTTATCATTGGCCCGAACCACGATCTGGAGAATCGAGTCCTTGTGCACAATTTCTACCTTCGAAATGAAATTGTGAATTGGCGATTCGAGAGCTCGGGTTTCACCCAGTTCAGTGACGAGAATATGGCAAATAATGTCATCACCAACGATAGGGTACTACCCCCGTTCATTTCGAAGGAAGAGCTCCAAACGATCTTCGAATCACTTAGAAGTAAGAAATCAGTGGGAACCGATGAAATACCGAACATTGTGCTTCGACATCTCCCTCTAGAAGCGGTGAACATTTATACCACCCTGTTTAATAATGCAATGAATAATGCACATTATCCAGCGCATTGGAAAACTGCGGTGGTACATCCCATCCCCAAAAGGGATAAAGACACTTCCAATCCGGCGAATCTCCGATCGATCAGTCTTCTTCCAAACATCAGTAAGGTGTTCGAGAAGGTGATCAATAGAGTCCTGACTAAGTGGATTGAGGACAAACATATAGTTCCGGATAATCAATTCGGTTTCAAAAAGGGGCATGATATCATTCATGCTGCGTCGAAACTGGTTTCTGATATCCAATGGATCAAAGGCAAGAACCAGTGCACTGGTGCCTGCCTGATTGACTTGGAGAAAGCCTTCGATACCGTATGGTTAGAAGGACTCTTTTTCAAGCTGGACAGGTTGGGCATTAGTAAACCACTGCTGTATATTCTTTTCGATATGCTCTCCAGTAGACAGTTCATCGTGAAGAATGGCGATGTGATTTCTGCTGGAACATTTAACATTAAAAACGGTCTGCAACAAGGTGCGGTAAATTCGCCGATCCTATTCAACATTTACACAAGTGATCTGATAGGTTCACTTCACCATGCCATAGCGTACGCAGACGACATAATCGCGTACAGATCAGGTCCAAAGATTGAGGTCATTAATACACTTTTGCAGCGTGACTTCGACAAAATTAAGCGATATTGCGATGACTGGAAGTTGAAAATCAACTTTCAGAAGTCGGAAACCATTCTGTTTAGGACGCCTTTGTCTGGGGCCTCTAGGGATACCAGAAAGAATTGGCAAAAGTTCTCGATCGTGGAACAGCAAGGGCAGCCACTTGCTTGTCGAAATGTAGTCAGATACCTTGGGATCTGGCTAGATCAATTTCTGTATTTTAACAAACATATAGATGTTGCTCTGGCCAGAGCCAGAGGTGCTTTTGCCGTTACAAAGAGACTGTTTTATAACAGCCAACTCGATGCGAGGGTAAAGGTTATCTGCTACATGGCCCTTATCAGGCCTATGCTTGTGTTTGGATGTCCCGTGTGGTTCAACGCGAGAGCAAGTTTATTGGAAAAGATTCGGGTGTTTGAGAGGGCTTGTCTTAGGACTTGTCTTCGCTTATACAGAACACCAGAATCTCAGTACATAAAATTCTATCCCAATGAGGTCTTATACAATAGGGCGAATCTAATAAGAGTGGACAATTTCGTCATTAAGTTGACTCGAGGGCACGTTGCAAGAGCAATGGCCTCATCGAACAACCTGATCTCCGGGGCTTACTACCCCAATTATATGTATCACGAGAGAGTTCGCTTTGACGGCTTTATTCCTCCAGAAGCGTTCCTCTATTTAGATAGCAAAGGTCTGATCCAGGACAGATTGGCGGTGCCGCTAATCTTCCACGTCGCTCGAACAGCTGCGGACAGGCGACTCAACTACGACAGAGACGTCGCACAGGGCAGTGCGGAGCGTCTCCGGTTCAGTAGGGCGGTAGGGAGTCGCGACATGAGGGATGTTGCTCGACAGCACCAACACTTTTGGTGGCTTGTTGAAGGGGAGGATGCTTCGTCGTCGAACTCCTCCAGTGATATTTAGCTTCATGTGAAGCAAGGTGGGCCAGCCTAATTTCTTTTTGCCCATGGCCGGCTTACATAGTTTTTAGGTAGATTTAAGTTAGATTTTAAGGAAAAAAAAAAAAAATATATATAAAATGAAAAAAAAACAATATATATATATATACATATATTTGTATATTAAGTATATATATATTATGTATATATATATATATGCATGTAGATGTAAGTAGGTTAAGTAGATTAAGATTTAGTTTTAGGTAGTATGTAGGCTTTTAGTTTTAAGTTTTATAATATAATAAAATTAAAATATTCCGTATACTAAGTTTTTAAACATGTTTTCTTAGTTTAAGCTGTAGTTAAGTCACTGTAGAATAACAATAAAATCCGTCATAAACGTCGAAAGACATAGTATTTAAGTATTATGTATAACTTAGAGTGCCTGCATAGGGCCAGTAAGTTAGTTTAAGATAAATTTAAGTTATTTAAGCTAACGCTTAAACGTTTTTTTGTCTAGCATGTAAGAGTAAATTAAGTAATATAAATAAAAATGCATATAAACTGAACTGACTGGTGAAAACAGAGAAAAACTTCTTCAGTTTCTTTTGTTGAAAAGCTCTTCGATAAAGCTCCAGATTGCGCACAGTGAGGTTTTCATTTAAGTATATCGGCTTGTCAGATTGCAACCCAAGATTTTGTAAACAAATAGGCTTACGCGTTTTTTTTTATATGCTTGGTTTACCAGTCTAAGTATAGTAGTTTTTTCGGCAGCCGAGTTAAATTTGATTATTATGGCTGAGTTCTGCATAACTCCATTTCTGGGAACCACAGGCGGAACACAGTCAATGGAGGTGCAGAAGGTATGAAACATATTCCGAAGATTTTCATCAGCTCTCACGGGAACACCGTGGGGTATGGCATGGGCGGATATTTTTTCGCGCTCCATTGAGTCCAACTTGTCATGTAACTCAGATATTTCATTGTCGAGCTGTGTGCATCGGATTTATTCAGAAGTTTGTTCAAGCACTTCTATTTTCACTGTTAATGCGGACATGGATCTATTTACGTCATTTAAGCGGCTGTTGAAATCGTCGACAACACTTTCCACTTTCTGCATTAAGATGTTGTGGTTGTCCATTATAAGAGATTTCAGTTCATTTGTGGTGTCTTCCAATTGTTTAGCAAGACGTAGCTCAAACTTATTGGTAGGTTTATCTTCTTTGTTAGTTGTTACTGGTGATTGGTGTTGAGTTTTGCTGTTTGGAACCAAATCTTGTTTTCACTGGAGTTGGTGGCAACGACATCGTAACAGTTTTAGCGGTTAAAGACAAAGGCGCGAAAGTGAGCTCTCTATGAACTTTAAATAAAAGTAACTTGTTGAAGAATAAGTATATCTCTAAATACTGATTCAGACACTTTTGTTATATATATGTAAATTTAATTAGGAGAATACTTGAAACTAATTGCTGCACCGACACTAATAGGTTAACTACTATTGACAGTCATCTGTCAAAAAAAATCTTTTATCAAGACAAATTCAACCCGAGGGACTCGAGTTCCAAATTCTGGAGTAATATTCGTGATATCGAGCTTAAGTCTGTAAAAGATGCACTTCCCAACAACATCGACTTAATGAACTAAATAGGAAGTTTGTTCAAAGCAATCACAATACTTTTGATCAACAGAACAACTCTGCCTCCTTCGACAGCTAACGAGAAGATACTTTTTCTTTTTTTTGAATTGATAATATATGTGTAGGTCAAACAATTTTAAAGATCAAATCAAAAGCTGTTGGCTCTGACGGTGTATACCCGACTTTCATGCAAACTCTTCTTCCCGGTTTCCTCCCTCATATAACTTATATATTTAATAATATACTAACAACGTCCATTTTTCCCAAAAAGTGGAAAGTTGCTAAAATTCTTCCATTACCAAAATCTAATGTTCCTAACTGAATAGGAAAAGTCTTATCACGAAATTTCAGTCTGGCTTTCGTGCAAAACGTAGCTGCACCACGGCTTTATTAAAAGTGTGAGAAGTTATACGTGCCGGATTAGGCTGTGATATTTTGAGCCTAATTGTATTTTGGACTTCTTAAAGGCGTTTGACAGCGTAAATCACTCTATACTATTAAATAAACTACATAGTCAATTCTCCTAATTTGGAAGTTCCACTTGCAAATTAATAGACGCATATCATACATATCACATATCAACAATATGTGTCTAATGGCACCAAACACTCCTTAGGTGTCCCACAAGGTTTCATACTAGGAAAGTGTCAGATCACATTACGCACTTAGATAGATAGATAGATATTTTTATTTTTGCATAATATAACTTACATTTGGTATTGCATATTTTACATTTAGAGATTTGGTACATTTTTTACCTTACTACTAAAAAACGGAAAAGTTTTTGATACAGGAGGAAAAGAATAAGCATAAAGAGTACAAGCGGAGGAAACTTGCTACAAAAACCTCCATGCAAAAAAAAAATCACATTACTCACTTAACTAAAAAAATAACCGGCTGCTCCTTAATAGCCTTATTCAATTTAAGAAACATATTACTGCTTCACAAAGTAATTACTACAAAAGATCCAAACTATTTATTTGATATGATAAAATTTGCGAGTAACCAAAGGATACTGCAAATAATTTTACCTAGATATAAGTATCTTACAACTAGTCGAAATTTCTTTATTCACGCGATTCATCTATGGAATTGTCTACCAGTGAATATCAAACGATCTAGCTACACAAATATATTCACAATTGAAGTTTTTAAATACTTAGCGCAAACTTATTGATGGAATTTCTGTACCTTCTTTCACATATTTTTTCTCCCCACATCCCCTATTTCTTATAGTTATCACTATAATATTATTCTCTTTTTATTTAATTTTGTAATGTTTTTTTGCCTAACTTGCACAATTTAAAAAGATTTAATTTTACATTTACAAGAATTTATGTGAATTAATAAATAAATAAAAGAAAAAAAAAGTCCAACGTAGATGTGCTCTCCCCTCTAGGCTCGCCGAACCGCTGTGTTATATCAGCTAATTTCTTGTATACTGACCATATATTTAGAGAAAAGATTCCTAAAAGAACCGTATGGCAATGCGAGAAAGCCAATCGGAGCGGACTTAACAGCTTCTTTAAGAATTTTAATTGGTCGTTATGTTTCCTCGATAACAACGTGGATACCGCCGCCGATATGATCACAGACACTATTCTCTTTTAAATGAGATCCCTTATCACTCATCGGATGAAGAGTATCAAACGAAGAGAAAAGGCATGGTAAGACTCGAGCTGTAAAGAGGTTTTCAGTGTTAGAGAAATGTTTTTTTCGGTCCTTCAATACCAACCCGACAGAGGAAAATCGAGAAAAGTTTAAAAAAAAACAGGAATGATTGCAACGTCTTTCTTAATGCGACCAAAAGTTGAAGCAAAAAGGTAGTAAAAGCTTTTGGTCGTTTGTCAAAGGCATTAGAAATTCTGTCTCATCCTCCATCCCAACACTCATTTACAATGACATTCCAGCTATCAGCCCGTTAGACAAGGCCAATCTGCTTGCTTCATACTTTGCCTCCAGCTCAACACTGCTTTCTCTCCGCCTACACTTAAAGATCTCAACATACATAAATCCGCTGGTCCAGATGGTATATCTCCCCTTCTTCTGAAGAGGTATTCTTCTACACCGGTAAAAGCACTGCGTAAGTTTTTTCATCAATCCTACTCTTTAGTATAGAAAACAGCATTTGTCTATCCCGTCCCTAAAAAAGGCGAATCTTCTTCTCTCTCCTCCTACAGACCCATTGCACTTACATTCCTTCTTTCCAAGGCCATGGAAACCGCTGATAAATCATCAGCTCATGAAATATCTCGAAACGCGAAAACTTCTCAACATGACCGGCAGTACGGTACACCCACATTCAATATTGCCAAGGATCTTGCAGTTCGATCGTAATAATACTTCTGTTTATACTTTTTGTTTTGTTTCGACGCAACAGCTGATCCGCTACAGGCAATCTAGTCTTAATTTGGCGCCCACAGAACAATTGAGCCGGCGACAGTTTCATGCTAGCGAATTGTGTTGTATTGTACTTGAGAATACGATATTGAAAACGATCGGTTTCTTGCACCTCGTAGCATCGCCTTAGAAGATTTTTTGCTGTGACAACGCCTTTTTCCGCTAATCTATTGCTTTGCGGATACCTCGGACTAGAAAAAGTAAACAAAATGTTTGTCTGATTGGCAAATTCCTCGAATGCCGTTGACCTGAACGGGCTATTATCATATTTGATTTCCGGTGGATATAGTACGCGATCAAATATTTTCACCATTCAATTATATGGTTAGAAGTTTTCCGAATCAGTTTCTCTGACATGACAAAGCCCGAATATGCGTCAATGATCGCTATATAATCGTACCCTGCAATTTAAAATAAATCAATCGCGACTCTTTGAAATGGGTACTCAGGATTAGAGTCTTGAACCAACGGTTCTTTTTGAATATTTCGTTTAAATTTTTCACAAAGAATGCACTGCAAAACGACTGTTTTAATTTTGTCGGACATACCAGGCCAAAAATAAAGAGAACGTGCACGTTCAAGCGGTTTTTCAACACCCAAATGTGGTTCGTATAACCACTTGCAAATTTTTGCCTGCAGTTCAGAAGGAATTACAAGTCTATGGTCTTTAAAAAGAAGTCCATTTTCGAAATGCAAATTATCGCGGTATTTGTGAAATTTTTGACTCAAATCATCAATCTGATGATATCGGAGCCATTGCGTCTGGACATATTTACATATGCGCATATACTTTTCATCATCTTAAATTACACGGAAGTATAAGTTGTAATTATCTTCCGATAAGCACACCTTCCGGGTGATTGTATGTATTACTCCAAGAAGATCTGGGTTTTCCAATTGATCGGGCAGCTGTACCATTGAAAGGGAGTCCGCCACAAACATTTCCCTTCTCGGTGTATAAACGATATTCATCTTCGGATACATGAGAAGAAGCATAAACATCCTCTGTAATCGGGGAATGAAATCATCAATGTCACGCTTGACAAGTACCTCGAGTAGCTAATGGTAACTTTGAACCGTGAACTCTCTTCCGTATAGGAAAAAGTGGAAGCGTTCACAGGCAAAGACAATTGCCAACAATTCCTTCTCAATTTGAGCCCATTTTTTTCACCAGCGCTTAAAGTGCGTGAAGCGGAAGCAATTGGATGTCCATTCTGTACCAAAACGCATCGCAAACCATCCTTTGATGCATCCGTTTGAATGATAACTGGTTTTCTCGGATCATAAACTGCCAATATAGGCTCTGACGTTACCATGGAAATCAATTTTTTTAATTCGTTCTCATGTCTATACGTCCAACTCTATTCAACCTCCTTTCGGGTTAAATCACGCAAGGCTGTGGATTGGCATGACAAATTAGGGATAAACTTTGCAAGATACTTAAATAACCCCGGATTTGTTTGTTGGCTTCGGCATATCTAGAATGGCTCTGGTATATCGAAAATCTGATCTAATTTGGCCCTATGAAATTAAATGTCCCATGAACTTAATTTATTTTTGCCTAAATTGAATTTTACTCGCATTAAATTTAATGTTATGCTTCTGAGCGCGCTCCAATACGATTGCCAAAGTTTGGTCATGTTCAAGGATATTTGCGGCCGCAAGAGCCATGTCATCGAAATATATGAAATGGTTTGGAATATCCCCGAAAGTTTGCACCATTTTTTTCTAGAACATTTCTGGTGCGTTCCGTATGCCAAAATCCGTTACTAAGATCAAGCACAGAAAATACACATTTAATTGCCAGTCGCCCCATCACGTCTTCGATCGTTGGAATGAGGAACTGCTCGCGCTTTATGCATGTATTAAGGGGCTTCGGATCGAGACAAACCCGAAGTTTTCCATTAGGTTTTTCTACGAGCTGAACATTGTTTACCCAATCGATGGGATAATCGACTGGAGAAATGATTCCAGCCTGGACCATCGATTCGAGTTCCAATTTTAGACGATCACACTGACTCGAAGGAATGCGCTTTTTATAGTGCAACGGGGGTATGGCATCCTCTTTTAACCTAATGGAGCAAGTACCTGGAAATTTACCCACACCACTAAAATTTTTCTTATATTTTTCTAAGAACTCCCCCTTCTCCCGTGGCAAACATGGAAATGATTTCACCGTAATCAAGCGCTTTATTAAATCGAACTTAATGCAAGTCGACAATCCCAGCAGCGGTTCAAGCGCATCATCAACAACAAGAAATTCTGCCGTTTTCATAGTTCTCTTTTCCACATCAAAATATTTTAAATTAACCAAACCATGAATGTTAATTTTATTAGCACTATAGTCGAGCACAACAAATCCATGCGTATTCATTTCAGAAGTAACGTTCAACTTCTTAATTAAATTAATCGGTACGCAATTCACATCGGATCCAGTGCCAATCTTGAATGTGGTTAACCAGTTGTTAATTCGATATGTTTTCGTCCATCTTATTCTATTTACTGTATCAGTGTTCGCTTTTAATCTAAAAATATTACCATTAAAATTAAAATTTCTAGTTAATATACTAGTTCCATCAATCTGCTCTAAACTACAACAATTACCTTCCTCATTCCAATTGAGACTGTTTGCCTGCTTCTTGTTGTGGTTGTTGTTGTCCCTCCTTGGCTGTTGGTTCCCTGATGATTGATGTTGTCCAGTTGGTTTTGCTTTTCCCTTTTGTTTGAAAAATTTAGCGAAGTGACCCTTTCTTCCACAGTTCAAACACAGTTCAAACAGTTGACGATATGAGTTGGTGTGAAAGGTGTACTGCAATTGAAGCAATAGCGAGATATAGCATTGTATGTTTCCGATACAGTATTCACACTTGATTCATTGTTGTTGTAACGTCGATTTATCAACATTTTATTTTCATTTGCCGATTCATAGATCTTGCAAGTTTCAATGGATCATCCTTTCCGTCCAATAGTTTTAGGTGTAATTTCTTATCGTAAACACCGATAATTATGCGATCACGTAACATTCGATGTTTATAAGTAGCGCCACGCTTACATTTATATTCACAAAATCGCAGCCGAGCTCTTAATTCGGTTTCAAAGTCAGCAAAAGCCTGGTTTTCTTTTTGCACAATTGTATTGAATTTATACGATTCCATAGCAATGTTTTACCTGGGGAGGCAGTACTAATCGAATGCCTTTAATGCCGTTTGCTCCACATTAACGTTACTCTGCTCTTCTCCGTTTCCTTCACAATCGGGTTGACCTGCATTTGGATTTGCATTCACATCAGCGCGTGCATTTTCAGGTGCGTTTGCTAACCCAAACATGCTATCAGGTGTTCCATCGTTTGGGTACAGAGTGTTGTAGATATTTCCTGCGTCTGGGCCGATTAACCACTCAACTTGCATCTTTACTTAAAGAAACTTAAAGAAATGAGGCAATATACCGAGAAACAAAGTCCGCTTTTACACGTCGCAAGTTTCGGGAGATTCAAATGAGTGCAAAAGAGAGGGATAATGAAACAAAAAATACCCAATTAACCAAATTCCCACTGCATGTGGGTAGCAATTTCATTGCAAGTTTTTGACATTACTCTTTCTCCTTCTTCTTTCTATTTCGCATTTGCTTCATTATTTCTTTGGCTGTTGTTACAAGCACAACATTTCAGTATGAGGGAGGAACTGAAATGGACCAAAGAATTAACAAGCGGGCTCATTTTCAATTATGAAACACTGATCGCAAAAGATGAAATGAAAGAGAGCTGTCAAATAATATGAAAAACCAAAGAAGGGGGAAAGGCTTTTGTGTAAAATTGCGCGCAACACTGAATGACAGTGCAAATGCGCATTTCACACTTGCGAAGTGTAAAAGCGGACAAATTATTCCTAGACAAGAGAACACATTCGCATGGTGGAAATCGCGGGAAATAATTTATCCAAATCTGGAAAAATTAACTAAAAAATACTTAAGTATTGTAGCTATATCAGTTCCTAGCGAAAGGATTTTTCCAAAGGCTGGGTTGATAATTTCAGATAAAAGAAGCAGACTGAAAAAACGAAATGTCCAAAAAAAATTTTTTTAAACACTAATTCAAAATACATACCAAATAGCCTTTAAGAATGATTTATTATTATTATTACTACTATTTCTATAATTATTATTATTAACTGTGAATTTATTTATTTTATTATTTTACAAGAAATATAATTTCTTTTAAGTTTATTTCCCATTTATTTAATGAGACGAAATAAAATGAAGTGCAATGATACTTGATACTCTGGTTCCAGAAAATTAATTTTGACTGGGAGACCAAGTACTAGGTATCGAATACCAAATACCGAATCCTGAATTTGAAGTAATCAATAATCATTCGTTACTCAAAAGTAATCAAATTGCACATCACTACGGCGAATGAGGTAAAGCAACTACACAGCCAGCGAGCGCGCCGCCCAGCTCCGTGAACTATGGTTGTTTTATGTATGAAGATAAGGGTTGAAAACAGAAACCACAGACACATCTGCACGGCGCGGCGCATGCCTGCTCGTCGGCTGTACACACAATAATTGACTTCGGTTTTATAATACTGTAATATGTTTGTGTGGGTACAAATAATAGAACTTATTCTTTTCAATACAAATCCCTTTATTCAGTACAGTTACAATTCACTATTTAATTCTTTCTCTCAGTACAATTCAATTCCTCAACCACTTATACTTTTCTTATCTTTTACTTAAACCACTTAATCACTTCTTCTAATTAACACTTCAAATTCAACTTTGGAACTGATTTGCATACCTTTGGGATGCTGGTATTTATACTCGAATGACATACTTCGAGAACAATCCTCGCCATCCAGCGTCCCATACAATTTCCAATTTGCTAGAAAATTCGATTCCAGTCTCCAGTCGAGACTTTGCTAATCCTGTATCGAAATCTTCTAGTCTTCGAGTTTCGACATTTTCTGCTAGATGTCGCTGCTCACAGTTAAGTGGTTATCACATTGCTCCCTCCCTACAGTTGTTCGTCCCGAACAACTTCGTCATTCAGCATCCCGTTGAAATGACACATTCTATCCAAATGGACCACTTTCAATTTTCCTCGATCCCCACGCTGGATCCGGTAGACAACGTCATTAATGCGGGTTATCACCTTGTATGGACCTTCCCAGTCCTGTTGCAATTTTGGTGATTTGCCTTTCTTACGCTGCGGATTATACAGTCAAACCAGATCTCCTTCGTTGAAACCGGAAGATTTCGCCTTGATATCGTACCTAGTTTTCATGCGGCTGCTTGCTAGCTTCATCTTTTCTCTGGTGTCTTCATGCAATTTACGAATCCTGCTGCGTAAGTCATTCACGTACTCGTTCACTGTTTGACCAAATAAGATCTCGGATGGTGTGTGCCCTGTTGAGCTATGGACCGCGTTTCGGTAGGCCATTAAGAAGAGAGGTATGTGTTGATCCCAATCCCACTGGCAGTTGCTGACAACCTTAGATAGATGCTCATTCAAGGTCCGATTGAATCGTTCGACCATTCCATCAGATTGAGGGTGTAGTGGCGTTGTCCTTGTCTTTCTTATTCCCAAATATTGGCATATTTCCTGGAAGACTTTTGATTCAAAGTTTCGCCCTTGATCAGAGTGCAGCTCCATTGGGACCCCAAATCTGCTCACCCAGTTGTTGACTATCTGTTCGGCTACGGTCTTAGCCTCTTGATTTGGGATGGCAAATACTTCCGGCCACTTACTGAAGTAATCCATGACTACGAGAGTATATCGGTTTCCATTAGAGGTTTCGGGAAACGGCCCAGCGATGTCGATGGCTATTCGTTCGAAAGGTGCTCCGACATTGTATTGTTGCATTTGTCCACGTGGCTTTACTTTTGGACCTTTGGTAGCTGCACATCTTATGCACTTTTTGCACCAATTCTCGACATCTTGTTTAGCGCTTAGCCAATAGAAACGTTCCCTTACCTTTTCCAACGTCTTGTTTATTCCCAAATGGCCTCCTGAGATTCCGTCATGTATTTCATGGAGTACTTGGTTGACTCTGGACCGTGGCACAATTAGCTGCATACGAGATGTTGTCCCATCTGCACTTTCCCATTTTCTCTTCAGCAATCCATCTTGCACAAAAAGCGAGTCCCACTGTGCCCAGTATGCCTTCAGAGTTTGGCTCCGATCTGATATCTGCTGCCAGCTTGGTCTTTCCTCGTGTTCCTTCCAGGCCAATATTGGTTCGATGTCATTGTCTGCCTGTTGGGAGGAACGGATTTCGTCTATACTCCAACCCTCTATTGGCTCAGTCCTGATCATTTGGATAGTTGCCTGTTCTTTCGCTTCTTTACGGTTGCAGTGTTCGCATTTTACCCCGCACGGTCGACGAGAGAGAGCATCAGCATTTGAGTGGAGTGTTCCCTTGCGGTGTTGCACTTCAAAGTCGTAGCCCTGCAACTGCTCGATCCATCTTGCAACTTGGCCTTCAGGGTTCTTAAATTGGAGTAGCCATTTCAGAGCTGCGTGGTCTGTCCGGAGAATGAACTTTTGTCCGTAGAGGTACTTATGGAAATGCTTCGTAGCCAGAATTAAAGCCAGAAGCTCGCGCCGGGTTACACAGTAGTTCCTTTCAGGTCTGGAGAGTACTTTACTGTAATATGCGACCACTTTCTCTTGACCATCATGAACCTGGGAAATCACAGATCCGACCCCAGCATTGCTAGCGTCTGTGTCCACGATGAACATTTTTCCGGGCGTCGGGTAACCCAAGATGGGGGCATTGCACAGCTGTCGCTTCAGTTCTTGAAATGCTTTTTCGCATTCTCCAGACCACCTGAACTGTCGGCCTTTTTCTGTAAGTTGATGCAGGCTCTTCGCAATGCCAGCAAAGTCCTTTACGAACCTTCTGTAATACGTGGCGAGTCCCAAGAAGCTTCTCAGTTGGTGTTTATCTTTTGGAGAGGGCCAACTTTTCACGGCTTCGATTTTGTCAGGATCCGTTCTTACTCCTTCCGCTGATATAATGTGACCCAGATATTTTACTTCCGGACGAAACAAGGCGCACTTTTCCGGGTTGAGCTTTAAATGAGCACTTCGTAGCCTCTCAAACACTTCTTTTAGATTTTCGCGGTGCTCCTCGTACGTCTTGCCTATGACGATAACGTCGTCCAAATATACTAGGCAGGTTTTCCAGGTGAGTCCTTGCAATGTTCGTTCCATTAGTCGCTCGAAGGTGGCCGGAGCGTTGCACAGTCCAAACGGCATCACTTCAAACTGCCAAAGACCGCTTCCCGTAGTGAAGGCAGTTTTCTCACGGTCCGTACGATTTATCTCTACCTGCCAGTAACCGCTCTTCAAGTCAAGTGTTGAAAACCATTCCGCTCCAGAAAGCATATCCAAAGTGTCATCGATTCTCGGAAGTGGGTAGCTGTCCTTTTTAGTGACATCATTGAGACGTCGGTAGTCTACACAAAATCTCGTGCTGCCATCTTTCTTCTTCACGAGGACCACTGGAGATGCCCACGTACTTTGCGATTCTTCAATCACTCCCTCAGCTTTCATCTTCGACATCATTTCGGCAACTTCTGTTTGCTTTGCCAATGGAAGACGCCTTGCAGGTTGACGGATTGGTCGAGCGTCTCCGGTGTCAATGTGGTGTTGAACAATATGCGTACGTCCATATTCTCCGTCTTGTGTAGCAAATATATCAGCGTACTCACCGATTAGTTTTTCTGCCAGGATTCGCTGATCTTCGTCCAGATTACAGAGGCTGAGAATTTTGTTCTTGATTTTTATGCTCTGAACTGTTGTGACCGGTTTTGCACACTTTTTTCCCGTTGTGGTCGATATAGCCTCAACAGGTACGCATTTTCCCACTATCTCCCCCTTTTTCACCTTTACACTGAATGTCTTTGGATTTAGAATCCTTACAGGGACCATGTTGTTCTTTGGCTCCACTAAGGTCTTTCCCACCATGAAGTCTCTTTTCTTTTCTGGCTCCATCAAATAGAATCGGAGGCTACCAGGACCACCTTCCACTTTTGCCCACAAAATTGCTTCTGACGAAGGCTCTAGACTCTGATTGCTGCAGATGACGACATTTGAGACTGTGGTATTGGCGTTTCCGATATCATTGGTATCTCCATGTTTCCGTATTTCAGGGTTTGTGCCCCCAAGTCGACTACAAGTCCATGTTCTCTCATGAAGTCTGTACCAATGATGCACTCGTCACATATGTCAGCTACCAGAAACGCGTGAGTGAATGTTATTCCGGCCAGTTGGATTTTTATGCGGACTTCACCATATACCTTAATCGTTGCTCCTGTAGCTGTTCGCAAGCTGCAGCTGCTAGTGTTATGCAGCAAAGTCTTCTGCACAAGATTCCTCCTGATGACTGAGGCCGTGGCACCGGTGTCTATTGTTGCCATCCATTTTTCTTTTCCACTGACTACTTCTACTAGAAGGCTTTCGCTGCATCGTTTTGCCAGCGAGACTTGGATGATGGTCCTGGGGCCGTCGACTCTTGCTACCAACTTCTGCCCCGCGAAGTTGGTGCTTAAGCATTTCCCGACCGATGGCTTCGGGAAGGTTGACCGGCTTCTTGATAGCTGTTTCTGCTGGCTTCTTCCTCTATTGGCTTGCCAAAACAGTGAGGGCAGTTTTTTCGTTGCACCAGTTCTTTACACTGCCTTTGAAGGTGTCCTATTTTATTGCAGTTCCAGCAGCGCATTATCCGTCTATCCCGTCGAGTATCTCGTTCCTCGGCACTAATTCTTGTGCAGGAGCATTCGATAGATGTTACTTCCCTGACGAAATGTGTTCCCCTGGAAGCCTGATTGGCTGCTTCCATCGCCAGAGCGAAGGCAAGTGCTTCAGCAAGGGTTCTTTTCCCGGCCATCCTTACTGCTAACTGTAGCTTCGAATCTGCAATTCCCCTGATAAATGCATCTTTTGCCATTTCGTCGATAATTTCCTGGCTTGCGGTGGGGTATGACAGATGTGCAAGTCTACTCACGTCTGCTTGGAGCTGCTGCAGTGTTTCTCCTCTTTGCTGCGTTCGGCTTTGCAATTGGACCTTGTAGACCTCCTGCATGTGGCTGTCCCCAAACCGTTTCTCGATAGCCTGCACTAAAGTCACATAATCTTTATGCTTTTCGATGTCTACTGTTTGCAACAATTCTGCTGCAGGACCGTGCAAGGCCATTGTTAGGGCAAAGCACTTTTCCTCATTGTCCCAGTCGTTTGCACAGGCAGCCATTTCAAACTGCTTCTTATAAGTAGACCATGAGGTCTGGCCATCGAATGAGGGAGGCTTCAAACCTTTTCTCCTTGGACCGCTTAAAGAACATTCTCGCAGTTTCTGTTTTCGCACTGTGTCGAGCTCTTTTGCCAGTTGCTGAACTTTGCTGTCCATTTCTTCGAATTTTTCGCCAACATTCTTCTCTATTGTATCAAATTTGTCATCAACGTTCTTCTCTATTCTATCAAATTTGTCATCAACGTTCTTCTCTATTCTTTCAAATTTGTCATCGATTTCTTCGAATTTTTGCTGGAGAGTGTTATTTTGTTCTTCCAGTTTTTGTTCTAGACTATTCTTTTGTTCATCCAACTTTTGTTCGAGACTATTCTTTTGTTCATCCAGCTTTTGCTCGAGACTATTCTTTTGTTCTTCCAGATTATTCTTTTGTTCATCCATTTTCTGTTGAAGACCGTCCAAATTTTTCTTCTGTTCGTCCATTTTTAACAAGAGGAGTTGCATCATCGCAGACATGTCATTGCCGGTACTTGTCTGTTCATCCTCATCAACATCAAAGGAATATGCATCAGGATCATGACCCTCGTTGTTCAAAGCCTCCTGAAGTCTGAGCACCAGGTCACTTTTTCCTCCACTGGCGCTGAGGCTTCTCTTGTTCAACTCGGATTTGAGTTGGACGAGGGTCAACTGCAATAGTTTTCGACCCATTCTAGCTTTTTCAAATAGTCAGAAAACACTTTTTTTTTTTTTTTTTACACACAATAAGTCCTATCCCACTTCTGACACCAATGTAATATGTTTGTGTGGGTACAAATAATAGAACTTATTCTTTTCAATACAAATCCCTTTATTCAGTACAGTTACAATTCACTATTTAATTCTTTCTCTCAGTACAATTCAATTCCTCAACCACTTATACTTTTCTTATCTTTTACTTAAACCACTTAATCACTTCTTCTAATTAACACTTCAAATTCAACTTTGGAACTGATTTGCATACCTTTGGGATGCTGGTATTTATACTCGAATGACATACTTCGAGAACAATCCTCGCCATCCAGCGTCCCATACAATTTCCAATTTGCTAGAAAATTCGATTCCAGTCTCCAGTCGAGACTTTGCTAATCCTGTATCGAAATCTTCTAGTCTTCGAGTTTCGACATTTTCTGCTAGATGTCGCTGCTCACAGTTAAGTGGTTATCACAATACATTTTGTTCATACAAATTGTTCGAAGTAAAAACAGGCAATGAAAAACTGGTTAGATTATTTCCTTCGACGTGCAATATATAAATTAAAACATTAGATGTTTAAAATAAATAAAAAAATATTTTTTATGAGGAGCTTTGCCTCTTTATTTTACTGAATTCAACTTAGAACTAACTTAGAAAATACCTTAACAATATTGTGATAACCACTCAAATGTGAGCAGCGACATCTAGCAGAAAATGTCGAAACTCGAAGACTAGAAGGTTTCGATACTGGATTAGCAACTGGAGAGTAGAATCGAATTTTCTAGCAAATTGAAAATTGTATGGGACGCTGGATGGCGAGGATTGTTCTCGAAGTATGTCATTCGAGTATAAATACCAGCATCCCAAAGGTATGCAAATCAGTTCCAAAGTTGAATTTGAAGTGTTAATTAGAAGAAGTGATTAAGTGGTTTAAGTAAAAGATAAGAAAAGTATAAGTGGTTGAGAAATTGAATTGTACTGAGAGAAAGAATTAAATAGTGAATTGTAACTGTACTGAATAAAGGGATTTGTATTGAAAAGAATAAGTTCTATCATTTGTACCCACACAAACATTCTACATTGGTGTCAGAAGTGGGATAGGACTTATTGTGTGTAAAAAAAAAAAAAAAAAAAAGTGTTTTCTGACTATTTGAAAAAGCTAGAATGGGTCGAAAACTATTGCAGTTGACCCTCGTCCACCTCAAATCCGAGTTGAACAAGAGAAGCCTCAGCGCCAGTGGAGGAAAAAGTGACCTGGTGCTCCGACTTCAGGAGGCTTTGAACAACGAGGGACATGATCCTGATACATATTCCTTTGATGTTGATGAGGATGAACAGACAAGTACCGGCAATGACATGGCTGCGATGATGCAACTCCTCTTGTTAAATCTGGAAGAACAGAAGAACAGTCTCGAACAGAAAATGGACGGTCTTCAACAAAAGTTGGATGAACAAAAGAATAGTCTAGAACAAAAACTGGAAGAACAAAATAACACTCTCCAGCAAAAATTCGAAGAAATCGATGACAAATTTGAAAGAATAGAGAAGAAAGTTGATGACAAATTTGATAGAATAGAGAAGAAAGTTGATGACAAATTTGATACGATAGAGAAGAATGTTGGCGAAAAATTCGAAGAAATGGACAGCAAAGTTCAGCAACTGGCAAAAGAGCTCGACACAGTGCGAAAACAGAAACTGCGAGAATGTTCTTTAAGCGGTCCAAAGAGAAAAGGTTTGAAGCCTCCCTCATTCGATGGCCAGACCTCATGGTCTACTTATAAGAAGCAGTTTGAAATGGCTGCCTGTGCAAACGACTGGGACAATGAGGAAAAGTGCTTTGCCCTAACAATGGCCTTACACGGTCCTGCAGCAGAATTGTTGCAAACAGTAGACATCGAAAAGCATAAAGATTATGTGACTTTAGTACAGGCTATAGAGAAACGGTTTGGGGATAGTCACATGCAGGAGGTCTTCAAGGTCCAATTGCAAAGCCGAACGCAGCAAAGAGGAGAAACACTGCAGCAGCTCCAAGCAGACGTGAGTAGACTTGCACATCTGTCATACCCCACCGCAGGCCAGGAAATTATCGACGAAATGGCAAAAGATGCATTTATCAGGGGAATTGCAGATTCGAAGCTACAGTTAGCAGTAAGGATGGCCGGGAAAAGAACCCTTGCTGAAGCACTTGCCTTCGCTCTGGCGATGGAAGCAGCCAATCAGGCTTCCAGGGGAACACATTTCGTCAGGGAAGTAACATCTATCGAATGCTCCTGCACAAGAATTAGTGCCGAGGAACGAGATACTCGACGGGATAGACGGATAATGCGCTGCTGGGACTGCAATAAAATAGGACACCTTCAAAGGCAGTGTAAAGAACTGGTGCAACGAAAAAACTGCCCTCACTGTGGTGGCAAGCCAATAGAGGAAGAAGCCAGCAGAAACAGCTATCAAGAAGCCGGTCAACCTTCCCGAAGCCATCGGTCGGGAAATGCTTAAGCACCAACTTCGCGGGGCAGAAGTTGGTAGCAAGAGTCGACGGCCCCAGGACCATCATCCAAGTCTCGCTGGCAAAACGATGCAGCGAAAGCCTTCTAGTAGAAGTAGTCAGTGGAAAAGAAAAATGGATGGCAACAATAGACACCGGTGCCACGGCCTCAGTCATCAGGAGGAATCTTGTGCAGAAGACTTTGCTGCATAACACTAGCAGCTGCAGCTTGCGAAGAGCTACAGGAGCAACGATTAAGGTATATGGTGAAGTTCGCATAAAAATCCAATTGGCCGGAATAACATTCACTCACGCGTTTCTGGTAGCTGACATATGTGACGAGTGCATCATTGGTACAGACTTCATGAGAGAACATGGACTTGTAGTCGACTTGGGGGCACAAACCCTGAAATACGGAAACATGGAGATACCAATGATATACGGAAACGCCAATACCTCAGTCTCAAATGTCGTCATCTGCAGCAATCAGAGTCTAGAGCCTTCGTCAGAAGCAATTTTGTGGGCAAAAGTGGAAGGTGGTCCTGGTAGCCACCGATTCTATTTGATGGAGCCAGAAAAGAAAAGAGACTTCATGGTGGGAAAGACCTTAGTGGAGCCAAAGAACAACATGGTCCCTGTAAGGATTCTAAATCTAAAGACATTCAGTGTAAAGGTGAAAAAGGGGGAGATAGTGGGAAAATGCGTACCTGTTGAGGCTATATCGACCACAACGGGAAAAAAGTGTGCAAAACCGGTCACAACAGTTCAGAGCATAAAAATCAAGAACAAAATTCTCAGCCTCTGTAATCTGGACGAAGATCAGCGAATCCTGGCAGAAAAACTAATCGGTGAGTACGCTGATATATTTGCTACACAAGACGGAGAATATGGACGTACGCATATTGTTCAACACCACATTGACACCGGAGACGCTCGACCAATCCGTCAACCTGCAAGGCGTCTTCCATTGGCAAAGCAAACAGAAGTTGCCGAAATGATGTCGAAGATGAAAGCTGAGGGAGTGATTGAAGAATCGCAAAGTACGTGGGCATCTCCAGTGGTCCTCGTGAAGAAGAAAGATGGCAGCACGAGATTTTGTGTAGACTACCGACGTCTCAATGATGTCACTAAAAAGGACAGCTACCCACTTCCGAGAATCGATGACACTTTGGATATGCTTTCTGGAGCGAAATGGTTTTCAACACTTGACTTGAAGAGCGGTTACTGGCAGGTAGAGATAAATCGTGCGGATCGTGAGAAAACTGCCTTCACAACAGGAAGCGGTCTTTGGCAGTTTGCAGTGATGCCGTTTAGACTGTGCAACGCTCCGGCCACCTTCGAGCGACTAATGGAACGAACATTGCAAGGACTCACCTGGAAAACCTGCCTAGTATATTTGGACGACGTTATCGTCATAGGTAAGACGTACGAGGAGCACCGCGAAAATCTAAAAGAAGTGTTTGAGAGGCTACGAAGTGCTCATTTAAAGCTCAACCCAGAAAAGTGTGCCTTGTTTCGTCCGGAAGTAAAATATCTGGGTCACATTATATCAGCGGAAGGAGTAAGAACGGATCCTGACAAAATCGAAGCCGTGAAAAGTTGGCCTTCTCCAAAAGATAAACATCAACTGAGAAGCTTCTTGGGCCTCGCCACGTATTACAGAAGGTTCGTAAAGGATTTTGCTGGCATTGCAAAGAGCCTGCATCAACTTACGGAAAAAGGCCGACAGTTCAGGTGGTCTGGAGAATGCGAAAAAGCATTTCAAGAACTGAAGCGACAGCTGTGCAATGCCCCCATCTTGGGTTACCCGATGCCCGGAAAAATGTTCATCGTGGACGCAGACGCTAGCAATGTTGGGGTCGGAGCTGTGATCTCCCAAGTTCATGACGGTCAAGAGAAAGTGGTCGCATATTACAGCAAAGTACTCTCCAGACCTGAACGGAACTACTGTGTAACCCGGCGCGAGCTTCTGGCTTTAATTCTGGCTACGAAGCATTTCCATAAGTACCTCTACGGACAAAAGTTCATTCTCCGGACAGACCACGCAGCTCTGAAATGGCTACTCCAATTTAAGAACCCTGAAGGCCAAGTTGCAAGATGGATCGAGCAGTTGCAGGGTTACGACTTTGAAGTGCAACACCGCAAGGGAACACTCCACTCAAATGCTGATGCTCTCTCTCGTCGACCATGCGGAGTAAAATGCGAACACTGCAATCGTAAAGAAGCAAAAGAACAGGCAGCTATCCAAATGATCAGGACTGAGCCAATAGAGGGTTGGAGTATAGACGAAATCCGTTCCTCCCAACAGGCAGACAATGACATCGAACCAATATTGGCCTGGAAAGAACACGAGGAAAGACCAAGCTGG
The DNA here is from genome assembly GCA_949129095.1 of Volucella bombylans. NCBI lineage: Eukaryota > Metazoa > Arthropoda > Insecta > Diptera > Syrphidae > Volucella > Volucella bombylans. The sequence goes on from OX422140.1 coordinate 278,864,328, forward strand.
CAGCAGATATCAGATCGGAGCCAAACTCTGAAGGCATACTGGGCACAGTGGGACTCGCTTTTTGTGCAAGATGGATTGCTGAAGAGAAAATGGGAAAGTGCAGATGGGACAACATCTCGTATGCAGCTAATTGTGCCACGGTCCAGAGTCAACCCAGTGCTCCATGAAATACATGACGGAATCTCAGGAGGCCATTTGGGAATAAATAAGACGTTGGAAAAGGTAAGGGAACGTTTCTATTGGCTAAGCGCTAAACAAGATGTCGCGAATTGGTGCAAAAAGTGCATAAGATGTGCGGCTACCAAGGGCCCAAAAGTAAGGCCACATGGACAAATGCAACAATACAATGTCGGAGCACCTTTCGAACGAATAGCCATCGACATCGCTGGGCCGTTTCCCGAAACCTTTAATGGAAACCGATATACTCTCGTAGTCATGGATTACTTCAGTAAGTGGCCGGAAGTGTTTGCCATCCCAAATCAAGAGGCTAAGACCGTAGCCGAACAGATAGTCAACAACTGGGTGAGCAGATTTGGGGTCCCAATGGAGCTGCACTCTGATCAAGGGCGAAACTTTGAATCAAAAGTCTTCCAGGAAATATGCCAATATTTGGGAATAAGAAAGACAAGGACAACGCCACTACACCCTCAATCTGATGGAATGGTCGAGCGATTCAATCGGACCTTGAATGAGCATCTATCTAAGGTTGTCAGCAACTGCCAGCGGGATTGGGATCGACACATACCCCTCTTCTTAATGGCCTACCGAAACGCGGTCCATAGCTCAACAGGGCACACACCATCCGAGATCTTATTTGGTCAAACAATTCGGTTGCCAAGTGAAGCAAAATTCGGATCCCCACCGACGGAGCCCAAAGAGGTGAACGAGTACGTGAATGACTTACGCAGCAGGATTCGTAAATTGCATGAAGACACCAGAGAAAAGATGAAGCTAGCAAGCAGCCGCATGAAAACTAGGTACGATATCAAGGCGAAATCTTCCGGTTTCAACGAAGGAGATCTGGTTTGGCTGTATAATCCTCAGCGTAAGAAAGGCAAATCACCAAAATTGCAACAGGACTGGGAAGGTCCATACAAGGTGATAACCCGCATTAATGACGTTGTCTACCGGATCCAGCGTGGGGATCGAGGAAAATTGAAAGTGGTCCATTTGGATAGAATGTGTCATTTCAACGGGATGCTGAATGACGAAGTTGTTCGGGACGAACAACTGTAGGGAGGGAGCAATGTGATAACCACTCAAATGTGAGCAGCGACATCTAGCAGAAAATGTCGAAACTCGAAGACTAGAAGGTTTCGATACTGGATTAGCAACTGGAGAGTAGAATCGAATTTTCTAGCAAATTGGAAATTGTATGGGACGCTGGATGGCGAGGATTGTTCTCGAAGTATGTCATTCGAGTATAAATACCAGCATCCCAAAGGTATGCAAATCAGTTCCAAAGTTGAATTTGAAGTGTTAATTAGAAGAAGTGATTAAGTGGTTTAAGTAAAAGATAAGAAAAGTATAAGTGGTTGAGAAATTGAATTGTACTGAGAGAAAGAATTAAATAGTGAATTGTAACTGTACTGAATAAAGGGATTTGTATTGAAAAGAATAAGTTCTATCATTTGTACCCACACAAACATTCTACAATATTATGAAACCTATGTTTGAAATTATTTTCTCACAGTCGTGAGATGTCGAGTCAGCAACATGACGATGGAGCATGTTCGGTGCATGAACATTGCAGTGTGCAAAACAAGGTGTTTGATTACACCTGTGAGTGCAGACTGCACATGATAATACTGCTGCGCATGTTGGGTGTCTAATGACACTGTGAGAATTTTGGTTGCGCGTGTTGTTATAGTATTTTTATTTGGAGATTTTTGGTGTTAATCCTCCCTCCTTAAATGCAGACGTCCTCGTTTGCAGTTTATTTGGAGAGCAGTATAGGGATATCATTAATGCCAATAATTTTTGGATCTGGAATCCTGGGGGCCGGAGATGGTGAGGTGGTTTTGTCAATATCTTCTTTGGTTCTTAAATTTTGGCGTTTTTGTGTTATCATCTTGATTATGGGGACTATTACAACACCTACTATAAAAAGAGATAGGCATAGATTAAGGCTGGTGTTGATTTTGTTTCTTGCTTCCAGAAGTTCTATTTTTGTAGTACTATTGACGTTTAGCTGTTTGAGCATCTTTAGAGAGAGTACTTCCTCTGTTCTGCTTATTAAGGATGATGGGTGTAAGATTGCAGGCATCAACTGGTGATCTGTTATCTGCTGGGTTGTAATCTTTTTGTCGCCAACTTCAATTGTTATATTTGAATGTCGGATGATGTAAGTGCCCTTAAGAATTATCGTTTCGTTTTCGATTTTGACAGATCCATCGAATTGATTTAGAAGCAAAATGTCTGTTGCGATTTCTTCTATTGACTCGATGTGTTGATTGTTTGCGAGCGTACACGTTGGTTCACGACTTTTCAGTAGATTTGGGATGCAGGTGGTGTTGCTGATATCTTTGATATTCTTACGTCTACATATAGAGAATTTATTATAGGTTTCACATGGCTTAATTATTCCAAAGATTTTTTCGTTACAAATTAAAATTAATTCAAAATGAATTTTATTTATCTTATCATCTATTTTGACAGGTCTTAACAAATAAACGTTACATATTTCTTTCTTAGTTGTAGGTAAATCTATAATGTAAATTAAGCTTTTTGCATCACTGGCAATTTTAATATTTGCAAATTCTAATGCTTCATCTAAGTTAACATAAGGTATATTTTAATTTTTTAATATTTCTTCTGTTACATTGATTTCACTATTTGAGAGTACAAATGAGTTAATAATATTGGCCTTGGCCCATTGCATAGCATTCGATAAATTGACAATTTCTTCCTTTAGGATTTCCAACTTATATTTGATTTTCATAATCAATTCGTATTCTAAGTTTGAGTTTTCTTTGACTGTTTTTAAAATTTTATTTGTAACATTATTTATTTCACTTATCTTTTCTAAACTTATCTTATTTATAATCAATTGGTTATTATTATTTACTAACATATTATTTATTTTACTTGCCATTATTTCGTAGTCGTGGTGGTCGGGATTTCCCGCGATCCATTTCCACGCACTACCAATGAAATCAAGAGAACGTTTTGGTCTTTCAATAATTTTAAGTTTAACTAAATAGTTTCTTATGCGAAGGATTTCGAAGGACAGGATGGGTTGTAAAGGATTGTTGGATGGGATACCGTTGATTGCTTCTTCTAACTTTCCAAGGATTTTCTCATATGATTCAAGATCAACTGTGTGGACTATTTTAAACGATCCATCTTGTAGTTTGGCTTGGCCAATATTAATTTTAATGAGTTGCGACTTTGAGTAATCTAATATTTGGATGTTTGCGATGCACAGTTGCAGTATAGATCTATTGAAAGAAAGAGTGATTTTAATTCCTGATTAGACTTTTGTGCACTGTTTTTCCAGATTCAGTAAGTATAGTTTTGTTTCTGTCTTCTTTTACTATTTCCTGTTTAAAACGGGGTGATAGTTTGGAGCCTAATCTTCTATTTATCTTTATATAGACAGTTTCGCCAGGAGAGTAGTTTTTGATGGGATGTCTTTTCTGATTATGATATTCTAAGTCATGTTTCTGTTTTTCCTGTAGCCTTTTAATTTTATCTTGTCGTGACTTTTCGAACTGTTCGGGGCTGGTACTTACGTTCCTGCCGAAAAATACCTCAATGGGTCTTTTCCCGTGGTAGAGTGTATCGAGTAATTGTACTCGTAGACAGATCGATCTAAAAGTTCCAAGAAGGAATTGTGAATGTTCTTTGTTTTAAGACAACGCATTATTTCTGACAGGGTAGAGTGAAATCTTTCTACCTGTCCGTTTACGCTGCTTGAATATGGGGGTGTTTTAAATATTTCTATATCTAACTGGTCTTGAAGCATGAAACAAATGGATATGAATTAAAGGACTTTTCATTATCGAAGACTACTACTTTTGGAATGCCGAAAGAAAAAAGAATTTGTCTTAGTGGCTCTTTGACGTCTTCAACAGCTTTGGATTTCAAAATTTTTGCCTGCGCATATTTTGAGAACTTATCTAAAGCTGTAAGAACAAGATGCTTTTCAGTGGAATATATATCTAGGTGAATTATATGTCCAGGAAACTGGGGAATGGGTGTTGCGTTAAGCATTGGTTTATTTGGGTGTCGTTCGTACTTGTGCTCTTTACACACACGACATTGTTTAAGAAGCTTATTGATTTTTGCGGACATTTGGGGGAAATAAAATTTTTGTAATATTTGGGATTTATTTTCCTTTGGGTTTCGGTGTGCTCTTGAATGGGTATTTAGAACTACTTCTTCTTGTTCTGATACGTTAGAAAGGTCATCTACTTTAGTCTGGGTATGTCGAACCTTGTAATTTGAAAAATGGAGTTTATATATTTCTTGAAATTTAGCTAAAGTTTCTTCATTTGTTAATAGTCCGTTTATAACTGAAGGGTTAAGAAAACGTCTGAAAATGGAAATTAAATTCTCTTTGCTGTAGAAAGGTTGACTGAAAGTAATCCTGCGAACATTGGGAAAAGGGAACTCGATTTTATGGGGGATTTCTTCTCCAATCAGAAGAATCAACTGACTTTTAAAGACATTTATTGGTGTTTCAACAGATTGAATGAGTCCGTGAGATGAGCTGTCGTCGCTATGTTGGGACATTGAAATAGAATTAACTTGTGGAATTCTCGAGAGTGCATCGGTAACTACGTTTGTCTTGCCGGGTTTGTACTTGAGTTCGTAGTTGTACTCCTCAAGAATTGATTTCCATCGTTTCATCTTGCTGTTATGGTTTTTATGGCTTAGTGCGAAAGTAAGCGGTTGGTGATCCGTAAAGATGGTTACTCTTGCAGAACCGTAAAGGTAGTTCCTCAAAGACGTGAGTGACCAAATGATCGCAAGCATTTCTTTTTCGTTAGCTGCGTAACTTTCTTCGGTCTTATTCAACGTTCTAGAGATAAAAGTAAGGGGTTTACCATCCTGTTCTAGAACAGCGCCAATTGCATAATTGGAAGCGTCTGTGGTCAGATGGAACTCTTTGTTAAAATTAGAATACGTGAGAATTATGTCATTCGACAATAAGGAATTCTTTATTTTTGAAAATGCTTCCATTGCTTCATCATTAAGGATGATAGTTTTTGTACTCGAGCGATTTTTCGAAACTCGTCCATCGTCTCCTCTCAAGAGAGATGTCAGTGGTTTGGCTATCTTTGCATATTCCTTTATAAATCGTCGGTAATAACCGGATAAGCCAAGGAATGATCTTAAATCTTTGAGAGTCTTTGGGGGTGGAAAATTAGCAATGGTTTGAACTTTTGTTGGATTCGTTTTTATGCCTTCCGATGATATGATGAATCCAAGGAATTCAACTTCATTTCGTAGAAACTCGCACTTATCTATCTGTACCTTCATGTTTGCCTTTTCGAGAGTATGAAAAACTTGTTGGATGTTTTGAAGGTGGGTTTGCTCGTCTTCGCTAAAAATCACTATATCATCGATGTATACGTAACATATATTACCGATATGTTCTCTTAGTATATCATCTAGTGCTCTTTGAAATATTGAAGGCTCGTTTTTCAACCCGAAGGGGAGTCGCGTGAACTCATATTTTCCGTTATTAACGGAGAAGGCAGTCTTTTCTGTGTCAGATTCTTTTAACAGAATCTGATGAAATCCGCTTTTTAAATCTAACACAGTAAACCATTTACTCTTCCCGAGTTGGGAAAGGACTTCGTTTATCTCCGGTATGGGATAACGATCAGCAATGGTAACCTGGTTGAGTTTTCTATAATCGATGACAACTCGGAACTTTTTTTCGCCGGATGCATCTGATTTTTTTGGCACTATCCAGATCGGAGAGTTATAGGGGGATCTGGATGGTCTGATAATGCCATCGTTGAGCATTTGTCTTATCTGTTTGTCAACCTCGTCTTTTAATGCCATTGGGTAGGGATAATATTTAGAGTAAACCGGACCATCGGTTGTAGTTCGTATCTCACCCCTGACATTAGTTGCGTATGTCAGTTTTGTGTCTGGATCAGCAAAAAGATTAGGAAATTTGTTTATTATAGAGTTTAAAGAGAATTTTTGTTGCTCGTTCAGATGATTAGTTCTTAGAGAAATTAAATTAACGCTTTGGGAGATTTGTTGTTTGATTTGGACTTTAACGCGATTTTGAATAAGCATATAATTTTCTTTTGCGTGGATAATTGCAGATAACTCCTTTAAGCTATCATTGCCAAGGATTCCATGAAAAGAAGTTAGGCAAGGCAAAAGAAAGAATTTAATTTTTGTGTGATTTAGACCAAATAAATTAACGAATATATGATGTGAAACTTTTACGTTTCCACCTATGGAGTTTGCAAAAAATGGTTCCTGATTCAATTTAGGGTTTTTAACAAGTGCAGGCTGTATATAGTTCTTATTGGAACCCGTGTCAATAAGAATTTTTAAAATTTCGTCGCTATTTGTTTTTACTTCAAAATAGGGAAGCGACGAGTCAGCTAGCCTAAAAAATGGATGTCAGTTAGTGGTAATAGTTCATTTGGGGCTTGACTGTAGCCTTCACCACTTCCTTGCTGTGCATTTATGTAATCAATAAGGCTCTGATCATTTACAATCTCGGTGTTATACTGAGTAGAAGACGTGTCTACATGATTGGTTTGCTGCATTTCAGGTGGATAGTTGTTTTGTTCTTGAATATTCATGTTCTCTGTGTTATATTGAGTAGGTTGATTTTGGGATGATGTTTCTAAATGAAAATTCCTTTGAACTTTCTGTGGCACATTTTGTTGCGATGGTATGTGTGGTCGTTTTGGTGCTGGAGGCCAATTTCCTTGAGGTCTGTTCATATAACTTACTCCCATGGCAGATGTTTCCATAGGCTCTGGTCTCGGCATTTGCTTCGGTGGTGGTTGCGGGGGATAGTTACCGCGATTCTGATTATTCTGGTACCTTGGTTGGTTTGGAACTAAGTTCTGGTATGGAATAAATTGAGGTGGTTGTTGGATATAATCCATAGGCAACTGCATAGGGAAGTCTGAATTCCTAGCGGGTGTAGGGATGTATGCTAATTGGGGATAAAAAGGTATGTGAGGCCTAGGGGGACATGGATATCGCTGATCTTTGTGTGGTGGAAGAGGAGGAGCGTTATTCAGATTGATCTTTTTTGACTGATGGTTATTGGCATGGTTAGTCCTGAAATTCTGATTTTCTAACCGTGAGCACAAGTAGAGTGCCTGCGGTAGGTCAGCAGGTTCGCGTATGATAAGCAATCTTGGTAAATCTCCTTTCAATCCACGTATAAACGTATCTAGGGCTTTTTCCCTGTATGTACGCGTCAAAAGAGAAAGAGCTTCGGGGCCGACGTTCATGGACGAAATTTTGTTAAGGATTAAGGATAGGTGAGAATAAACTTGTTGGTAAAATTCATGGATAGAGTTATTACCTTGTTTGAGGGAAGTCAATTGATACTCTAACGTTCCCATGTCACGTTTGTCTGCGTAATGCAGCTCTAAGCAACGTGAGATGCTTTCCCAACTAAGTGGTGTATTGTAGGATTCGAGGGCAACGTCGGCATTGCCCACGATCTTATTCCGTATGACACTTAAAATTCCGAAGTATTTCGGAGTACCTTTGGAATTTTCGTATAGACGCAAAATTCTGTCCACACTCTTCTTCCAAGAGCTAAATTCCCCGGGCTGTCCGGAAAACTCTCGGAGACAGCGGACTACGTCCGGAATTTTATCTAGTTCGGAAAGGTTGCCGCGGTATTGGGTATCGATTGTTTGATCGACCCCGCAAGAGAGGTCCGCGTATGGGTTCAGTATATTCTGAACAATTGCTGGCCCTTGAACACTTAACACTTGGGACACAATTGATGCGATCAGGTCCTTAAGCTCTGGGGTACCTTGCACATTTGCTTCTGGTTGGGAAACATTTTGTCTTGGTTGGGTTTGGGGATTGGGATCTAGGATAGAGGGTCGTAGTAAATTTTCGTTAGGCATTTTATCTTATTCGAACACTGCTTGATTTCACACTTAATAAATAAACTAAGACTACTTTGATTTATGGGAAAAAGGTAAAAAAATTGTAATGATAGTTTTAGTATTATATTAGCATTAAAAAGTATAGAAATATTTGGAATTGGATTATATCGCACTTAAATTAAAGTATTGTTTTTGTTTAGATTTTTGTTGAAGGAATTGCAATATTGATTTTTATAATATATGGTATACTAACAAAAATTTAATTGTTAACTTAGATAAAAAAAAAAAATTAATATCTTTCTCTTAATTGTAATAAATCTTAACACTAGTCTTACATTAATATGAACTTAATCATAATTCTTGATGGTGGTGCGGCTAGCGTGCAACGCTTCCTTTTCCTCCGGCAGACGAGTGATTAGCTGCTACCGGCTACTAAGGGGCCCTTGATGATTCTTTGTTCTCCTTTCACCACACTCGCGACGGACACCACAGGAGTTTTTTTTTCGGTATTTTAACAGTTTGTTAGGCGGCGAGAATCACACGCGTAAACGATTCGTCCGTGCTACTTGAGGACTTATGACGAAAAAATTTTTCGCGAAACTTAGAACTACTTTGGGTCTTTACCGTACCGTTATTTTTACTTTACTCCTGTGGGTCCCTGCTCGGGCGCCAATTAAAACATTAGATGTTTAAAATAAATTAAAAAATATTTTTTATGAGGAGCTTTGCCTCTTTATTTTACTGAATTCAACTTAGAACTAACTTAGAAAATACCTTAACAATATTATGAAACCTATGTTTGAAATTATTTTCTCACAGTCGTGAGATGTCGAGTCAGCAACATGACGATGGAGCATGTTCGGTGCATGAACGTTGCAGTGTGCAAAACAAGGTGTTTGATTACACCTGTGAGTGCAGACTGCACATGATAATACTGCTGTGCATGTTGGGTGTCTAATGACACTGTGAGAATTTTGGTTGCGCGTGTTGTTATAGTATTTTTATTTGGAGATTTTTGGTGTTAACTTATATGTTAACTATAGCATCTGTGATAATACGATATCTTTTACCTATTGAGGTAATTTTCGAAGCTACCTTTACACAAAATACTACTGCAAGGAGCACTCTCATATTCACTAACTACGTAAGTAAAATGTCAAATCCTTCCCATCATTTCATCCCAACTTTACTTGATACAAATCGTTCCTATTTATATACGCATATCATTGGAAATTTTTTCAAAAATAATCGATGAGTTTGTTTATTAGAAAATAATCATTAAAATAAAAACTCTAAAACCTGTATAATTTTTAATACGTAGTGTGTCGTAGGACGGGGTGTATTATAGGGGTTGGTTAGGTTTAATTTCGGATATTATAATGTTTTCCAGGTTGTTGATAAGTTCTTCATATGCCCGTATGTCAATGATGTGAACTATTTTTTTTTTTTTTTAAAAGAACTTAACACTCAAGAGGGTATGATGCCGGAGCACGTGTTAAGTTTTTCGGAAAATTGGATAGAGAGAGAGGGAAAGATATTTGGGCTCAGTGGTTATTTCGCTCCATGGATGGCATCCAACATTTAATGGGGGTACTAAATTATTAGTGTAACTTGTCTTGATCTTGTATTTAGGCAACCATTCACCTCACGAGATTTCAGTTGCCTGAAAAAAATTGGCTGGCATTGAACCCCGAACCGCCCGAATGGGAAGTCAATACACTACCACTTGAGCCACGGCCACCCACTAAGATCCGTTCTAGTTGGCGTTGGTGCTAGTCCAAAATTTGGGTGTTCGCAGTACTTAAAAGCACGAGTAGCCTGTAAGAAGTAGGTTAACTTTTTATTAATCTTTTGTGAACAGTTTTTCCTGACTTGGTTACAACGGAAGAAATTTTATCGTCTGCTACTATTTCTTTTCTATATTTGGGTGAAAGTTCGTTGCCTACAAGTATTCTCTTATTAATTTTAATGTAAATAGTGTCTCCTGGTACGGCACAAGCGCAACTTGTTATGTGACAAGAGCAACTCCTATTCAAAATGAATAGTCAACTGAAAATTTTCATAAAAATTACGTTATTTAAACATTAAAAAATGCATAATACATATCAAATTATTTAAAATTTTGTAGGTTCACTGACAAATTATGACAATTTAAAAGACCATATGCATGTGTGGGTTACATATCGTTTCATCACTATCGGCGTTGTGCATTAGTATTTGAATCTGCTTCTATATTTTTTTTTCTTAGTTTTTGTATTAATGTAAAATGTAAAAATAGAAATAAAATTAAACTGTAAGATTCGTCGAAAGACATAGTTTAAGTGTTAGGTTTAACTTAGAGTGCCCGCATGGAGCAAGTAAGTTAGAATAAGATTATTTGTAAGTAATTTAAGCTAATTTTTAAGCGTTTTTTGTTTAGCATATAAGAGTAATTTAAGTTATAAAAATAAAAATGCATAAAAACTGAAAAAAAATTGCTTCTATATTTTCTTCAGTGTGTTGGATTCCATAAAACACATTTTTTTAGTGGCCTACTTGTACCTCACTACCCTTCTCTATCATCTCTTGAATATGTCTGCACGCCATATCTCGGAAAATATTTAAAATATTAATTCTACATAACCTTTAGAACATTTTAAAGTAATAAAAAAAATTATTCAAAATTTTATGTCTTACACAGCTATCTCCCCTTAATTACTACATACTTCGTTATACAAAGTAATTGATTGATGAGAATGTGAGCTTCCACTAATTCTTGCATCTCCTGCTATTTCAACTTCTTCAGAGTCGGATACTTGGTTCGATAAAATTTCAGTAACATTGCTTAAAAATCTATAATAAAAAATTAAATTAATAAAAATTGTAAGTTGGCCACACAACTTTTTTACATAATTTCACTTTCGATGTGCACATTATTAAAGCGTTGTTCTGTTGTTACGTTGTTTAAATCAGCAACACAGCTTGTGTTGGTTTTACTATGATAAAATGGTGCGCAGTGTTGCTTCCCATATTTGCATGCTTCGTAAAAAAAAGGTTGTCCATAAAGAGTGGAGATACTTCTAGGTTTTTAAACATCCTTCACGTGCGCTATATTTTGATTGCCGTGTTTTTCATGCCATTTCCTCATTCATTTTATCTGTTTTAGCCAAATTAATACTTGCACTATTAGTTAATTTTGCACATGCGCTTTCTGTCCAAGTTTGCACACGCATTATCTCCTGTGTTTGGAATAACTTTCATGAGAAGAATAATTTGGTTTTTCTCCCACTGGAAAAGCAGTATTTTCTTTCAATAGCTCACACTTGGATTTATTTGAAACAAATTGTAACCCTTTATCCAAAGCACAATTTAATGAAAACAAATTCAAACGAATGTCGGGCACATAAAGACCGTCAGCCAAATGATTTTCTACCCATATTATCATAGGATGACACATTAATGTCTCCTTTCCCAAATGGTTTGATAATATATCCTTCACCTAACTTAACTACCACTGGTTCGACAAACTCTTTGTAGTTAACGAACCACTCTTTACGATTGGTCATATGGTCTACTTTTTGATTTCAGCCTCTCCTCTTCCATTGCCAATCTGAAAATGAGGTTATCTAAAGTTTGGTCTATTTTTGCAGTAGATTCCCATGCACTATAAAAATGATTGAAGGTATCTGGTATGGTTACCACCATTCACTCAGAAATCGTTTCTCCTGCATCTGCTAATTTTTGTGCAATTGCCTCTCCGAAATAGGATAAACAATATCATACTGGGAACTTTTTATAAAACTATAAAATTGCTGCTGTAGCATATGGATATTGGATTTGGACTTTAACTCATACAGTCTTTCAAGCTTGTCTCACATCACATTTGAGCTGTTTGTCCTTATACCAATCGTCAGCTGGTTTGCTTCTCGGTAAAAAGAAACAACCGTTCCTCTTTCCGTATAAATGTTTTTTAACATCTCACCCTGATAAGTACAAGGTCGATGCTCTATCGCTCCATGCTCGACACCACGTTCGTCTTATCAAAAAAGTTTTCGTGTAAGGACCACACAATTAAAGAAAATATTACTAAAGCAAACGTACGGCAATACGAGAAAGTCAATTGGAGGGGACTTAATAGCTTCTTTAGGAATATTAACTAGTCGTTATGTTTCTTCGATGACGTTGTGGAAGCCGCTGCTGATATGATCACATACGAGTATCAAGCCAAAAGAAAAGGCATGGTACGACTTGAGCTGTAAAGAGGCTGTCAGAGTTAGTGTAATGCCATATACTAGCAAAATTTGAATCAATCAACAACAAAAAAACAATGCAAATTGTCTTTAACAGTTTCAAGTCTAATATCCACACAATAAAAGCTGTTGTACCCCAGGGGTCTGTTCTGTCTCCGAATTCCTTTTTAGTTTTCATCAATGATCTCTTGTATGCTACTTCTAATCCAATGAATTTCTTAGCTGCTTTTCATATTCGTTCCCAGACTCACGTCCCTGCTCTTCGGCTGTATAACGGGAACGGCAGTTTATGTTAAGCGCATTTAATTCCGATATTAACAGCATAATCAATTGGGGAACTATCAAAAGAATGGAATTTGATGCTTTCAAAACAATACTGTCTGTTCCCGTTAAAGCGAAATTTAGATACCCAGCCATTATCCATGAATGGCAGGCACTTGAATGGCCAAACAGAGAAACTTTCCATTCTCGATATGTGGGTCAATGACAACTCACATTGGAATGACCAAATATTTGATTTCGTCAAAAATGCTGCTTTGCGGGTTTCTTCAATTAATGTAAGTATTACTTTTCACTCTCTGATACTCCCCAACATCTACTCAGGAACCCCCAAGACATCCTTTCACTTGCTATATAAGATTAGATACCGGCGATGCCGATTTTGCACAGTCAGTTAACACGCTTGTCTCACCTTGTTCTTTTTTTTTTACCTCCAGTGCTCCACCGAAACTGCCAGTAGTATTCCGCCCCTTCAAACTTTTAACCGTAACATCCGTCACGCTCAAGCCCTCTTTCGCACGTGCTCTGAAATATCATGATTCTTTCCTCAGCTGTACAACTCGCTTATGGAATGCTCTACCGAGCTCTTTATTTTCTAGTCATTGTAATTTTCAAACATTTAAGAATAACGTACTTCAGTACTTAACTTTGTTTGGATACATATTATCTTTTTATTTATTTATTTTAGTCTTTATGCTTAACATTTCATATTGAAGTTGAAAATAAAAGAAAAAAATTAAACCTAAAAAATATCTTTATTGGGCTTAATCAGACACGTCCTTTCACGATGGCAGTCATAAGAAGAAGAAAGGAATGACAACGGCAAGTGGATGCAATTCACTTATGCATGGTCCGATGTAAGTTGGCAGTAATTTGTGTGGTGACGGGTGGATTTCGGCAATCTTTCGCACAATAAGGTCACCAATACTCAAGTCTGATGACTGGTAAATTAGGTCATATTGTTCCTTTCGTAACGCCTTAGTTAAATCTGAACGCTTTATAGCTTCTGAACGGCTTCTGCCGGAGAGATGTTATCTTTAGCAGCGTCTCAAGATATACCAACCTGTATAAATTGTGGCGAGAACCCAGTTGCGCTGTATCGCGTGCGGTTGTAATTCGCAACCACTTGTAGTAGTTCCGTCCATCTTTTTGCTGGTGAATCGATGACTGCTAGGCGTAATCCGCGAATAATAATGCCATTAGATTTCTCACACAAACCATTCGCGTGTGGATGATAGGGTGACGTAGTTTGGTGTTTAATTGATGTTGCACGAAGAAATTGACGAAATCGTTTTGTATTTAAATTTGGTGTTGCTGCATTGACGTAGATATTACTGATGACGTAGATGAGTGCTTCCGGAGTTGGTATCGGTTGAAGCAAGCCGAAAGCTGGACGGTTGCTGGGTTTAATCAATTGACAGTCGGAGTAAGGCATCTTCAGCTGCGTTTATTTTCCAGGTCTGTGGTGTATGGTGTTCGTGTAGATAGAAAGGCGTGATACGTCGACATGACGGCCATGAATGTACACATGGAAATGTTCCATCGCGACAGCAGCGGCAAGACATTCTAAGTCCGTTGCCTGTTATCGCTGTTCGTGATCTTTACGGCGTCGTGAATGGTATGCTACTATTCGCTTCTGCTCATTATCTCCAGGTTGCATCCGGATTGCTCCAAGACCTATGGTCCTGGCATCCGTGTAAAGGAAGAAGGGTCGATCGTCTTTAAAGATGAATTTGAATTGAATTTGGCAGGGGCTTACACCCCTTTTTATTTCGCTTAATACAAGCTTAAGCTAACTTAAAAACTAGTACTAACAAATACTAAGGGCTGGTAATAAGGGAATAATGGAGGAGATCAAGTTTGGGACTTGAAGTGCTCAAGTTAAAGTCAATAAGTTGGAGGTTTGAGTCTACTTTAGGGAGCATGCGGGAGATTGGTTCGTTGGGACCATAAGAGATGGGTTGGAATATGAATAGAAGAGACCGGGATAGAGTAAATTACGAGGGCTTGTGTTGAAAGAAATAGAATTGTAAAGGGAAGCGCAATCCACAGAACCAGAGAGCAGTCGATAAATGAAGAGAATGTTAGCTACGTCTATTCATTTTTCGAGCATATTCAGGTTAAGAGGTTTGAGGCGTTCACAATAGGGAGGTAAGATAAAGGGGTCATCCCAGGGAATTCCACGAAGGGCAAATAGAAGGAACTGACGTTGAATGTTCTTGATTCGAGATATATGAACTCAATGAAAGGGGACCACACTTGGCTGGCATATTCGTCACATAAGGCTTGCAAAATACTTTAGACTCTCGTTTGATATAACTAAGTGATGAGTTGGCTTTAAGGATTATCTCATCAATATGCGAACTCACTATCGTATAAAATTCCAAGGTAGCGAAGGAATCGAACCACGCAAAAATTTTTTAGACATCTAGTTGAAAACGATCGAGGTCTTCTTGAAGGAAAATAGAGTCTTGGGCTGAAGAAATAGTTTTGGAAATCTTAGTGTGGTCGGCGTAAATGGATAGGCTGCAGTGTTTAATAATTCTCTCAAGATCATTTACAGTTAAAATGAAAAGGAGGGGACCTAGATAGACGCCTTGGGGGAAACCAGAGGAAGAAGAAGAATAAGGCTAACCAAAAACGAACGATTATAACGGTTCTCCAGATAAGAAGATATCAATTTTAACAATCCCCCACAGAGGGAAGACAATTTGAAAAGGATCAATTGATGTGATATTTTATCGAAGCCCTTAGAGAAACCTGTAGCAATAACATCGATTTCGTTGACATTTTCTAGGGCTAAAAGGGCAAAGGATACGAATTCAACTAAGTTTGTTAATAGTTAATCTACCTTCCAGAAATCCTTTCTGCAAATAACCATAATGTATGACATATTTTGATTTATGGGTTAAATCCGCGATGAGCTAGCTTATTAAATTTAGAATTTGGTGGTTTTTTATTCTCTTGACAAAAAGGCAAATCATTATGCTGATTGTGAGGGTATTCAGGATATTGTAAGTCGATCTCCAAAAGTATCCAATTTGAGAGTCTAATGGTATATTGAAAATATTGAAATTATCAATTTCCATTCAAACAAACTCGCCATAGGGTATACTCTGTGGCATTTCCCAACCATATAGATTGTTAACATCTAAATACGCTAAGTATTCAGATGGCTCGTCATTTTTAAAGTCACTCATAAACTTATTGTTCGCCTTGATGTGCCTGCAAAAACACTGCACAAGACCTCCTCTAATACCTCTCTGAATGAAAGTGAACATATTTATATCGGTAAGTAATTCAAGCTTTACTTTCGTCACCTTCAACATGGCATCGCACGATAAACCCGGACAGACTTTTATAAAATTCTCAAATATATCGACAAGTAATAAAACATAGGTTTTTAGGTATAACTCCAAATAATCTAAAAGGCTTTCACTTTTAAAGGTTTTCCATATAATTTTTGCAAAAATATATTCATCTTCAGTACGAATACAACTAGTATCACTAATTGAACTAAAAAAAAATTGTTTTGAGGTGGAATACTTTTCTCATTTTATCGCTCCCATGAATTAATATATTCATAAGGAAAAACACCATTTTTTGTTAGTAAATTGAATTCATCATCTGTACTATAAAATGAGAGAACAATTTTGAAATCATCTTTTGATAAATTTTTAGATAAAGAATCTAAACTAGGAGCCATAAATTTAAAGGAGTCAAGAAATCTAATCTCAATCAATTTGTCAGTACTAAATCTAACTTTTATAGATTTTCTCAGTGATATATACCTTTCTTTGTTTACTGCAATTTCATTTATATTACCCGGAATATTCGAAAAGTCTTTTATATGCAAATGAAAAACGTAGCCTGAAAAATTATGAAAATATACGGGAACAAATTTCGTACATTTATTATGGGCTGGACCTCGGTATTTGCCAGTGAGATGACAATGATCTGCTACTCGATCATAGTCCAAAACTTGTTTGCAAATGTGACAGAATTGACTTTCACTGTGAATTCGGAATTCATCTGCTGTAAGAGGATTCATCGGTATCTTAACAGACAAGTATTTTTCATTTATATCTTGTACATCTTTTATTAAGGTTTCAACAGATATTTTCGATGCTTCAAAACCCTTATATACTCTGAAAACATTGAAATTGTTGTTGAAGGAACACTTTATATAATAACTAAATGCACAAGGTACATGCACTTGCACTGTTGTAGTAGACGATACGATTGATTGTGGGAAGCAAGTATCTAACTTTTTTAAAATGCATTCAAAATCTGCATATATTACGAATGATACATCCATCTGATTCTCATTATTAGTAAATTATATGAAGACTTATCAGCAGGCAGCATTTCTTTTACAATTTTGTTATTTTGTTACATTCTAACTTATGAATATTAAAATTACGCTACTGCCAAAATATTGTAGACAGGTGTTACAGATGAAGAATCTGTGCTCATTCGTTCTCGTCTGCGTGTTTAATTGTCTACAAAAAAAGATATACATAGATATAAAAACAACAAATTAAATAAAGGAAAACTGCACTACCTTACTTTGAAATATTTTTGATCCATATATAATGGGATCTCTCAATATCTTGCAGAAGCAGCAAGTTTATGTGGATTTGTTTTTCATTAAACGTGTTGTAATAAGGACCTATGGTTATATTATTTGCATCATCGTAACCGAACACATCAATACTAATATTAGTATTCATTTTCTCAAATCTTTTTACATCACTTAATTTTAACGGAAATTCTAAGTCTTCAAATCTTAGACTCAGCCCATTTTCAAGCGAAATTGTGCTATTTTTTATATTAATAATATTATACGATGACGTTCTGCGAGCACCACTACTTAATGGTGTGATCGTATTATAGCCCATTTGAAACAATATTCCTCTTCATTTTTTACATTAATACACGCTTTTTTATTAGTTAAAAAGTTCGGAAGTTGTATATATTCTCAACCTCTTATTGGTCTGTACTCGTTCACAATTATTTCGATATGTATGGTTGTTATTATTGTCCACCCACTATCACTCTCTTTAAACTCCTCCATTTTCGTGTAAATGTTCAAATATATTTCATTATACAGTATATCTATATGCATCCCGTCCCCACTTTGAACAAGGCACATTTTGGATTGGAAAGATTTAATAGATATTACCATTTTTTTTCTTCTCCTTCTTAACATTTATTTATTTTCATATACTCTGCAAAAAGTTCCATGTTAAATTTAAATCTTGAGTGTACTCGTATATCCAAAAGCCTTTTTAAATTTGTACAAATCAAAATTTAAATTTCTAAAAATCTATGAGGATCAATAAGTTCCTTTTTTTTCATAAATAAATGTCTGTATCCGATTATTGAAATCGCTTTTAATAACTTTCAAACTATCACATGCTTCACTATTCTCCTTATGCCAATTTATTCGCATATTAGCATACCAATGTCTTTTTGACACCTTTGTCTTACACTCTTCATACATAACGACGTCAGAAATTTTTTTCTTCTTTGTTTAGACCCACACAAACTTAAGAGTTTGCTTTAAATGAACTAGCAGTTTGTACGAGCGATGCATGTTTTGATTTGAAAGTGTCTTTTGCAATTCACTCTTTTAAGTAGCAGAAAAATGAACCGAAATACACATTCCAAAAAAACACAGTACGAAAACCGTGCATGAAAAAGAAAATGTACTTCCGAAAAACAAAAATCTTATCACCACCAATGTACTACATAACAATGACCCTAAATACACATTCCATACACATAAAACACATACCACATGCCTTATCACACACTCCTCATGTCACAGCACACTTCCAAAATCACAACAACAATAATAACCACTAAAGATCCACATTACTTTGACTGACCTGACAACAGGGACCCCCAACCTCCTGAAACCTGTCACCAGGGACCTCCGTACCAACAACCTGCATGTGTTATAACTACGGCAACCGGAAATATGCTCTTAAAAAACCGTTTATAGCGCTTTAAATATGACCTAAAAACGACGTTGTATGTTCTTAAAATATGATCTAAAAACTATTGAAAACTGGAAAAATCACGAAGAATTAAATAAAAAATATTATTTGTTAATAATTTTCATTTAAGGAAACACAACTAAATAAGAAACAACTTAATTAAATAACTTAAATATATCAAAACTCTTCTTGAATTATAATTAATTAAAACTTGTATTGCAATAAATGCAAATAATTTTTGCTTAAATTGTCAAAAAGAAAACTTTGCCTCTTTGCTCTAAAGACAATTTATACTACTCGTACCGCGGTATTCTTTAAAAAAATATTTTTATTTCTTCCAAACCAATTAGCTCTTACGAAATTTTCTTACTAACTAACTTGGTGATCATTCGTCACTCCCTTATATCAATTCTCACATTGCAATTTCTGCTATCTTCGATGACGCGCGTGTGAAATTGTGAAAATTTTGGACACTTTCTTTGCAACATTGTTGCTGATATTAGATTGCCGTGATCGCGGAACTTGTGGGAAAATACTTTATATTGAAGTCATTTGGAAAAAGAAAAAATGGATGATGTATCAGATTTTATGGGGTACGTAACCTCTCCCTTTTAAATTTTAAACTTTGATACCTTTGTTTTTCTTGTAGAAAAAGCAAATTAGACCTATGAATACGAATATAATAGCTGGGAAAGCAGTATAAGTTACATTTTTATGCAATTCCAGTATCTTTATATTTTTTAGATTTTCAAAATTTTTAATGACAATATCTTCAAAGTTTAATGATCTTTTAAAATTGTGTATTACATCTTTATTGTAATAAAATCTATCTATAAATTCAAAATTTTTGTTACTAAAATTCTTATTTAATATTTCGATTGAACAATTGTTAATTATGATCAAGTAATTTCCAGATAACTTTATTTTTCTGTCGTCACAATGATTTATAACTGAAGTATTTCTTAAAATCTTACAAATTAAAGTGCTGTCATCTAATTTCCTTATTTCTAAAAGTTTATTATTTTTTAGCTTACAACTATTTTCTGTAATACAATTGTTTATGTGTTCTAGGTCACTTACATATTGAATTTTATTACTATTGTATTTATGCTTTGTTTTATTGAATTCTATTACATATTGATCATCTTATAATAACTTCCATCATATCTTTCCTTGGAATGGGTATGATAAAGTTATAATTTACAAGTTTATATGAAAATGGTACCTTTAATGCCTTTGTCATATTTCAGTAATCCTACTTTAACATTTTGAAGTTTATAAAATTCAAGTTCTGTCTCGTTAATTTCTGTAATGTTCAACATGCTAGGGTGTATTATTCCGTATTTTACCGACGTTATGTTATCTATTATCTGATCTATATTTTCTTCTAACATTCTACGCGTAAGTCTCAATAATTGGTCTAATTTAAGTTGCTGTAATATAACCCTTTTCTCATTTGCTGTTAATTCTGTAAATGTTTTAGTTAATTTTTTCCTATCTAGTTTTATTACACTTTTTAAATAGAATATACTTTCATTAAAGTGCGAAATGATTTCTACATGTTTGTCTAAATTAGGTATCGCATTTTGATTATTGTTTTCTATTTGCTTGATATGGTCCGAAATTTCTTGTTTGTCGTTGTCGTCCATTGTCCCGAATAGCCATTTCTCTGCTGCTCAATTGTTGTTAGCTTGGCATAAAGAGTTCGTAATTCATTTCTTATTATTGGGTCACTAAAAATTTGTAATTTTTGTGTGTTTTGCTCGATCAGCTTAATTGTCTGTCGTATTTCTGTAGTATCTATTCAGTATTTCAGTATCTATTTCAGTCTCTCCCATATTAATTTCTAAGTATCCGTTGTCTGTTGTTATTCTGTCAATCGTTAATGTTGCTATTGCTTTTCTCGTCATTATTTTCAGTATGAGAAACGCTAAGGTCGTCATCTGCGCATTTACGAGGTGGTTTAATATTTAATGGTGTTATTTATCCATTGTCTTTAATCTATATCTAGGTTCATTTTTGTAATAATTTCACTTACAATTTTTAACTGTATTTTTCTTTTTGAAGTTTTATTCTATTAGTAAGTGTTGCGAAATCCGCAAACATTGCTTCTTCCGCGGTTGAGTAAAATCTTTTAATGTCGCTATTCCTTGTGTGTGTGTTTGCGTTGGTTAAGTGTATGTAAGTCTACCTGTTGTTCCATTAAATATGTTTTAGTATTTTCGAATTTAAATTTGTTGTCTGTAACTAATTTTGAAGGTTTTCCAAATTTTGAGAAATGTTCTTCTAAGGTTTAAATTTTTTTTATCCAGTTTCTACTAGCTAAATAATAAACGTATGCTTTCTTGGTTAATTTATCTATCAAGGCTAGGAATGCTTGCTTAGTGAAATAATAAACGTCCATGTGCAGAATTTCGTTTGGTCTACAAGATGGTATTTCATACGAAGTTAGCGTATTTCAGTTTAATTGGCTTTCTTTCATACTTGACTTCAAGACACGTTTTACAATTATTTATAATCTTTGTGATTTTTTTAACTAACTTATGATAGTAAATTTAGCTTTTTAAACTATGGTATATTTTCAATAATACCACTGTGTAAACTTTCTTTCGTGTGATAAAGTGAAATTTGTTTGTGAGCTTCTTCTAAAGTACCTATTTCTCTGGCCCTAAGAGTTGTTTTCACGAATTTTATTTTTTTTTTCATGGCTGAAAAGTTCAATTAGAAGTTGTTGTATTTTGTTAAATTCGTGATATGAAAGTTCAGTGTAAATTTCTATGATACCTGGCTTAATATATCTACGTAGTAAGTCAACCCAATATTCTCGTTCTCTCGTCATGTCTATGTAAATTATCCTTCTATTATGTATCAATTCTATTTCTTTGTTAGTATTAGTTGAGTTTTATAAATGTTGACTATTGCTTCTGCTATCGGGATATGGTCTAGCTGTTGTTAATTTTGCAAATGTGCTGCTGCGTGGTCTGAGATATTATTTATTGATTGATTTTCTGTATTGCTATTTTCTAGAATTCGGCTTAAAAGGTCTGCTATTTTGGTGTCTTTCTCTTTTAGGTACTCGATATCATCCATCGTTGGTTTCTCTGGCTAAACCCTTTTCCGGTTTATTTTTTATTTAAATACTTTATGGGTAGATGATCCGTTATTATTTTAAATCTTTTTCCCTATAAATATGGTCTGAAATATGATACTGCCCATACTATTGCCAAGAATTCTTTGTCCGTCACAGAATAATTCTTCTCATGGTCATTTAAAGATGTCAGTCAGTGTACACTGTAAATTCCTTTTTGAAGTCAGGGAACTTGAGGATCGGATGTTTCATAACGATTGTTTTAAGTGTTTCAAATGCGTGAATATATTCTGGGTAGTTAACGTTTATGTTCTTATCTTTTTTCAAATATTTAAGCGTCGGACTAGCTATTTTAGCATGTGTGTGATGGAGTCTGTATTTGTCAGATACCCTTCACGGTAAATTAGCTTTTTATATTGATTAAGGAGAGGTGACATCTGTTGGAGTTCCTCCTTATTAAGATGGCTTAAATCAATCTCTTTTTTGCGGGGACTGAGTTCGAAACAACCAAGAGTTGCATCGTTCTCTACCGAATAAATCGGTATAACCGTTCCATTCCTTAAAATAATGTTCTTATCATTGAAATTAATTGTTTTAACGATTTCACTTAGCAAATCCATCCCCACTAATATATCGTAAGACTTGTCGCTTAACTTTCTTGTGTACCACGTGTTGCTCCCATTTTGTCATAGTTAAATTTTGTTGGTATACTTGTAATGATTCTGTCGATTATTTCTGTCGTTACACTATTTATTGTTTGCAGTTTTAATTTAACTTTTTCGTAAATTTTAAATTTATTGCAGTCTACCCTACTAGAGTTAATAATGCTCATAGTTGAACCCGTGTCAATGAGTGATTTGTATGTTCGTTTGTCAATTGTCAAGTCAGTAAATATCTTATTCCCGAGGCCTAGAAGAGAAAAAGCTCCGGTTCGATATTGTGAACCTCTTCCTGCCCTTCCTACCTCCATTGGTTGCAGGTTCTGTTGTGCGTTCCAGAACTGGCCAGATCTATTGAACACTGGTTGTGGGTTTTGATTTAACCTCTGATTGTTATTTCTGTACTGGTCTGAATTCTTTGGGTGTGTAATTATTGTATTGCCTAGCTTGCCCTATGTTTTCGCTACTGTAGTTCCTATTATGGTTGTTCGAGTGAGAGCTTTTATGTTGGTCATGAGAATGCTGACTATTTTTTTGAGCACTACTAGTCTTAATGTCCTGTTTCTGAGTTTTGTTGTTCGGCAGTTGTCTATTGTGTGCTATAAAATTCCTGCCTAAATTATTAAAATCAAATCCTATATAACTGTATAAAATTTCTTTAACTTCATGTAGTACGAATTTAACTCCCGGGATAAATTCCCCGCAACAATTTGCTTAATCTTATCGACTAACACTGTGTAGAACGTATTTTTGGTTTCTATAGATTTATTCTCATACGTTGCGAACATGTTGATATTGTAATATGTTTGTGTGGGTACAAATAATAGAACTTATTATTTTCAATACAAATCCCTTTATTCAGTACAGTTACAATTCACTATTTAATTATTTCTCTCAGTACAATTCAATTTCTCAACCACTTATACTTTTCTTATCTTTTACTTAAACCACTTTATCACTTCTCCTAATTACCACTTCAAATTACACTTTAGAACTGATTTGCATACCTTTGGGATGCTGGTATTTATACTCGAATGACATACTTCGAGAACAATCCACGTCATCCAGCGTTCCATACAATTTCCAATTTGCTAGAAAATTCGATTCTACTCTCCAGTCGAGACTGCTAATCCAGTATCGAAACCTTCAAGTCTTCGAGTTTCGACATTTTCTGCTAGATGTCGCTGCTCACATTTGAGTGGTTATCACATTGCTCCCTCCCTACAGTTGTTCGTCCCGAACAACTTCGTCATTCAGCATCCCGTTGAAATGACACATTCTATCCAAATGGACCACTTTAAATTTTCCTCGATTCCCACGCTGGATCCGGTAGACAACGTCATTAATGCGGGTTATCACCTTGTATGGACCTTCCCAGTCCTGTTGCAATTTTGGTGATTTGCCTTTCTTACGCTGAGGATTATACAGCCAAACCAGATCTCCTTCGTTGAAACCGGAAGATTTCGCCTTGATATCGTACCTAGTTTTCATGCGGCTGCTTGCTAGCTTCATCTTTTCTCTGGTGTCTTCATGCAATTTACGAATCCTGCTGCGTAAGTCATTCACGTACTCGTTCACCTCTTTGGGCTCCGTCGGTGGGGATCCGAATTTTGCTTCACTTGGCAACCGAATCGTTTGACCAAATAAGATCTCGGATGGTGTGTGCCCTGTTGAGCTATGGACCGCGTTTCGGTAGGCCATTAAGAAGAGGGGTATGTGTCGATCCCAATCCCGCTGGCAGTTGCTGACAACCTTAGATAGATGCTCATTCAAGGTCCGATTGAATCGCTCGACCATTCCATCAGATTGAGGGTGTAGTGGCGTTGTCCTTGTCTTTCTTATTCCCAAATATTGGCATATTTCCTGGAAGACTTTTGATTCAAAGTTTCGCCCTTGATCAGAGTGCAGCTCCATTGGGACCCCAAATCTGCTCACCCAGTTGTTATCTGTTCGGCTACGGTCTTAGCCTCTTGATTTGGGATGGCAAACACTTCCGGCCACTTACTGAAGTAATCCATGACTACGAGAGTATATCGGTTTCCATTAAAGGTTTCGGGAAACGGCCCAGCGATGTTGATGGCTATTCGTTCGAAAGGTGCTCCGACATTGTATTGTTGCATTTGTCCATGTGGCTTTACTTTTGGGCCCTTGGTAGCCGCACATCTTATGCACTTTTTGCACCAATTCTCGACATCTTGTTTAGCGCTTAGCCAATAGAAACGTTCCCTTACCTTTTCCAACGTCTTATTTATTCCCAAATGGCCTCCTGAGATTCCGTCATGTATTTCATGGAGCACTTGGTTGACTCTGGACCGTGGCACAATTAGCTGCATACGAGATGTTGTCCCATCTGCACTTTCCCATTTTCTCTTCAGCAATCCATCTTGCACAAAAAGCGAGTCCCACTGTGCCCAGTATGCCTTCAGAGTTTGGCTCCGATCTGATATCTGCTGCCAGCTTGGTCTTTCCTCGTGTTCTTTCCAGGCCAATATTGGTTCGATGTCATTGTCTGCCTGTTGGGAGGAACGGATTTCGTCTATACTCCAACCCTCTATTGGCTCAGTCCTGATCATTTGGATAGCTGCCTGTTCTTTCGCTTCTTTACGGTTGCAGTGTTCGCATTTTACCCCGCACGGTCGACGAGAGAGAGCATCAGCATTTGAGTGGAGTGTTCCCTTGCGGTGTTGCACTTCAAAGTCGTAGCCCTGCAACTGCTCGATCCATCTTGAAACTTGGCCTTCAGGGTTTTTAATTGGAGTAGCCATTTCAGAGCTGCGTGGTCTGTCCGGAGAATGAACTTTTGTCCGTAGAGGTACTTATGGAAATGCTTCGTAGCCAGAATTAAAGCCAGAAGCTCGCGCCGGGTTACACAGTAGTTCCGTTCAGGTCTGGAGAGTACTTTACTGTAATATGCGACCACTTTCTCTTGACCATCATGAACCTGGGAAATCACAGCTCCGACCCCAACATTGCTAGCGTCTGCATCCACGATGAACATTTTTCCGGGCGTCGGGTAACCCAAGATGGGGGCATTGCACAGCTGTCGCTTCAGTTCTTGAAATGCTTTTTCGCATTCTCCAGACCACCTGAACTGTCGGCCTTTTTCTGTAAGTTGATGCAGGCTCTTTGCAATGCCAGCAAAATCCTTTACGAACCTTCTGTAATTCGTGGCGAGGCCCAAGAAGCTTCTCAGTTGGTGTTTATCTTTTGGAGAAGGCCAACTTTTCACGACTTCGATTTTGTCAGGATCCGTTCTTACTCCTTCCGCTGATATAATGTGACCCAGATATTTTACTTCCGGACGGAACAAGGCGCACTTTTCTGGGTTGAGCTTTAAATGGGCACTTCGCAGCCTCTCAAACACTTCTTTTAGATTTTCGCGGTGCTCCTCGTACGTCTTGCCTATGACGATAACGTCGTCCAAATATACTAGGCAGGTTTTCCAGGTGAGTCCTTGCAATGTTCGTTCCATTAGTCGCTCGAAGGTGGCCGGAGCGTTGCACAGTCCAAACGGCATCACTGCAAACTGCCAAAGACCGCTTCCTGTAGTGAAGGCAGTTTTCTCACGGTCCGTACGATTTATCTCTACCTGCCAGTAACCGCTCTTCAAGTCAAGTGTTGAAAACCATTTCGCTCCAGAAAGCATATCCAAAGTGTCATCGATTCTCGGAAGTGGGTAGCTGTCCTTTTTAGTGACATCATTGAGACGTCGGTAGTCTACACAAAATCTCGTGCTGCCATCTTTCTTCTTCACGAGGACCACTGGAGATGCCCACGGACTTTGCGATTCTTCAATCACTCCCTCAGCTTTCATCTTCGACATCATTTCGGCAACTTCTGTTTGCTTTGCCAATGCAAGACGCCTTGCAGGTTGACGGATTGGTCGAGCGTCTCCGGTGTCAATGTGGTGTTGAACAATATGCGTACGTCCATATTCTCCGTCTTGTGTAGCAAATATATCAGCGTACTCACCGATTAGTTTTTCTGCCAGGATTCGCTGATCTTCGTCCAGATTACAGAGGCTGAGAATTTTGTTCTTGATTTTTATGCTCTGAACTGTTGTGACCGGTTTTGCACCCTTTTTTTCCGTTGTGGTCGATATAGCCTCAACAGGTACGCATTTTCCCACTATCTCCCCCTTTTTCACCTTTACACTGAATGTCTTTGGATTTAAAATCCTTACAGGGACCATGTTGTTCTTTGGCTCCACTAAGGTCTTTCCCACCATGAAGTCTCTTTTCTTTTCTGGCTCCATCAAATAGAATCGGTGGCTACCAGGACCACCTTCCACTTTTGCGCACAAAATTGCTTCTGACGAAGGCTCTAGACTCTGATTGCTGCAGATGACGACATTTGAGACTGTGGTATTGGCGTTTCCGTATATCATTGGTATCTCCATGTTTCCGTATTTCAGGGTTTGTGCCCCCAAGTCGACTACAAGTCCATGTTCTCTCATGAAGTCTGTACCAATGATGCACTCGTCACATATGTCAGCTACCAGAAACGCGTGAGTGAATGTTATTCCGGCCAGTTGGATTTTTATGCGGACTTCACCATGTACCTTAATCGTTGCTCCTGTAGCTGTTCGCAAGCTGCAGCTGCTAGTGTTATGCAGCCAAGACTTCTGCACAAGATTCCTCCTGATGATCGAGGCCGTGGCACCGGTGTCTATTGTTGCCATCCATTTTTCTTTTCCACTGACTACTTCTACTAGAAGGCTTTCGCTGCGTCGTTTTGCCAGCGAGACTTGGATGATGGTCCTGGGGCCGTCGACTCCTGCTACCAACTTCTGCCCCGCGAAGTTGGTGCTTAAGCATTTCCCGACTGATGGCTTCGGGAAGGTTGACCGGCTTCTTGATAGCTGTTTCTGCGGGTTTCTTCCTCTATTTGCTTGTCACCACAGTGAGGGCAGTCTTTTCGTCGCAACGGTTCTTTACACTGCCTTTGAAGGTGTCCTATTTTATTGCAATTCCAGCAGCGCATTATTCGTCTATCCCGTCGAGTATCTCGTTCCTCGGCACTAATTCTTGTGCAGGAACATTCGACAGATGCTACTTCCCTGACGAAATGTGTTCCCCTGGAAGCCTGATTGGCTGCTTCCATCGCCAGAGCGAAGGCAAGTGCTTCAGCAAGGGTTCTTTTCCCGGCCATCCTTACTGCTGACTGTAGCTTCGAATCTGCAATTCCCCTGATAAATGCATCTTTTGCCATTTCGTCGATAATTTCCTGGCCTGCGGTGGGGTATGACAGATGTGCAAGTCTACTCACGTCTGCTTGGAGCTGTTGCAGTGTTTCTACTCTTTGCTGCGTTCGGCTTTGCAATTGGACCTTGTAGACCTCCTGCATGTGGCTGTCCCCAAACCGTTTCTCGATAGCCTGCACTAAAGTCTCATAATCTTTATGCTTTTCGATGTCTACTGTTTGCAACAATTCTGCTGCAGGACCGTGCAAGGCCATTGTTAGGGCAAAGCACTTTTCCTCATTGTCCCAGTCGTTTGCACAGGCAGCCATTTCAAACTGCTTCTTATAGGTAGACCATGAGGTCTGGCCATCGAATGAGGGAGGCTTCAACTCTTTTCTCCTTGGACCGCTTAAAGAACATTCCCGCAGTTTCTGTTTTCGCACTGTGTCGAGCTCTTTTGCCAGTTGCTGAACTTTGCTGTCCATTTCTTCGAATTTTTCGCCAACATTCTTCTCTATTGTATCAAATTTGTCATCAACGTTCTTCTCTATTCTATCAAATTTGTCATCAACGTTCTTCTCTATTCTTTCAAACTTGTCATCGATTTCTTCGAATTTTTGCTGGAGAATGTTCTTTTGTTCTTCCAGATTATTCTTTTGTTCATCCATTTTCTGTTGAAGACCGTGCAGATTGTTGGTTTGTTCGTTGAATTTTTGTTCAATGCTGCTCTTCTGCTCGTCCATTCTTTGTTCCAGACTGTTCTTCTGTTCTTCCAGATTTTTTTTTTGTTCATCCAGCTTTTGTTCGAGGCTATTCTTTTGTTGGTCGAGACTGTTCTTCTGTTCGTCCATTTTTTTGTTTTGTTCGTCCATTTTTTTGTTTTGATCGTCCATTTTTAATAAGAGGAGTTGCATCATTGCAGCCATATCATTGCCGGTACTTGTCTGTTCATCCTCGTCAACATCAAAGGAATATGCATCAGGATCATGTCCCTCGTTGTTCAAAGCCTCCTGAAGACGGAGCACCAGGTCACTTTTTCCTCCACTGGCGCTGAGGCTTCTCTTGTTCAACTCGGATTTGAGTTGGACGAGGGTCAACTGCAATAGTTTTCGACCCATTCTAGCTTTTTCAAATAGTCACAAAACACTTTTTTTTTTTTTTTTACACACAATAAGTCCTATCCCACTTCTGACACCAATGTAATATGTTTGTGTGGGTACAAATAATAGAACTTATTATTTTCAATACAAATCCCTTTATTCAGTACAGTTACAATTCACTATTTAATTATTTCTCTCAGTACAATTCAATTTCTCAACCACTTATACTTTTCTTATCTTTTACTTAAACCACTTTATCACTTCTCCTAATTACCACTTCAAATTACACTTTAGAACTGATTTGCATACCTTTGGGATGCTGGTATTTATACTCGAATGACATACTTCGAGAACAATCCACGTCATCCAGCGTTCCATACAATTTCCAATTTGCTAGAAAATTCGATTCTACTCTCCAGTCGAGACTGCTAATCCAGTATCGAAACCTTCAAGTCTTCGAGTTTCGACATTTTCTGCTAGATGTCGCTGCTCACATTTGAGTGGTTATCACAATATCCTTAATTATTTTTTCTATCTGATAATTTAACTCTGATATTGAACTTACCCTTACGCTGCTTATTCTCCTTGATATATCCCTGTAGTTTACCGATGGTTGGAAATGATGTCGCAGAAGCTGCTTGGCCTCGTCCCAGTCTATTGGTGTGTTGTTAAGAAGTAGCTCTTTTCGTATTTTCGTCGACGCTGTCGACTTGTAGTTGTACTTCCGTAATAGACTGCGTTAGTTGTTCTAGTTCGCCGCTGATTTCTCTGATGTAAGCGATTTCCTTTATTATCATCACGGCTCTGCTATGGACCGGATTTCTGTTAGTCAATGCTTCTATGGCTGCTGTGAGTCTTTCTGCTAAAACTGCATCCATCTCTTCTTGTTCAATTTGGCTTTTGAAGAATTTAATAATATTCTCTTTTCGACGAATTTTGGTCTTTTTTTTCTGAGTTCTAGACTAAATGTTCTAGCTGATTTTAAGCTAGTTTGGTAACGAGTCAGTGAGTTAGTGTTCTAGATGATTTTAAGCTATATTTTTTTTCCGAGTGCCGAGTTAGCGTGGAGTATTAATTCTTATTTTTAGATACACTTCCATTATTTTTGAAAGTTTTGTTTTCTCTTTGGGTTCGATGTGAAGTTTTTTATAATTTTAAGATACACTTCTACACTTATTTACACTTTCAAAAACTTATTTTTCTAGTGCGTATTTGGATTCTTATGGATTCAAACAATTTATTTGAATCCAACCGACTGAGCTTGAGAAAAAATATTTTTATTTATTCCAAACCGATTAGCTCTTACCAAATT
Organism: Volucella bombylans; assembly: GCA_949129095.1. Lineage (NCBI taxonomy): Eukaryota > Metazoa > Arthropoda > Insecta > Diptera > Syrphidae > Volucella > Volucella bombylans. The sequence goes on from OX422140.1 coordinate 278,894,245, forward strand.
TTCTTACTAACTAACTTGGTGACCATTCGTCACTCCCTTATATCAATTCTCACATTGCTATCTTCAATGCAGCTCGTGTGAACTTTTGCGACATTGGACACTTTCCTTGCAATATTGTTATAATGGATGATGTATCAGATTTTATGGGGTAAATAACCTACATAGAAAAACTTCTTTCTACCTCAATGGATGTAATAGGCGCAAATTTAAATGCCATTGTCTCAGAGACCATGTATTCGTTCACTGTTGAATTTTGTCCGGACAGACAACTGGAAATTTCTTCTAAAGTCTTAAAACCACTGTTTTTTTCCAAAACATTTAACATTTTGGTTTTTATTTTTCACCAGTTTTGTTTTGACAGCAGAATCCTCTTCATCGAATGAATGAAAAATGCTGCTTCTATCCAGGTTCCCCAAAGAGTTGTAACTGGTTGCGGAGCAAGTGATAGATCTTAAAACTTCCTTAAAATATCTTACTCTTTTAAAAATAAAATACTTTTTTTATACTGGCAATAAGAAGATCAACCTCAGGAAATTGTCCTCTTATGATTTCGCTAACTCCAATAAGTCCATGTGCTAGACACGTCACATGAGTTATTTTTGGGTAAAATACTTGAATTAACAGCAGTATGGAGTCTTTTTCAAACTAGTCACCCAACATATTCACCAAGTCAGCAAAGAGCCTGGCTATTGTTGAATGGTTTGCTTTATCATTGAAGCAGATCTAAAATGACAATTATTACGTTGCCAACATACCTGTTTGCAAATAAAGGAGAGGAAGAAGGAAAACATTCACATTTCGTTTATATTTTAATGGAATACTAAAATTAAATTCAAAACTTGAACGATTGAACATACCTGTTTGCTGCATCCGTTGTTTCGTCTATAGCAACCCACAATTTCCAGTTTTCAGTGCAAACCGTTTTATTGCAAATTTTGCACATCCGAGTTGCTGCATCTGTTTTAAAGCTTAGATATTCGGCTACGATTTTATTTAACCGATGATTGGTTTTTGCTTTAATTTTTGGCATTTTCTAAAATGAAGAAAATTATAGATATAAATACTAAAAACTAGTACTTGTATATACCTAATTTAACTCTTTTTTGTTTTTAAGGATTTCTATCAAACCAAACTTTGTTTATTTTCTATTTTTTCTTTTTTTCACAAGTTGAACTTTTCAAAATCACCTTCTTAGATCCACTTTCCGCGATTGAGATGAGAACTACTGTTTGCGGTGTCGCATTCCTATTGAAAATGGGGAAAGGATTTCCATTGTAAATGCTCAACTTTCCGTTATCAAGTCGCGTCTTATACATAAACATTAGTTCCGGTGCCATCGGTAATAACCGGAGTGTATAGCGCACATTTAGCCTTTCATGAATGAATGCAAAACAAAAAGATTATGAAACAAAAATAGAAAAGTACTTTCTCAGATGTCTAGGAAATTACAACAAAAATTATATAACTTGTCATATGCAGATGGTAAAAGGGTTTACTCGCGCAGCTGTGTATATAGGCAGCCACATAGTGAACAAATTGTACCTGCTATTGCACACCTATTCTATGCACTTCCGCAAATATCCATGTTTTCTCTTCACTCAAACAGTTGATGAAATAAAAATAATAATTTAAAAAATTAAAAAACCCGACTGGTTTACTCAGTGGACTTTAAATATGAGCTAAAAAGAAAAAAACAAGTCCAGTAGTCTAGAATTCTGTTAAGAAATATTAAATAACCACACCATTGAAATAGTTTCATAGTGGAAACACACATAAAACAAATAATAAATTCTAATGCGGAACTTAGCAACTCAAACAGTCGGGACCCATTAAATATCTAGACCAGCTCAAATCATCCCAATAATTTTTTTTTTTCACAATATGACGGCTGGTAGTCGCCATATTGAAATTTTTCACAATATGGCGGCTGGTAGTCGCAATACTGAATTTTGTTATTAATTAATTTTTAATTAACATCATGCCTTCAGTGACGCTCGCAAGGTTATTTCACAAAATGGTGGCTGGTAGTCGCCATATTGAATTTTGATTAATATCATGTCTTCAGTGACACGCGAAAGATTACGACAAATCGATAGATGTAAGAACCATCACAACGGGCCAACGTGTTTGGTCTCTAGAGTGCCACAAAGAAACAAACGGCTGATAGTCGTCATATTGAATTTTGACTAATATCATGTCTTCAGTGACACGCGCAAGATTACGACAAATCGATAGATGTAAGAACCATCAAAATCGGCATACGCGTTTGGTCTTTAGGGTGTCACAAAGGAACAAACATACATATGTATATGGATTCACAAAATAGCGGTTGGTAGTCTAAATATTGAATTCTGATTAATATTATGTCTTCAGTGGCACTCGCAAGATTACGACAAATCGATGGATGTAAGAACTATCAAAATCGGCCCACGCGTTTGTTTTCTAGAGAGCCACAAAGGAACAAACATACATATATAGGCTGATAAATACAGTACCCATCCTTTTGCATAGCGCAGTCGGATAAAACGGACAAATAAGCAAAAATATTGAAAAAAATCACAAATATGTCCTAAAAATGCAAAAATATGCCGAAATATGCTCTTAAAAGTGAAATATGCAACATATGCCTCAACTCATTCAATAGCCACTACCACCGAAGCCCCCGTTCAACCCCTCCCAAGACCATTGCCAATAATTAGGGCTTTTGGGACATCCTGGACTCTCCCTGAATGGACCAACAGAATTCAAAAATTAAATAAAATGAATTTTGAAGCCATCAAAAAACCGGAACTGTCTACTTTCTTCCTCCAAGCTGTCCCACGTCACGCAAGCCCGTCCTGGATCAAAGCCCTTTTTAGGAGTAAATTCGGTATACAAGACGTCAAATGTAAACAAGTTGACAAAGTCAAGAGCAAAAACGGCCAGTGTTTTGAAATACGTATACCCACTAAATACGATTGGATGTTCAAATCATCGGATGGCATACCAATAACGGAAAAGATGGTCATCACCCAACGGAAGGATATGGTAGATAATAAGTTTACTATTAAAATAAAACATAGATCGAACAATTCTGCCCTATCCCATCAACATCCCGACTCAAACTGGTCATTTAAGACCAACATCTTTCCAAGATTCTCCTCACTCGTTCCCCCCTTTGCACCATATAAAAAGAACACCAGAGTCGCTACACCAAATTCTCTTCCTCCCCTCACCAAATCTTAAAAGCCGCTTCAAAACAGAGTTTCATTTAACCTTGCTCCTGCGCCTTCTACCCAAGTTCCAACTAACAATGCCCTATCCGACAAATATCCTAATTTTATTAGCTCCCATATACTAAACCCAACCACACATTCCTCATCTTCACCTATCAATCTACCTGATCCAACCCCCTTCACTAGTCAAGATTCTAGTTCCGGGGTGCTTGACCATCCTGTCCCTTCATCATCCGCTCGTGCCTCCGATTCTCACCCAAAATACCTTGACCCACTCCTTCAACCAACTGTCAAACTCACTAAAAAATTTTCTGATATGAATGATGACAGTCGTTATGTAGTATCTCGTTTGAGAGACCGCCACATTTATGAAAATGTTCGGCTCTACCTTGCCTACTTACACGACAAACCCAACTTCGTTTGCATTGATGGCATAACCAAAACCAACATAATGGTTTCGATTCAACGAGAAGGTCTTCATATTAAGCCAGCGGAATTAATGCAAATTTTCGTTCGCTACCATGAGAGTTTCGACATCTCTTCCGACGAAGTTCATAATGATCTTTCTACGTTGTCTTCGCATGTCAGTTCGAAACGTCTTTCCCATTTGCAAAGAACTCATTCAAATTTTAAAAACTATTACAGTTCCTGACAAACTGAAATCTGTATCCTCCAGTCCACAATGCCTGTCCATTTACTACCAAAATGTAAGAGGTTTGCGCTCTAAAATCTCCTCAGTATATCTCAATTCTCAAAAGTTTCCTTATGACCTAATTGCTCTTACTGAAATAAATCTAATTCCAGACATTAAAAACCATGAGCTGTTTCCTCCAAATTTCAACGTTTTTCGAAAAGATGGATTTGAAAGAGCTGATAATCTTTATGGCCGCGGTGTTTTACTAGCAATCCGGAACTGCTTTCACGCAACTCCTGTCGATATTCCCCACACTGGCAACTTTGAGTTAGTATGTGTCAACATTACACTCCCCAAACGATGTCTTTACGTACTTTGTTGCTACATTCACCCATCTCCACCCATTGAGTGATTGTAGTTCACGCAGTTGATTTTTTGACTGATGATGCACAACCTGAAGATTGCATTGTTCTAGTAGGAGATTTCAACCTCCTTCACCTTATATGGGAGCCTTCCGATGACTCGTCTCATTTTGTCTCTCGTAATTCGACCTCTGAAATAGAAATATTGATGGTGGACTGCCTAACCAACTCAAGTCTGCATCAGATTAGTGGAATACCTAATACAATGAACAGACAACTCGACCTTGTCTTCACATCCGATTCAGATAACTGTGTCGTTTATAGGAGTGATCATCTTCTTTCTACCCTAGACCGCCTTCAACCCCCTGTCAATTATATATTCATATGAAAATGGCAACACATGTATCGATTCGGAAAATTCATTTTCATTTGACTTCCGTAGAACTGAATTTAACAAACTTAAAAACCTCATCAGCAACATTAACTTTGACTTTATTGCTGAGACAACTAACATTGATCTTGCCCTATCAACGTTCTATTCGTTAATTTTCTCCTGCTTTGCCCAATCGGTTCCGTATACCTTCCGAAAGGACTGCATATCAGCTCCTCCCTGGTACAACAAGGAGTTGCGCTCTCTCCGTAATAACAGAAATAAGTTGTGGCACAAATTCTTAAGAACTCGATCTGATTCCGACTAAAGTAATTATCGATTGGTATATAATCGTTTTTCTGAACTTTGTGAGTCTCTTTACCTTGAGTACCTCTACCACATGCAATTTAGCTTAGTTTCGGACCCTAACGCTTCTACCAGTTTATTAATACCAAAAGAAAGTCAGACGGCTACCCATCTACTCTTAAATTTCTTAGTGAATCTTCTGCCGACCCAAAAACCATTGCAAATTTCTTTGCCTCTCATTTTAACAAATCCTTTTCTAAGAAAACAGCTGAACCCGATCCTAGCTACTTTAGCTATATGAGAAACTATCCTGAGACGTCATACATTTCACTAAATATAACAACAACTTTGGTATCTGAAAACATTACCAAACTTAAAGATGATTTCTCGTCCGGCCCTGATGGAATTCCGGCTATTGTAATAAAAGAGTGTGTTGCCCATCTCGGTCCTCCTCTTGCTGTCCTATTTAACTTGTCTGTCTCAACAGGTACTTTCCCTTTCCAATGGAAGGAATCTTACATCATCCCTATTCATAAAAAAGGAAGTAAGGCCGAAGTCGATAATTATAGGCCCATAGCAAAACTCTCTTGTATACCCAAACTTTTTGAAAGCCTAGTCTATCAACAACTGCTTCCGTACTGTAGGTCAACTATCTGCACAAATCAGCACGGCTTCATGAAAGGTAAATCGACGACCACTAACCTAACAGAGTTCGTCTCTAGGACGCTTCATGCTTTGGAAGACGGTGACGAAGTCGATTCAATTTCCACAGATTTCAGCAAGGCATTCGATAAAATTTCTCACCAACTTATCATCCTTAAACTAAAAAAATTGGCTTTTCCCCTCATTTTGTGGCATGGACCAAATCCTATTTAGAAGACCGAGAATACAGGGTCATCTTCAGATCTTCAATATCCGAACCCATTAAAGCAACATCTGGTGTCCCTCAGGGTAATCACCTTGGTCCAATCATCTTTATCCTCACAATTAATGATATAAATCTCATTTTAACGAACTCTAATCTTTCTATTTTCGCTGATGACATGAGAATTTCCAAAGTCATCTCATTGCCTTCTGACTCCCATTTCCTGCAAGATGACTTTAATAAGTTTTCGGTATGGTGCAAGCAAAACTTTTTGGAGCTTAATGTCAGCAAATGCCAAGCGATAACCTATTCCCGTAAACGTCTACCTCCCCCTCCAAGAAACTACTTCATCTGCGATGAGCCTATTCCTTCCACTACCCAAGTACGGGATCTAGGTATAATTTGTGATAGAGAATTGAATTTCGACTCACATATTGACAGCATTATAAATAAAGCTAACTCTTCACTCGGATTTATCAAACGCTGGTCAAAAGAATTTTCCAACCCTTACAGTCAGTTCAGTTCTTATGCATTTTTATTTTTTAACTTAAGTTACTCTTATATGCTAAACAAAAAAGGCTTAAAAATTAGCTTAAATTACTTACAACTAATTTTATTCTAACTTAATGGCCCCATGCGGGCACTCTAAGTTAAACCTAACACTTAAACTATGTCTTTCAACGAATCTTACAGTCTACTTTTATTTCTATTTTAACATTAATTAATACTAAAACTAAGAAAATAAATTTTAATCAAAAACTTACTATATGGACATTTTTTAATTTTGTATAAAACTTAAAACTAAAGCCTACAAACTACCTAAAAATAAATCTTAATCTACTTAACCTACTTACATCTAACACAAACACAGACATACATACGGAGATCAGGTTGTTCGATGAGGTCATTGCTCTTGCAACGTGCCTTCGAGTCAACTTAATGACGAAATTGTCCACTCTTATTAGGTTCGCCCTATTGTATAAGACCTCATTAGGATAGATTTTTATGTACTGAGACTCTGGTGTTCTGTATAGGCGAAGACAATTCCTCTCAAACACCCGAATCTTTTCCAATAAACTTGCTCTCACGTTGAACCACACGGGACATCCAAATACAAGCATGGGCCTGATAAGGGCCATGTAGCAGATTACCTTCACCCTCTCATCGAGTTGACAGTTATAGAACAGTCTCTTTGTAAGGGCAAAAGCACCTCTGGCTCTAGCCAGAGCAACATCTATATGTTTGTTAAAATACAGATATTGATCTAGCCAGATCCCAAGGTATCTGACTAAATTTCGACAAGCGAGTGGCTGTCCGTGTTGTCCGAGTATAGAAAACTTTCGCCAATTCTTTCTGGTATCCCTAGAGGCCCCAGACAAAGGCGTCCTAAACAGAATGGTTTCCGACTTCTGAAAGTTGATTTTCAACTTCCAGTCATCGCAATATCGCTTAATTTTGTCGAAATCACGCTGCAAAAGTGTATTAATGACCTTAATCTTTGGACCCGATCTGTACGCGATTATGTCGTCTGCGTGCGCTATGGCATGGTGAAGTGAACCTATGAGATCACTCGTGTAAATGTTGAATAGGATCGGCGAATTTACCGCACCTTGTTGCAGACCGTTTTTAATGTCAAATGTTCCAGCAGAAGTCACATCGCCATTCTTCACGATGAACTGTCTACTGGAGAGCATATCAAAAAGAATATACAGCAGTGGTTTACTAATTCCCAACCTGTCCAGCTTGAAAAAGAGTCCCTCTAACCATGCGGTATCGAAGGCCTTCTCCAAGTCAATCAGGCAGGCACCAGCGCACTGTTTCTGGCCTTTGTTCCATTGGATATCAGAAACCAGTTTCGACGCAGCATGAATGATATCATGCCCCGCCTTGAAATCGAACTGATTATCCGGAACTATATGTTTGTCCTCAACCCACTTAGTCAGGACTCTATTGATCACCCTTTCGAAAACCTTACTGATGTTAGGAAGAAGTCTAATCGAGCGGAGATTCGCCGGATTGGAAGTGTCTTTATCCTTTTTGGGGATGGGATGTACCACCGCAGTTTTCCAATGCGCTGGATAATGTGCATTATTCATTGCATTATTAAACAGGGTTATTAATTTTAAGCTAGCATTTAAGCATTTTTTGTTAGTATGTAAGAGTTAATGATTAAGTAAATAAAATGCATTTAAAACTAAAACTAAACTAACTATTAATCAGGGTGGTATAAATGTTCACAGCTTCTAGAGGGAGGTATCGAAGCACAATGTTCGGTATTTCATCGGTTCCCACTGATTTCTTACTTCTAAGTGATTCGAAGATCGTTTGGAGCTCTTCCTTCGAAATGAACGGGGGTAGTACCCTATCGTTGGTGATGACATTATTTGCCATATTCTCGTCACTGAACTGGGTGAAACCCGAGCTCTCGAATCGCCAATTCACAATTTCATTTCGAAGGCAGAAATTGTGCACAAGGACTCGATTCTCCAGATCGTGGTTCGGGCCAATGATAACATTCGCCTTGTACACTTCCTGGAAAGTCGCTCCTATAGCCTCTACCTTCTCCTGCGGATCCTCGATCACAAAGAAGTTGTCATCATCAATAGCCTCATTTGCATCTATGCCCGCTGCTGCCAGTATTTGTTCGTTGTTCGTCGTTCGGTCGATTTTAAGACATGGAATGTCGTTCTGATTATTTCTCCGAAATATTTTATTTATTTGCGGGAACATATTCGGGTTGCTGGTGTTTACAGTCCGAATTTTATTGTTCCAATACAAACTTACAGATGTTCTGTAATTTTCCTTTATTAATGTTTGTAGGTTTTTAATCGACGACTTTAGTGTCATGATCTCCGGGTTATGTCTGTCAGTTAACTGTCTGTACAAGGTTTTTAGTCTTGACAGCAGTCCACTTTTATGTCGGTGCAGTGGGTCTTCGTCAGTGTGTTGGTACCGTTTCGGTATCGTTTGTCCATTGTTTGTTTGATTGTCTCGTCCATTCGTCTTAGATACCTGTCAATCTCCTCGTTTGACAGATTTCTGTTGGACGGTGGGTAGAGCGAATTCGAGGAGAGTGCTCTAGTCAGTGTTCTGGTGAAGTGTGTCCAACGCACCCTACTATAATTGTAGGAATGCCTACAATGTCTGGGAAACGAGGGACTATCCGTCGCCTTAAGCCCGAGTCGATACATTACACTGTGCTGACCCCACCAATTGAATAGTAGGTTCCCTCTAGTATTTGGTGTATTATTTCCCCAATCATTATGTTTGGCGTTGAAATCTCCGCCGATAATAAAATAGTTGTCTTCCAATTCCAGCCTCAGAAATCGAAAAAGTGTCTCGAGCTCAGAGATAAATAAGGTGGATTGAGTAGCCTTAGGTGCATAGACAGACACCATGTACAACCGCTTTCCACCACGGAGAGGGATATACACGATGTATACTTCCAGCACCTGGAACCTACGTACTACACGACTGTATACTCTTTTAAAACGTATACCTTTTCGTACGAAAATTGCAACGCCACCTCCCTGAATGGAGTTGGGTCGGTTTCTCCGTACTATTTTGTATCTTCTGTGCCTCATTTTGAGTCTCTTGGTAAGTTTAGTTTCGCTAACCAAAAGCACATCAGGGGCTTGGTCTTTAAGCAACTTAAATAGTGCGGCTCGTCGTTCGAGCCTAATCAGTGAATTCACATTCACAGCAAGGGCCTTCAGGGTTTGCTCCGCCACGCACGTACCCATTACGGCAAAAGGTGCATTAGGCCAGGCAGCGTATACTTGCGTATATTTGATCCACCAGCGCGGTCTGTTCAGTCAAATGACGTTGTAGCTGAGCCATCTGCCCTTGGATAGAGAGCAAGATAGCTAGCATGTCAGGTACTGGTTCCGGTGCTCTGGGCGCTGGGGCCTGAGAAGCAACCTTCGTTTGCTGTACCGTATTTCCCCTACCTGCCGCCATTTGGGCGTAGGTAACGTGGGGAATAACGGCTGGAGTTTGCAAATGCACGGGTGGACGTTTAACTTCCACTTTCTGCTGCCGGGCCAGATTTATTCTTTTGATGTACTGGAATTTGGGACAACCCCGATAACTTGCGGTGTGTCTCGTGTTCCTACATAAAGGACAAGAGATTTGGCTCTTTTTAGACGCTCCGTCCTTACCCAGAGCGCATTCCTCGGACTTGTGGTTCTTTCCGCACTTCACGCATCGAGGTTGCATTTCGCAGTTCGACGCGGCGTGCCCGAACCTTTGGCAGCGAACACATTGTAAAATGTTTTGTTTGCAGCTTGTCCCCCTTCGGGGTGTAGGAGAAGAAATTTTTGATTTTATAATAGCGCTCCACTGAATTAGAGTGGATCGCGTGTCTATCTAAAGATAACCTTTTTACAAAAAAATTGTTGCCTATGGCCGACTTACATAATTCGATAGTAAGTTCCATCTTGTAGGTATTTATGGGTGGAACTCTTTGCTTTACCATCTTGTCTTGTTTCTGCTGCTGTTGTTGCTGCGTTTGAATATGTTGTTGTTGCTGGTGTTGCTTTTGCTGTTGGTGTTGCTATGTTTGCTGCTGCTGCTGTTGTTTCTGGGGCGTGTGTTTTTGTTGTTGCTGCGGTTGTAATTTTTGTTGTTGTTCTTGTTGTTCCTTTTGCTTCTGTTGTGTCTGTACTTGTTTTCTCGTTTGCACATGTGTGGTTTTTTGTTGTGGTAGCGGCTGTTCCTTGTGTTTAGCCTCGCTATTTGTGAGCTGTTGGAGCTCTGGAGTTGTTGCTCCTTTTGGCTTCTCGCCACTTGTTTCTTTTTAATAGCCAGTACTTTTTGTTCCAGCTCTTTAATGCAGCTCTTAAGTGCATGCACCTCTTCCTCTTCATCCTCTGACTCAGTAGCCATTAGAGATTGGAAGGTATTCTCACCATCAGACACGTATGGGTCTTCGTTTTGGTCAGCTGCCGCCTTTGTTGACGTTGTTGGCGCCCCTTCCCTTGCTCTACCTGTCAGCTTTTTAGTAGAAGTTCTTAGGGAGGGGCGCTTTACAGGAATTGGAGTTAGATTGAGCCTCCTCTTCCTTTTCTTCGTAATATTTTCCGATGACATTATGTCATCTGCTGGTCCCGCTATTGGAGTAGCTCGCTCGTATGATCGCTCTTCCGTATTTTTTTTTTCCACTATATTTTAAACTTTAAAAAAAAATAAAGAAAAAAAAGTCAACGTAATTCCTTCTGGAATCGAACCCACGACCCCTGCTTTAACGGGCGGACACCACTACCACTAGGTCACCGATGCACTTGGGCAAAACGTTTCTAATTACTTTTATATTTATATATTTTTTTCTCTTACTTTTTCCACTTTGATAGCGGAAACAAGTTTATTCCTCACGGAGGTCAATGAACGACTGCCTTTCCAACCCTTACGTTACAAAGTCCCTGTACATTACTTTTGTAAGGCCTCTTCTCGAATATTGCAGCCAAGTTTGGTCACCCTATAAACTAACCCACATTCAAAGAATAGAAGCAGTCCAACGCAGGTTTATCCGTTTTGCACTTCGTGGTCTACCTTGGGCCGATCCATATGGATTACCCCCTATGAAAATAGGCTAAAACTAATTAGCATACATACCCTAAAAAAAACGTCGTGAAGTCGCTGATGTACTTTTTACCCACCAGTTACTGACTGGAAATATCGACTGCTCGACAATAACGCAAAATATTGCATTCACTCCCAATCCCCGTAATCTAAGATCTGTCCTACTCTTCCTGATCCGAACTCACCGCACCAACTACGGTCACTTTGAACCCATATCCAGAATGTTGCGTATAACGAACAACTACGCCGAAGTCTTTAACCTAAATAGCAGCAAACGAGAAATAAAAAAAGCGCTGCTCAATATGTCACTCCCTTAACATCTCCCCTGTCCACCATTTCTCCTCGCCCCATTAGGTTAAGTATATCTTTGTTAGTTTTTAAGTCTAGTTTTAAGTTTGGCTTATTAATGATCTTAATAAAGCTGTCCGGGGTAGACCCGGGCCAATAATAATAATATGCATTTATACCCAAATATGCACAAATATGCCCTAACGAATAGTGCTCAAAATTCTTAGTTTTGTATAAAACGTATTTCTGTGTAATTCAATTTCCAATACGTCATCCCAAAAAAAACATGCTTTTGCATATTTCCGGATGCTCTAGTTATCATATTTCTCATATCGCCGCACGATTCACTGACAGCATGGATCCCCGCTTTCCGCATGTCTTATCATATTCCTCATATCAGCAACCGCACATTTCCAAAACCACAAAAAACACATTGACCCGCTAAGCCACATCAAGGTCATTAACGTGACGTCATAGCGCCCCGCTCCCTGTGCGGAGCTTTAAGGAATTTGTAAATAGAGATGGTAGGGAAAGAAGTGGGTTATGTGGAGAGTTGTGGAAAAATGAGAGAAGAAGAGGGGGTTGAAAGTTGTTGACAGTTGATTGGATAAAGAGACAGAACGTTACTGTGGGGTTAATGGGATCGCTAGTGAAAATAAGGTGTAGTTGCCTACCGATGGAATTAAGGACGCCACTTACTTGTCATAGGCTTGAGTGAGTTATGCTATCAATTAATAGACATTCCTTGGATGAACTAGCGTTTGACGCGGTAAAAAATAAGTGATCATCCGATGGAATCCACTTGCGCAGGGGCAGATTAAGGTCACCAAATATTAGGATATCGTCGATGGAATCACTTAGGTCAATTAGATGGCCAATTGCTTTAATAGAAAGGATTTATGCTTCGATAGATTGAGCTGGGAAAACGTAGCAACATATAACGTACAGGGACCTATTGGAAGTGTTATTTTAATTGAAATAAAGTCTAGTTTAATGAAGGAAGAGATAGCGATGAGAGAAGCGTTGAAGTTATTGTGAATAGCAAGTAGGCCACCTCTACAGGGAATCAACTTTAGCGATGGCAGGTTCACCATAGGGGAGAGTGATCGTCATCTCGTAAAATATTATAAGAAGATGGGAATTGCTCCTGGCTCTTTATGTAGGGGATCAGATTGGTTTCTGTAACAGCATAGACGTCGAAAGAGAGTCCATGTGATTTAGATAAGAAAGCACGAGTTTTAGAGCGCACACTTCTTAAATTTCAAATTTCCAAATTGAAAATAAATGAAAAACAGTGTTGGGATTTAATTTAGATCGCGATAAGAACATAAACCTCCATAACAAACGTTTAAAGAATCTAGGTTTACCGATGGAAGACAATGATTCAGTTTCAAGGAGATTCAAGAATTCATTTCAAGAAATGCGATTGTCAAGAATAGCCTTAGTAACTGTTTAAAACTAAACCAAGAAGCTCTTGATAAGCAAATATACATTTTTAATACACACATCGAAAGCTTCAAAGAAAATATCACACACATTGAAAAAATTATCTGTTTAATCAAGCAGCCAAAACGAATCCAGAAATACTTTCACGAAGACAATCTGGTAAATTTTCGTGAAGAAATAATAACTCTCAGACTTCATTTAAAACTAGATAAATAATGATTATTTATGTTAGAAAAATGTCCAACCCATCGTTCAGGCTGTGCACTTGAAAATGCATTGCCTCTAAGGAAAGCTTTGAACGATTTGGAATAAGCAACACTTTACATTATTTAAGATTTTGTTAACCAATTTAGGCAATAAATAAAAAGAAAAAGTTTATTTGTTTTCACACTATTTACGAGTGTTTATTTTGATTCTTAACATTATTTATTTCTTTCTTCAACAACTTTTCAATTCGTGCTTGTGAAGATCTTCCCAATTGGCCAAGATATGTCAACTTATGCGTTTCCTTGTTAATTATATTTAATGATTCTTCACTCATTCTGCTATACCTCGATGTAAGAAAACCTGTTATATGAAGGATATATTTTGTTTTTTTGTTTTTATATGTACAGAATGTGTACTTCTTTGAAAATCCACCAACTCGTACAGCATATGGTTACCGTATTTTGTTTTGCACTATTTAACCTGTCTTATTTCATAAGGCAAACCATTTTTCAACAAGAAAACTTTTACTGTATGCTTGAAGACACCAGTTTCGAGTTTTGGGAGTCCATTTGTTCGTTTTCCTAAGATCTATTTAAGATCGATTTAATAAAACAAAATATGGTTTCACATTTTATAAAATTATTTGATTGATTAATTTAGATCAGAGTGACCGCAAATATATGATATGATATGACTATTATCATTTCAAGTTATTTGTAGGTACATGTGAAAAAATGTGTGCATTTGTGTCTCATTTAAATATATGTATCCGCACGAATCATTCATTCGAAATTAGGCTATTTTGGGCCATTCACCACTCCTTTGCCGGCACCACCAGAGGTTTTTGGGTAATACAATGTTCAAAACCTTTTCATTCTGCGTAGCCAGATACATAGATGATGAACTTTTTTAGTCTTCTTTTAACATGGTTTTTGATTAGTGGATCTGGCTAATTTTAACTTATTTTTTTTAATTGAGTCCTCATTGTCTGAAGGGGGGATAATTTCACGACAGTATAATGAGCTAATTATTTCACTATTATCAACAAAACTTTGTTGATTGCAGATAACTTCGTTTTACACGTTTAATTCTTCATATTGAAGCATTGATTTGAAAAGTTCATTAACTTCCCGAATCATTTCACCAGGGGGGAACACTATCGATTGAATTGAACATCCCATTAGAAATGTCACTAATATAATAATCACGTCGGTTGCTACGTATAGCTTTTAAATTGTTCTCTTGCAGATGTAACGTTTCTTCTTCGAAATGATGGTGTGACGTCTTTAAAATCTCCTATTGGTGTGTTGTTATATCCAGATCATCACAATCTCCTTGCAGCTAGGGTGTCAAGTCACAATCCTGATGTAACTATACGGAAAAGGCTTCTTCAAAATTTATACTCATCTTTTTTCCTCTACTTTTGTTGAATGGTTACGAAAGCATGTGCATATTGCTTTTATATTGAAAAGGAGCATAGCTTAAAAACTTTTGCAGTTATTTCATATCAGTATATAAAACATAATGCGGTTTTGTTGTTATCTATTGCTGCACATTGTTATGAATTGCTTGATGGTTTGTGCTTTGTACGCTTAATATTTTGGTTAATGCCTTTTGAACTCACTTTTTTTCTTACCTTTTCAGACCTAATATAAGAAAGACAAAGATTTATTTTATATTTTTTATTTATAGTTTTTTAGCCTTTAATGCCCCCATATATTAACTCCATTTTTCATTACATATCTCTTATCATCTACATAACTTAGTGCTAGCTTATTTACAGATTGCGTATAAATATAATGTACATATTTTAGATCGATTTATAAACATATTACCATAAAATAGTTTCTTTTTATACAATAAATCTCTGTAATCATCCATATTCATACCATCTAACACAGTTTTCTTTACTACTTTAGCTTCCTTAATTTGTTTGTTATCATTTTCGACTTCCATTGAATACATCTTGGAACGAAGACCGGAAAATTCTCTTAAAATTCCTCCATTCATTTCATCTTTCATCATTCCAATTACCTTTTTGCTTTTCATTGGTATGTTATATATAGGGTTTTCCAATAAGTACTTGACAACTTTTTTTTTAAATAAAACGAAAATCAATGATTTAACGTAGCCCCACAGAAAATAGTCAAGCGGCGTTAAATCGCACGAACGAGGCGGCCAATCGACTGGCCCAATTCTTGAGATAACACGCTCACCATACTTACACTTCAATAAATCGATTGTAGCGTGTGCTGTGTGGCATGTGGCATCATCCTGTTGAAACCACATGTCGTCCAAGTCCATATCTTCCAATTCGAGCCAAAAATAATCGATGATCATGGCGCGATAACGCTGACCATTCGCAGTAACGTGACGATCGTTATCGTCAACGAAAAAATATGGCCCAATAACGCCGCCGGCATGCAAACCGCACCAAACAGTTATTTTTTTTTTGATGAAGTGGTGATTCACGAAGCACATGTGGATTTTCACACGACCAATAACGCATATTTTGCTTATTGAGAAACCCATTGAGCCAAAAATGAGCTTCGTCACTGAAGATGGTTTACGATGAAAATCATCATCTTGGCGCATTTTCTCCAGAAGCCAATCGGAGAACGTACGTCGCTTCAAATGGCCCATCGGCTTCAATTCTTGAGTCAGCTTGATCTTGTATGGGTGTAAACCAAGATCCTTACGCAAAATACGCCATAATGTGGTCTGAGCGATGCCCAATTCTTGAGAACGCCGTGGAATTGACTGATTTGGATCGTTTGCTACGGACGCCTGAACGGCAGCGATATTTTCGACACTTTGACTAACCCGTTATCTCACTGACACGGCAACATCACACAACGAATATGTAGACTCAAATTTTTGCACTAAACTTGTTATTGCCTGTCTACTAGGGCGAGAATTACGACCAAAAATTGGAATTAACGCTCTTAAAGTTGCAGTCACCGACTCCGAATTTCGGTAGAAAATTTTTATAATTTGCAGACGTTGTTGGTTCGTGTACCTTACCATGATGAAAATGTTGAGTTTACTGAATAAATTGACAGTGACAGTTTGATGGTTAGTGAAAGAGTGCGTTCACAAATTAAATTCAAAGTTGTCAAGTCCCTATTGGAAAATCCTTTATATTATCAACAAGATAAGCTGATGTGTCGAAATTTTCTTCAATATCGGGCAATATATCATTATAAAAATTTTTGGTTTGAATAGAATCAGTATCCATGTAATTTAATCATATATTATTACCATACTTAGGTTTCATGTAGTCATAGTTTAAATCATACATTTCCCACTTTAATAGATCGAGTACAGAGAAACCTAAGTAAATTGGTTTGTTGTATATTACGTGAACACGACTGATTTGAATTGCTATTCTATTTTCTTTAAATTGCATTGAACTGTAAAAGTTCGGTTTTGCTATGAGACCCCGAGCTCCTATCCTTTTTCCACAACTCTCCCAATTTGTAACGATTTTCACATCTTTTCGTTTGTCTATATTTTCCGTCGTTTTACCGTAAACAGCATTATTTCGTAATTTAAAGAAGTTCTTTTCAAATTCATTTTTAGAAAATGTACAGTGATGTGTATTTAAGTCGACATATTCCTTTAGCCAACACGATTGCTTATATTTCAAAATACTATGTATTTTTAAGATTTCCGTATCATGTTTAACACATTGCATTGCTGCAAATTTCTATGATGTATGATATACTTTGATTTATGAGTTAAATCCGCTATGAGCTTAATAATTTTTGGTTTTTTTATTTGTTTTATTCTCTGGACAAAAAGGCAAATCATTATGCTGATCTTAAGGGTATTCAGAATATTGTAAGTCTACCTCCAAAAAGTATCCAATTTGAGAGTCTGATGGTATATTGAAAATATTAAAATTATCAATATCCATCCAAACAAACTCGCCATAGGGTAGACTCTGTGATATTGCCTAACTATATAGATTGTTAACATCTAAATAAGCTAAGAATTCAGATGAGTTGTCATTTTTAAGGTCACTCTTAAACTTATTGTTCGCCTTGGTGTGTCTGTATTTCAAGCTTTACTTTCATCACCTCCAATATGGCATCCCACGATAAACCCGGTGATGTATAATATTGACAAGGATCCAGGCCATAAATATTTTTACAGACTTTTCTAAAATTCTCAAATATATCGACAAGCAATAAAACATAGATTTTTAGGTATAACTCCAAATAATCTATAAAGCTTTCACATTTAAAGGTTTTCCATACAATTTTTGCATAACTATATTCATCTTCAGTACAACTAGTATTCCTAGCCATGTTTTATTGATAAGTGGATATGCAGCTCATCAACGAACCCCAATAAAAGGCTTTACTCCCTCAAACACTCACTTTCCATCTATATTTCAAATTTGGTACCCTTTTGTCCATATTTCCTTTTGATCAATCTAAAAAACCACTTGTTGACATTTGAATATGCTTACGGGTATGTTCGAAAGGTATGTCGAAATCAGGAATTTCAAAGTTGCTGCCAGCTTTTGCTCTGGTGTAATTACCGATCTCATAATGGGCATGAATATGTCTAACCGATAGTCTTTCTGAAAAATGTGTCCGTCACAAAATGTGTCACATTTTTTTCTTTCCTTCTACCGTTCAGTGATCGTACTCTGTGTGCGGATAAGTTTGTCTTGGAAGGATCCAATTGTGGGAAAAGATGTAGTGTGATACGCCGTTTATGTGTAATGCAGGTAGTTTAAATGTTGTGTGTAGTTGACCAATAAAAGTTGTTTTGCTTCTCTTCTTTTATACGATTTATCGTACATTCTTACCTTGTGTTGTGTGTACAATGTGTTGCCGGAACAGGGGTGGATAAAAAAAAAAACTATTTGTAAGAAAGCATAATATGTACATAGCGTAGGAAGTCAAAGGGTTAAGTGTATTTGTCGCTGGGACATCCTTTAACTTACGGCCAGTAGATAAAATAATATCAAACAGTGAAGGTTTGAGATTTTTTTTTTACACCGGGGTAAAACTTTAAACCACCTCTTTTTTTGCACAACCACAAACCAACTACTGTTTTTTTCTTCTGCAGATCGTCTTTTATTAGTAAAAGGAGCTACTAAAAAGCTTCCTTATTCATCCTTAAATAACTGAACAAAGATCATCCGTCACTTTCCTCCACGACTTCACCCAAATTTTGCTTTCTTTTCTTTTTGCAACTCAAATGCATCTTCACACAAATTATATAAAATAATAGTCAACGAACACATCCTTCATACAACCATCATGAAATAAAAATTTTTACAACCCCTGTCAGCGCTCAATGTATTTCAGAATTCCTAAGATCTATGTTCACTTTTATGTTCACTGACCTAATTACCGCCACTTTTCGTTTTTGTTGTTGTTTGCTAAGGGATATTTTACTGAGCTGCATAGCCACTTACCAAAAACACACGGCTAATTGAACTGAAAAAATTGTTTTGAGGTATATTAATTCATTTAATCGCTCCCATGAATTAATATATTCATAAGGAAAAACACTTTTTTTTGTTAGTAAATTGAATTCATCATCTGTACTGTAAATTGAGCGAACAATTTTGAAATCATTTTTTGATAAATTATAAACTAGAGACTTTTAAATTTATAAACTAGAGGCAATAAATTTAAAGGAGTCAAGAAGTCTAATCTAAATAAATTTTTCAGTACTTTAAACGATAAAACTCAACCAATTCTAAACAGGCACTATTAGAAATTACACAACAACTCTTAAATGTTCGTAACAAATTTATTTATTTATATGTATATCTATTGGAAGGATTTTCCCTTCACTGCAACTTAACCACGTCTATACGTATTGCAAGTCTACACACGACTGCCTGACATTTTTCTTTTTTCTTTAGTTTTGGTGTCTTCCTCACTTCCGTTGCCTCTCTCTCCTTCCTCGTTACAGATTCGGCCATCCTGGAGTTCTTCGTCGTCCTCGTCGAAGTCAAGGCTTAGTTGGATCCAGGGTTTCATTCTATCGGCAGACCAAATCGCTGAATATGGTTTTTGTGTTCTGGGGGCGTATGGCATATCGGTTACTTGATATCTGTCGTGAGGTAGAGCGGCAGTTACATAATAGGGCCCTTTATATCTGGCCTCGAGTTTTCTTGAAGTTCCGGTGGCTGCAATTCCATCATTTAGGGACATCACTAGATCTCCTACCTTATAATTCCTTGCTTTCTGGTGTTTCTGATCATGTCGTTCCTTTTGTAACCTCTGTTTCCTGTTGGTAGACTCAATTCCTTCCAGTCGAATCTGTTCCATGCTAGTAGTGGTTTGGTTAAGGTCTACGCATTGAGCCAAGACGTCTCTCAATGGGTCGCGCGGTGTGTACCCCATCAACAGCTGATGAGCGGTTTTCCCTGTGGTTTCGTTGTAGGTATTATTAATTCCCCACTGAACGAGTTTGATTTGTTGGTCCCATTTATTTTCTTCGTCAGCTGTAGCACTGAGTGCGTGCAGGATAGTACGATTGTATCGTTCAACTTGCCCATTCGCTCTAGGGGTCTTCGTCGCATTCAATATGTGTTGAATGGAGTGACTTCTCATGAACTCTTCAAACGTATGCGACGTAAATGCTGTCCCTCTGTCCGATATTACTCGGCGGGGGGTGCCAAAGGTGTAAAATATGTCGGTAAGAAACTTTAAGACTGGTTTTGTCTGGGTGTTTGGTAGCGCCTTAATATGGACATACTTCGTGAAGGCGTTCACTAGTACAATGAGGTACACGTTCCCTTTCGTTGATTTCGTGAAGGGTCCTAGATGGTCTATGTGTAGCGTATCGAAGGATACACTTCCTTTATCGATAAGGAATAATTCTCCGCGGGGCTGAATTTCTCTCTTATTATAAGCACACTCAACATAGGCTTTGAGGTACTTTTTGACAAACTGAGTCATTCTGGGGAACCAGTACCGATCTCTCAAATGGGTAATAGTCTTTTTCTCGGAGACGTGCCCCATCAAGTCGCGGACTCTTTCGCAAAACTCTGTTCCTCACTCCTTTTGGCACGTACAATCTGAATTCGCCGTCCACCTTCCGATACAGGCGTCCATATTGTAACCCATAATCGTAGTGTATTTGTTTTTCAGCGTCGTTTTTCGGGGTGCGTTGCAGTACGTTCCTGATTTCAGCAGCTTCATTATCCTGCAATTGGAGTTAGTAC
The DNA here is from genome assembly GCA_949129095.1 of Volucella bombylans. Taxonomy (NCBI): domain Eukaryota; kingdom Metazoa; phylum Arthropoda; class Insecta; order Diptera; family Syrphidae; genus Volucella; species Volucella bombylans. Next base: position 278,914,719 of record OX422140.1, read on the forward strand.
ATCCAGTCAGTTTCGTCAATATTTACCCTTAATATTTGCATATCGACGACTTCGGAAGACTCTGCTGGTTCGCCCGGATTCCTCGACAGTGCATCCACGTGATTCATTTGTTTACCTGGTCGATGTATAATTGTGTAGTCATATTCCTGCATTCGCAACCCCCATCGGGCTATCCTGGGAATCCTTTCCTTTCTCTTCATGGTGGTCTTCAAGGCTTCACAATCAGTCACAATTGTGAAATGCTTACCAAGTAGATATTGTCGGAATCTTTCGGTTGCATCCACTACCGCGAGAGTCTCTAGCACGTAGCTATGGTACTTGGATTCCTCTTTTGTAGTTCGTCGGCTGTAATATGCTACAGGATGAAGTTTTCCGTTATCTTTTTGTAATAATACTCCTGCCAGGCCCTTGCAACTGGCATCAGTGTGTAGTTCATGCTCCTCCTTTGGGTTGTACAAAACGAGTACTGGTCCACTTGTCAATAACTGCTTTAGCTGGTCGAATGAAGCTTATTCCTTATCTCCCCATACGAACTTCTAACCTTTCCGGGTCTGGTCAGTGAGTGGTGATGCGATCGTAGCATATTCCCTTATAAATTTCCTAAAGAAACTCGTGAGTCTATTAAACTGCCTCACTTGATGTTCGTCCGTGGGTTTTTCGAATTCCTGTACGGCTACGGTTTTTGCCTTCCCTGGTTGAATTTTCCCATCCTTGATGATGTGACCCAAGAATTCTATTTCTTTTTTAAAGAACTCACACTTCCTTAAGTTTAGCGTAAGTTGTGCTTCACTAAGGATCCCCAGGAATCTTTCTAACTTCCTCCAATGACCAGGCCGGTATAACAAAATCGTCCATATAGCTGACAATCGGTTCAGGTGACATTCTTTGTTTGATGATGTTTATTACTTTTTTAAAGTACGCTGGAGCATTTACAAGCCCGAATGGCATTACCTTAAGTTCGAATAATCCATCTGGGGTGATGAAAGCCGTGTAAGGTATATGCTCCCTTCGGATGGGTATTTGATAATACCGTGATGCTAAATCCAGTAAAATAAAATAAGCATACCCTACCAGTTTGTTTATTTCCTCGTCGATCATTGGTGAGGGGGAATTGACCTTTTTGGTAACCGCATTGAGGCGTCGATAATCTACTCACATTCGATCTTCGCCGTTCTTCTTTTTCACGAGAACTACCGGCGCGGCAAAATCGGACTTGGATTCTAGAATCATGCCGCTACTCAGTAGTTTATTCACCATAGAGCTGAGAACTTCACGTTTTGCGTAGGGTACCTTATATGGATGTTGAGATATCGGTTCGGTCTTGATTAATTCTATTTCCATTTCAATCCGATCCGTCCGTCCTAGTTCATTTTGATCCTTGGCAATACATCTTCGAAATTTGTTAAGCAGTACCAGTAATTTTCTTGATTGGTAATCTCCCGCCATATGTAGGTCAGCTTCACTTATTTTCGTAACTTTATAGTCGCCATTTCTTTTCATGGTCAGCGTATTTCCCTCCTTAGTTATTATGCAGGCCGGATAATTAAGTACGTCCTTCCCAATTAAGACTGGTGTTGTTAGTGTTCCATCCGGAACGATTAGTGCCTTAATTGGAAAAAGATAACCATCGATTTCAATAGTGCAAGGAATCTGTTTTCTTGATTGGCACTTCCCACCCCCGAATCCGTGCAGTGTAACGTTGCATGTCTCGAGTCTTGTTTCTGTCTCGTCAGCGACCGTTTGCGAAACAATAGTCTGCTCACTACCCGAATCAATAATTGCTAAGTATAGCTTACCGGCTAACATTACTTCTTTACGGTAGCAATCCGATTTTAACTGACGTTGGATTATGTTTACTCGAAAGTTTTTCTCTCCATGCTTTTCGATTTTATTCGGAACGACATAGTTGTTTTCCTTCCCGGAAACCCATGGTCGTTTTCTAGTTTGAGGGCATTGCCGAGAGATATGTTCGACTTGGTTACAATTGTAGCATGTTGCTGTGTTCCTTGGTGATAATGCTGGTCGGTGGTGAAGATTCGGGAGTTCATTAGTCTGTGGTCGGCGATAGGGAATTAGATGTCCGCTAGTTGCGGGCTGATTTGTATTTGCCGGCCTTTGTGTTTCTACACTGGTTGATGACTTCGCTATGATGTCCCCACGTATACTTTCACACCATTTAATTTTCTCGATCAGCTCGGCGATAGAGTTGTAGCTACCTGCCGCCAGGTTTGAACTTAGGTGTTGGTCGTTCAACCCAGTCAGGATATACTGGGTGATTGTTTTATCCGCCAGTTGGATTCTCTTACCCAACATATTCATCTCGAAGCAGAAATTTTCGATTGGTTCGTTTGGTTTCCTGGTCCTTCTCATTAGCTGCTGGTGGACGTCTACTTCACTTTTTTGATTCGGAAAGTTGCTCCTCACTCGGAGGGGTCTAGGTTCAAATCCTTCCCATGAACAAGTCTTTCAAGTTTTTCAGTTGTGTAATTGGAACTCAGACAGAAAAATTCTGGGTGTGAAGGCATAACACTGACACGTAGATTTGGCTGTTGTAGAGTTTCAAGCACAAAAAATTACTGCGAATTATAACCTTCCACTCTGAGTGAAGAAAAACCTCTCCGTCCTATTCGGACTCCCACCCCTGGAGAGCAAATACCGAAACCAAACACGCCTGAGTTTCAAACCACTACAAAACAATTTTCCTTTCTCCTCCTTTCTAACTTTCCGCCCGCGCCCTGGCAACAGTAAAAGGGTATCTAACCCCTTAGGCGCGCGTAAATTATAAAAAAAAAAAAAAAAATTGCCAGTTGTGCCCACGATGCGGAAACATCCTGAGCGGTATCCCACCAATATCGTGCCGGCCCTTGCATTTTGGAAGCTGCCGCCATCAAGAGTGCCCTCTCGTCCCAATCGTAGATTTTTGACAGCGCCTCTACCCGTGCTACCCAATCTTCCGCGGACAAGGACGTTATATCTCCCGGTGTAAACATAAGCATTGCTTCCGCTATCTCCTTAACGCTGCAGTTCACTTTTTTTCCGCTCCTCGCATAAGAAGTCCGTGTCGCCTCTTCTAGTTGCCTAAGTTTTTCGACGATTTCTCTTTCTTTCTGCACTAACCTTCTTTCGGTTTCGAGGAGAACTTTTTCACGTCTGATTATCTCCCATTCCCTTTCTCGCAATGCTTCTTCCATTCTTGTTCCCGTCTCGGATATGGTTTCCGCGACTGGGTCAGGTTGACTGTTCGCGGAAACCGGAGCCGAGTTTGAGCTGATCTCACGATCCACGTTCTGCTGTTCCTTTTCCTGGTCATGCTTTAAAATTCGACTGACTAGGACTCTTTTCAACCCCTTTGTGGGCAGGCCTCTATTCCTTAATTCACTCTGGAGTTGTTTCATGTTGAGTTTTTCCATTTTCCCTAAAATAAATTTAATTTGTCAATTATGTATCTAAATATTTCATAGGCATGCATTAATAGCTATTTCCCTCGACAAACATCCTTTTATTTCATCCAAACTAGATTTCGACTTTCTTATCTACATACAGACACAATGTACATGTATAACTACATTTACTTTATCTTATTACTTTAGAGTCCTCGACACAACCATTCATTACTCTGTAGGCCAATTAGTTCCACACAAACACATAATTTAACCAATGGATAGTTTCATTCTTGTTTTTATATTACCTTTTTCTTTTGTTTCTACTACTCTCTGTGTCATCTTCGTGAACCTCTTTCTATTCGTAGTCGATAGTGACCCCTTCGTATACCGAAGATGTACACTAGAACTGATAAGATCTTTCATCCCTCATCGACATTCCAATGATTTCTGCAGAATATGCGTAAATGAATCAACGGGTTTTTCGTACACCGAAAACCCTTTGTCTTCCCAAAGTATATTCCGGTTATCACACACACATGCAACTCTTGTACACAACCATGTCTACTCCAACCCTTTCCCAAAAACATATCCACACGAACTAATTGCGTATCATATGTGCTTATCATAGCAGTGATGGTGGTGTCTAGACTCTCTCATGCATTGATAATTCTGTAACCAAATTCGTAATGCAGTAAGTCTCACTGAATAATATTCTTTAGCTATTAATACACAACGTATCTTCTTATGAAATATTATTTACTTATCTTGTCTTGACGCTATCCGCTATCCCACTTCTGATTCTTTAAACAATAAAACTCAACCAATTCTCCTTCCTCGTTACAGTACTAACTTTTATAGATTTTCTCAGTGATATATAACATACCTTTCTCTGTTTACTGCAATTGCATTAATATTACCCGGAATATTTGAATCTTTTATAAACAAATGACAATCGTAGCCTGAAAATTTATTAAAAAACACAGCAACACATTTCGTAACTCGAAACTTTAAATTACATTTATTATGGGCTGGATCTCGGTATTTGCCTGTGAGATGACAATTCATCTGTTGTAAGAGAATTCATCGTATTTTTCATTTATATCTTGTACATCTTTTATGAATGTTGCAACAAAGATTTTCGATGCATCCAAACCCTTATATAATCTATAAACATTGAAGTTGTTGTTGAAGGAACACTTTATATAATAACTAAATGAACAAGGTACACGCACTTGCACTGTTGTAGTGGATGATACGTTTGACTGTGGCAAGCAAGTATCTAATTTTTTTAAAACACATTCAAAATCTGCATATATTACGAATGGTACATCTATCTGCTTCTCATAATTTGTAGATTCTATGTAAGACTTATCAGCAGGGGGCATTTCTACTACATTTTTCTTACATTCTTACATAACTTATGTCAGCTGAACGCCACCACCAGGATAAAATGTAAGAACGCACCCCACGGCAGAGCTGTCAACCGAAAAGGGTGCCAACAAGACACCTCGATCGAGTATCGAAGAATTGATAGGGGGTGGGTGATAAAAATACGTCGTTTGGTTTCTTGATCGTGCTTGATTGTTCTTGTTCTATTCTCTTGCTGTGATTTGTTCGTTTTGCATTTTAAACCAATATCTAATGTAAATAACGAGTTGTATTATTCCTTGAAACGAACGCCGACATTTTTCAGAAGTGGGATATTTATCCAAATAATCGAAACGATGCAAACGATAAAATTCGACACTCTGCAAGTAAGACAGTTGTAAACAATTTTGGGAGCTAACAATTTACCCACACGTGGCCGTAAGGCGGAATTGCTGGCACGCATTATGGACTACATGAAGTCGGACGAAATAGATGCTGCCGAACTGTGAAACGTCGAAGATGACTACGAATAGGTGATCTCCGACCACAACATTCAACAGCTTACAAGGGCGGTGAAGAATTTATATCAACAATTTACGAATCTTTTAATCACTTTGAATTCCAACAGGTCAAAGTCGACACCAACGACCAACGTCGAAAGCACAAATGCAACGCAATACGCACGTCGCCATCACCAATAATTCATACAGAACCTCATTCCCGAATTTCATCCATCAGAAGAGCTCTCTCCAACAGCAGAGCAATACCTCAACCGAATTAACACCCTGATAACACTGTACTCTCGGAACGAAAGGAGTGTACTCTACGCCGCACAAACGAAAATGCGAGGCCCAGCATTACAAAGACAACCGGCGCCTTATCATCAGAAAAAAAAATTGCCGTCTCGAGGAATTTACCAAGGACGAAGTAAAGACGGGAGAAGAGTTATCGTCGACTGGAAAAGAGAAACTGTACGAAACCATTAATGAGTCCTCTAGCCATATCGTGTACCATTTGCGAAAAGCGAAGTAATTGATAACGTCACTGAAGAATTGATGAAGTACAATATGATTCAGCCTAGTACATCTGTCTACTCATCACCTGTCGTACTGGTGAAGAAGTCATCAGGAGAAGACCGTAAGTGCGTCGATTATAGAGCACTGAATGCCATCACGCTGAAGAAGCCATACCCAATGCCGACGGTGGAGGAAATTCTTTCCATGATTGCAGGAAAAACTTGCCGACATTACAATGCATTTATGACACACTCAGGTCGGTATGAATTTAATCGAATGCCGTTTGGTTTGGTTAATGCGCCATGTATGTTTTCCGAAGCAATCTCCAAACTTGTGAAACCGATAAAGGGAAGAGCATTTAGCTACGTGGACGAGATCATCATTCCGATTTGCAGTGGGGCAGAAGGATTCAGTAGCCTAAAAGAATTCCTGCAGCTCCTTAAAGAAGCAGGATTAACTCTTCGAATTAGCAAATGTATATTCTTGGCGACCGAAATCACTTTTCTAGGACATCGACTGACCAAAAATGGAATCAAGCCCAGCCGCGAAAAAACATCAGCTATCGACGATTTTTGTCAACCTACAAACGTCACCGAATTGAGAAGATTTTTGGGCTTGGTGAGCTATTTTAGAAAATTTGTACAAGATTTCGCAATCATCGCCAAACCGTTGACATCGATGTTGAAGAAAGACAGGTAGAATAGAACCGCTCCGTTGGGAGGATGAGCAGACCGAATCATTCGCGAAGTTAAAGAAAATATTATGCAGCGAGCCGATTGTCCAAGTTTACGATCCAGGGAAAATTCATGAAGTCTATACCGACGCTAGCTCATACGGATTATTCCAGCTAATCTCATATCCATTTCACTGTTTCAAGCGCTAAATGATTCTGCCGAACGTAAGCCCGGTTTTTGATACAGCCGCGCGTGCACACCAGCCGAGTCAAAATATTCAAGCTACGAACTCGATATCGTCGAGGCATTGCAAGAGCGTGAAGGGATCGACGTAAGTGTGAATTTACGACAACAATTTTGCTTGAAGGACGGGCGTTTGTTCCGGAAAGACGAAGGAAAGCGGAAACTGGTCGTGCCATCAGCCGTACGATGGCGAATCGTCAAGTATTTCCATGACGACATGGGATATTTCGGTGTGGAAAAGGTTCTGCAACGAATTAAAGAGAACTTGTGGTTCAGACGAATGCGGAACTTCGTTAAATCTTACATATCCGCAGGCATCGAATGCTGTTATCACAAAAGAGTGCCGGGTGTTGTAGAAGGAAGGATGCACGTCTTACATGTCACTCTCATCCCGAACAGCACAATTGGGACTTAGAACTACGGCAGCTGCAATGGTCGATTAATATGCTGCGAAATTGAACAATTGGATACTGTCCAAATGAAATAGTTTTTGACTTCAAGCTAAAGGACACTAAAGGACCTTGAACCAGTCAACATGCAGCTACGACCAGCAGTTGTGTCTCGTAGGATCCAAGTGGAGAAGGAGAAATGGAAGATGAGGTTCGACGCCAAACACAAACATCCAACAACATACAACGAAGGTGACATGGTAGTGGTGGAAAGTGTTCCATCTCCCACTGGTGAATCGCACAAATTGGAGCCGAAGTACAGAGGACGGTACGATGCGGAGAAATGTCTTCGACAGGATCGCTATGTTCTGGGTGGAATCCGGACTGGCCGACAACAACGAAAGTGTTCAACCGTGCTGACGAGGGACAAAATGAAGCCATGGTGTTTACTGAGACCAGAGGTTGACGACGATGAGGATGAGATTGAGTCTGGTGTCAGGGACGACTCCATGTCAGGAAAGGTCGAGCTGTCAGCTGAACGCCACCACCAGGATAAAATGTAAGAACGCACCCCACGACAGAGCTGTCAACTGAGAAGCGTGCAAACAGGACGCCTCGATCGAGTATCGAGGAATTGACAGGGGTGGGTGATAAAAATACGTCGTTTGGTTTCTTGATCGTGCTTGATCGTGCTTGATCGTGCTTGATTGTTCTTGTTCTATTCTCTTTCTGTGTTTTTTTTTTTTTTGCGTTTTAAATAAATATCTAATATAAATAACGAGTTGTATTACTCCTTGAAACGAACTCCGACACTTATTAATATAAATATTACGCTCATTGCCAAACTATTGTAGACAGCTATTACAAATGAGGAATCTGTGTTCATTCGTTCTCATCTGCGTGTTTAATAGTCTACAAAAAAAGATATACACAGGTATAGAAACAACAAATTAAACAAACGAAAACTACACTAACCTACTTTGAAATATTTTTAATTCATACATAATGGGATCTCTCAATATCTTGCAGAAGCAGAAAGTTTATGTGGATTTGTTTTTCATTAAACGTGTTGTAATAAGGACCTACGATTTTTTTATTTTCATCATCGTAACCAAACACTGATATTTGTATTCATTTGCTCAAATAATTTTATCACACTTTATTTTAACGGGAATTCTAAGTCTTCAAATCTTAGAGTCAGCACATTTTCAAGCGAATATTTTTTATATTACTAATATTATAGGATGACGTTCTGCGAGCATCAGTACTTAATGGTACTATTGCTGATATTTAGCGCATTTGGGACAATATTCATCATCATTTTTTACATAAGTACAAGCTTTTTATTTGTCAAAAAGTTTGGAGGTTGTATATATTGTGAACCTCTTATTGGTCTGTACTCCTTCACATTTATTTCGATATGTATGATTCTTATAAATGTCCACGCACTATCACGCTCTTGGAGCTCCTCCATTTTCGTGTAAATGTTCAAATACATTTCGTTATACAATATATCTATATGCATCCCGTCCGAACTTTGAACGAGGCACATTTTAAATTGGAAATATTTAATAGATATTTCTTCTTCTTCTCCTTCTTCACATTTATTTATTTTCATATACTCTGCAAAAAGTTCCATGTTAAATTTAAATCTTGAGTGTACTCGTATATCCAAAAGTCTTTTTAAATTTGTACAAATCAAAATTTAAATTTCTAAAAATCTATGAGGATCAATAAGTTCCTCCATTTTGTTTTCACATATACATATAAATGTCTGTATCCGATTATTGAAATCACATATTTCACATGGACTTGCACTATTCTTCTTATGCAAATTTATTCGGATATACGCATACCAATGTCTTTTTGGCATCTCTATCTTACACTCCTCACACATAACGACGTCAGAAAAGTTACAAAATGTCTTCAAAAAACTTTTGTTGACGTCCGAATCCTTTTTACACATAGAATGAGTCATATCTAAACGAACATCGTGATACGTATTCATGTGATTTTCGTGGTTTTAGCTCGACCACCTCCTAGTGCACCAATCAGTGCACTCGTGTGCAATACATACTTCACCGTTCTGCAAAAAAAATATGACGTGTTTGCATACGGAAAAAAAAAATTAAAATAAATAAAGAAAAACAAAAAAAAAGTAGTGCAGTTCAGTGGAGTAAAAACAATAATAATATTTACACAGTGCGGATATCCCACCGCTCCCGCTCCTGGTGGTAAGTACTGTTGCTTGCACTCAGTCACTGCCGTTGCTATATTCGTCATACGGCACGGGTAGTGGCTGAGTGTAGGCAATAACTGATGGATAGCAGGTTGTGAGTGAGAATTTTGTTGGTGCACTGTTTTCTATTGTTTTAAGGGCATAACACCTACAACAATTTAATTCGGTAAACCAATTCTGAATTATACTTCACAACTGCGCTTAGTATCGTAGGTGTTTGTGTTTGATTTTTTTTAATGACGCGGGAATTTAGAGTGGATAAAGCCAATATTTGCGGGCTTAAAAGCAACCACTTTTGTGCGTACGCCCACGTCTGCAAATACAAATGTTGCGATCTTCGCTACGGAAAACAGTTTAACGCAGCTTGTAAATGGTCACACGCGAATACCAGATGTTGATAGTCATACCGCCAACACCCTGGACTTATTTTTAACTTCTCACCCTGATAAGTACACCGTTTATGTGCTTTTCCCTCTAGGCTCGTCGGACGATTTTGTCATATCAGCTAATTTCTCGTACACCGACCACACAGTTAGAGAAAAAATTCCTAAAAGAACCGTATGAAAATACGAAAAAGCCAACTGGAGCCGTCTTAACAGCTTCTTTAAGAATCTTAACTGGTCGTTATGTTTCCTCCATAACAACGTGGATGTCGCTGCTGTTATGATTACTGACACCATTCTCTTTGGAATGAGATCCTTTATACCTCATCGGATGAAGAGTATAAAACCAAAAGAAAAGGCAAACCGACGCTTGAGTGCGTCGAATCTTCGAATTTACTTTCGCACTCTTGTAGTAGCAAGAGTACTTAAAAATCTCAAAATACATAAATCCGTTGGTCCAGATGGCAGATCTTCTGAAGAGGGGTTCTTCTTGCTGGAAAAACCACTACGTAAGCTTTTTCGTCAATCTTACTCCTTAGGACTCTTTCCGAGAAGATGGAAAACAGCGTTTTTCCAGCCCGTCCCTAAAAAAGGCGAATCATCTTCTCTTTCCTCCTACAAACCCATTGCACTGACGTCCCATCTTTTCAAGATTATGGAAACGCTGATAAATCGTCAGCTCATGAAATATCTGGAAGCACGAAAACTTCTCAATGACCGCCAATATGTTTTTCGTAGCAACAGGTCCACTGGTCATTTGATGCCATGTCTCACCAAAAAGTGGAAAAAAAGTGTTGGGATCCACGACTTAGAAATTACCTTTCGGAACGTTCAGTTCAAGTTGTCTTGGATGGTTTCAAGTCTGATATTCACAAAATAAATGCTAGTGTGCCTAGGGCTCCGTTCTGACTCCATCACTCCTTTTATTTTTCATCAACGATCTCTTGTCTGTTACTTCTAATCCAATATATTCCTTTGCTGACAACAGTACTCTCTGCATACATATTAACAGCATAGCCAATTGGGGAACTATCAACAGAGTGGAATTTAGTGCTTCCAAAACACAATGCTGTTTGCTGTCGTTAAAGCGAAATTTAAACATCCAGTCATTAGCCATGAATGGCACTTGCATCGTCTAAGCTGGAAAACTTTACATTTTCGATGTCGCCAAATGTCTAGGTTTCCTCAAACGATGTAAGAAATACTTTTTCCCTTTCTGAGCTGGCCTCGATATATAAGGCATTCATCTGCCAAAAAAAAAGGAGTACAATGCACACATCAAGTGCGCCTAAAACATCTCTGCACCTGCTAGATAAGATTCAAAACGTGTGATAAAACTCAATGGACACCCTCGAACACCGACGAAATGTCTCATGTCTCACTTGATTTTATCGCTATTACCACCATCAGTACTCCATTGAAATCGCCAGTAAAATTCCTTAAGTAGCTTAAGAGTTTATCACTTCTGCTTAAAGTTTGTAAGCAAATATTACATTGTTGTTTATTACCATGCACATTTAAAACCCGTCTTCTTAAATTTTTATTTAATGAAAAATCATTTCTACAAAATTCACAAATAAAACCTTTCATTTTTCTCTTCTTTAGAGTTTAATTGAAATGAACTAGCAGTTTATACGAGAGATGCACGTCTAAACTGCAAATTTTTTTTTCAATTCACTCTTTTAAGTAGCAGAAAAATGAACCGAAATACACATACCAAAAAACCAGAGTACGAAAACGATGCACATCGGATAGGTTATTCTACATTTTCATATTCTAACTTAAAGTGACTGTAAGATATTTGCTTTTGAAAAAAACCTACTGACCTGCTTACGAAAAACAAAAATCTTATTACCACCATTGTACTACAAAAGAATCACCCGAAATACACATTCCAATAAAACACTCCAAAAGCCACAACCTGCATTGTATCACCGCACGATTCCTTGACAACATGGATCCCCGCTCCCTGCATGTCTTATCGTATTCCTCATATCACTAGACGCATACTTCCCAAACCACAAAAAAAAACATTGACTCAATAAACCACATCAAGGTCATTGACGTGGCGTGATGGCACCCCGATCCCTGTTCTCCAGAACTCTACTTCAGCTTTATGGATGTTGTAAGAAGAGATGGTAGGGGAAGAAGTGGGTTGTGGTGGAGAGTTGTGGAAAAATGAAAGAAGAAGAGGGGGTTAAAGTTGTCTACAGTTGATAGAGTAAAGGGACAGAACTTTACTGGAGGGTTAATGGGATCGCTAGTCTAGCTGCCTACCGATGGAGTTAGGAAAGCCTATGACAAGGCTTGAGTGAGTTATGCTATCAATGAATAGACATTCCATTTATGAACTAGCATTTGACGCGGTAAAACATAAGTGATCATCCGATGGAATCCACTTCAGCAGGTGCAGATTGAAGTCACCAAAAATCAATCACTTAGGTCAATTAGTTTAATAGCAAGGATGTAGGATTCGATAGGTTGATCTGGGAGAATATAGCAACATATAACGTACAGGGACCTATTGGGAAGTGTTATTTTAATTGAAACAAAGTCAAGTTTAACAAAAGAAGGGATAGCGATGAAAGAAGAGTTGAGGTTATTGTGAATAACAAATAGGACATTTCTACATGGAGAATTAACTTTAGGGATGGCAAGATCATTAACCATAGGGAGAGAGTGATCGTCATCTCAGAAAATATTATAAGAAAATGGGAATAGCTCCTGGCTCTTTATGTCGGGGATCAGATTGGTTTCTGTAAGAGCATAGAATTCGAAAGAAAGGGCATGTGATTTAGATAAGACAGCATGAGTTTTAGAACGCACACCTCTTACCTTTTGATAGTAAAATATGGAGGAGTAGGGGAGCGTAGATGAGATGCTGACAAAGGAGGCAAAGCAGCGAGGTCATCCGCAACCTTTTGGGGGGGTGTGTTGAAGATTTCGTGGTACCTGTTGTAAAGCTTCCTGAGACTAGTTATATCAGCAGGAAGGCCTTCCTGTTGGATGGAGACCACGACACTTGTTTTTTTTTCCTTCGAGAAAGAGACGTATATTTTCATATATGTTTTTATTCCTTAGCCTAGAGAGCGCATAACGGCATGTGGTGTCAATATCCTTTTGGGTCAATTTAAAGTTTTGTGGTGAAACAGGATCGAAAATAGGGGCAGGGGCCCGTGATAGAAAATGGATCTATAGTTAGCTTTAGATGAGATGTTGCTTCGTTTTGTTTCTATGTTTTTATGTGTTGGTTGATCCGTCCATTTGCAGACCCGCATTTTGCCGAGGTTAAGGTTGGTATTGGATAGGTTAACAAATAACAATTCATATCTAGCCGATAAATTAATATTGAAATTCCGTTTGTTTTTATGGTGAGATGTTAGGAATATCGTGCATTGGCTGATAGTGATGCCGTACCTCTTTTTGAATAATTCAGAAATCCAAGCAACATCTGCGTAAGTGGGTCTAGCCTACTTTGCGACTCTGAAGGTTTCCACGTCGTGTTTAATTGTGTAACAAGTTTTCGTGGGTCGGCGACAGGAAGAGCTGACGTTGGAGCAGTTATACGAACATAAGATTTTTGGATCGAAGGGCTGGTGCGAGGATTTGTAGCATGGGATGTCGGCACAGGGTGTGGCAATGGTTTTGTAACAATTAGGATTGTAACAATTCAGCCAAAATTTAAGTATTGTAACTGTTGTGCAGTGGGGGATTGGTTGGTAGACCATCGATTTTGTGGCATACTGTTTCTATGAGGTTTTCCAAATCATTTAACACTGTTCTATTCGAAGTGAGTTCATCATTAATCTCATTGATTTTATCGAGTATAATGTCATGCTTTGAGATTCTATGTTGCAGATTGGAGATGGAGATTGCATGTGGATGACTGGAGATGAATGTATATGTCTTCTCGGTGAAAGTTAATGGAATTACACGTTTTCTTGTTGGAATCCATCATTGCGGAACCGATTGATTCACTTAACATTTTATCGAGGTGGCGCTTGGATGTTTCTTCATTTCTGGATCTTACACTTTCTAATATAATTAAACTTGCAATTTGTTTTTCTTTTCCTTTTCTTACACTATGTTCAAAACTGTATAGTTTGTCTGTTATCAGTCTGACGAATGAGTTATCATTGGATTCATTGGAGTCACTTAGGCACTTGATTGCAAGGAGAACATGTGACAAAGATACTGGTACACTTGTCACATAAGAACAGCAGATTTTCCGAGAACTCTTAAACGAAGACCGTATCTCTTTTATTCAGGCCGACACAAATAGCATGGAATATTTTGCCGCAGATCTCCTTACAGGTAACAAAGTCAGCATTATTGTCGTTAATGGAGCAGTTGGTTAATCCACAAGAAGACATGACGAAGACCATCAGCTCATACGGATTATTCCAGCTAATCTCATATCCATTTCACTGTTTCAAGCGATAAATGATTCTGCCGAACGTAAGCCCGGTTTTTGATACAGCCGCGCGTGCACACCAGCCGAGTCAAAATATTCAAGCTACGAACTCGATATCGTCGAGGCATTGCAAGAGCGTGAAGGGATCGACGTAAGTGTGAATTTACGACAACAATTTTGCTTGAAGGACGGGCGTTTGTTCCGGAAAGACGAAGGAAAGCGGAAACTGGTCGTGCCATCAGCCGTACGATGGCGAATCGTCAAGTATTTCCATGACGACATGGGATATTTCGGTGTGGAAAAGGTTCTGCAACGAATTAAAGAGAACTTGTGGTTCAGACGAATGCGGAACTTCGTTAAATCTTACATATCCGCAGGCATCGAATGCTGTTATCACAAAAGAGTGCCGGGTGCTGTAGAAGGAAGGATGCACGTCTTACATGTCACTCTCATCCCGAACAGCACAATTGGGACTTAGAACTACGGCAGCTGCAATGGTCGATTAATATGCTGCGAAATTGAACAATTGGATACTGTCCAAATGAAATAGTTTTTGACTTCAAGCTAAAGGACACTAAAGGACCTTGAACCAGTCAACATGCAGCTACGACCAGCAGTTGTGTCTCGTAGGATCCAAGTGGAGAAGGAGAAATGGAAGATGAGGTTCGACGCCAAACACAAACATCCAACAACATACAACGAAGGTGACATGGTAGTGGTGGAAAGTGTTCCATCTCCCACTGGTGAATCGCACAAATTGGAGCCGAAGTACAAAGGACGGTACGATACGGAGAAATGTCTTCGACAGGATCGCTATATTCTGGGTGGAATCCGGACTGGCCGACAACAACGAAAGTGTTCAACCGTGCTGACGAGGGACAAAATGAAGCCATGGTGTTTACTGAGACCAGAGGTTGACGACGATGAGGATGAGATTGAGTCTGGTGTCAGGGACGACTCCATGTCAGGAAAGGTCGAGCTGTCAGCTGAACGCCACCACCAGGATAAAATGTAAGAACGCACCCCACGACAGAGCTGTCAACTGAGAAGCGTGCAAACAGGACGCCTCGATCGAGTATCGAGGAATTGACAGGGGTGGGTGATAAAAATACGTCGTTTGGTTTCTTGATCGTGCTTGATCGTGCTTGATCGTGCTTGATTGTTCTTGTTCTATTCTCTTTCTGTGTTTTTTTTTTTTTTTGCGTTTTAAATAAATATCTAATATAAATAACGAGTTGTATTATTCCTTGAAACGAACTCCGACACTTATGAATATAAATATTACGCTCATTGCCAAACTATTGTAGACAGCTATTACAAATGAGGAATCTGTGTTCATTCGTTCTCATCTGCGTGTTTAATAGTCTACAAAAAAAGATATACACAGATATAGAAACAACAAATTAAACAAACGAAAACTACACTAACCTACTTTGAAATATTTTTAATTCATACATAATGGGATCTCTCAATATCTTGCAGAAGCAGAAAGTTTATGTGGATTTGTTTTTCATTAAACGTGTTGTAATAAGGACCTACGATTTTTTTATTTTCATCATCGTAACCAAACACTGATATTTGTATTCATTTGCTCAAATAATTTTATCACACTTTATTTTAACGGGAATTCTAAGTCTTCAAATCTTAGAGTCAGCACATTTTCAAGCGAATATTTTTTATATTACTAATATTATAGGATGACGTTCTGCGAGCATCAGTACTTAATGGTACTACTGCTGATATTTAGCGCATTTGGGACAATATTCATCATCATTTTTTACATAAGTACAAGCTTTTTATTTGTCAAAAAGTTTGGAGGTTGTATATATTGTGAACCTCTTATTGGTCTGTACTCCTTCACATTTATTTCGATATGTATGATTCTTATAAATGTCCACGCACTATCACGCTCTTGGAGCTCCTCCATTTTCGTGTAAATGTTCAAATACATTTCGTTATACAATATATCTATATGCATCCCGTCCGAACTTTGAACGAGGCACATTTTAAATTGGAAATATTTAATAGATATTTCTTCTTCTTCTCCTTCTTCACATTTATTTATTTTCATATACTCTGCAAAAAGTTCCATGTTAAATTTAAATCTTGAGTGTACTCGTATATCCAAAAGTCTTTTTAAATTTGTACAAATCAAAATTTAAATTTCTAAAAATCTATGAGGATCAATAAGTTCCTCCATTTTGTTTTCACATATACATATAAATGTCTGTATCCGATTATTGAAATCACATATTTCACATGGACTTGCACTATTCTTCTTATGCAAATTTATTCGGATATACGCATACCAATGTCTTTTTGGCATCTCTATCTTACACTCCTCACACATAACGACGTCAGAAAAGTTACAAGATGTCTTCAAAAAACTTTTGTTGACGTCCGAATCCTTTTTACACATAGAATGAGTCATATCTAAACGAACATCGTGATACGTATTCATGTGATTTTCGTGGTTTTAGCTCGACCACCTCCTAGTGCACCAATCAGTGCACTCGTGTGCAATACATACTTCACCGTTCTGCAAAAAAAATATGACGTGTTTGCATACGGAAAAAAAAAATTAAAATAAATAAAGAAAAACAAAAAAAAAGTAGTGCAGTTCAGTGGAGTAAAAACAATAATAATATTTACACAGTGCGGATATCCCACCGCTCCCGCTCCTGGTGGTAAGTACTGTTGCTTGAACTCAGTCACTGCCGTTGCTATATTCGTCATACGACACGGGTAGTGGCTGAGTGTAGGCAATAACTGATGGATAGCAGGTTGTGAGTGAGAATTTTGTTGGTGCACTGTTTTCTATTGTTTTAAGGGCATAACACCTACAACAATTTAATTCGGTAAACCAATTCTGAATTATACTTCACAGCTGCGCTTAGTATCGTAGGTGTTTGTGTTTGATTTTTTTTAATGACGCGGGAATTTAGAGTGGATAAAGCCAATATTTGCGGGCTTAAAAGCAACCACTTTTGTGCGTACGCCCACGTCTGCAAATACAAATGTTGCGATCTTCGCTACGGAAAACAATTTAACGCAGCTTGTAAATGGTCACACGCGAATACCAGATGTTGATAGTCATACCGCCAACACCCTGGACTTATTTTTAACTTCTCACCCTGATAAGTACACCGTTTATGTGCTTTTCCCTCTAGGCTCGTCGGACCATTTTGTCATATCAGCTAATTTCTCGTACACCGACCACACAGTTAGAGAAAAAATTCCTAAAAGAACCGTATGGAAATACGAAAAAGCCAACTGGAGCCGTCTTAACAGCTTCTTTAAGAATCTTAACTGGTCGTTATGTTTCCTCCATAACAACGTGGATGTCGCTGCTGTTATGATTACTGACACCATTCTCTTTGGAATGAGATCCTTTATACCTCATCGGATGAAGAGTATAAAACCAAAAGAAAAGGCAAACCGACGCTTGAGTGCGTCGAATCTTCAAATTTACTTTCGCACTCTTGTAGTAGCAAGAGTACTTAAAAATCTCAAAATACATAAATCCGTTGGTCCAGATGGCAGATCTTCTGAAGAGGGGTTCTTCTTGCTGGAAAAACCACTACGTAAGCTTTTTCGTCAATCTTACTCCTTAGGACTCTTTCCGAGAAGATGGAAAACAGCGTTTTTCCAGCCCGTCCCTAAAAAAGGCGAATCATCTTCTCTTTCCTCCTACAAACCCATTGCACTGACGTCCCATCTTTTCAAGATTATGGAAACGCTGATAAATCGTCAGCTCATGAAATATCTGGAAGCACGAAAACTTCTCAATGACCGCCAATATGTTTTTCGTAGCAACAGGTCCACTGGTCATTTGATGCCATGTCTCACCAAAAAGTGGAAAAAAAGTGTTGGGATCCACGACTATCTTCTCCAATGGATTAGAAATTACCTTTCGGAACGTTCAGTTCAAGTTGTCTTGGATGGTTTCAAGTCTGATATTCACAAAATAAATGCTAGTGTGCCTAGGGCTCCGTTCTGACTCCATCACTCCTTTTATTTTTCATCAACGATCTCTTGTCTGTTACTTCTAATCCAATATATTCCTTTGCTGACAACAGTACTCTCTGCATACATATTAACAGCATAGTCAATTGGGGAACTATCAACAGAGTGGAATTTAGTGCTTCCAAAACACAATGCTGTTTGCTGTCGTTAAAGCGAAATTTAAACATCCAGTCATTAGCCATGAATGGCACTTGCATCGTCTAAGCTGGAAAACTTTACATTTTCGATGTCGCCAAATGTCTAGGTTTCCTCAAACGATGTAAGAAATACTTTTTCCCTTTCTGAGCTGGCCTCGATATATAAGGCATTCATCTGCCAAAAAAAAAGGAGTACAATGCACACATCAAGTGCGCCTAAAACATCTCTACACCTGCTAGATAAGATTCAAAACGTGTGATAAAACTCAATGGACACCCTCGAACACCGACGAAATGTCTTATGTCTCACTTGATTTTATCGCTATTACCACCATTAGTGCTCCATTGAAATCGCCAGTAAAATTCCTTAAGTAGCTTAAGAGTTTATCACTTCTGCTTAAAGTTTGTAAGCAAATATTACATTGTTGTTTATTACCATGCACATTTAAAACCCGTCTTCTTAAATTTTTATTTAATGAAAAATCATTTCTACAAAATTCACAAATAAAACCTTTCATTTTTCTCTTCTTTAGAGTTTAATTGAAATGAACTAGCAGTTTATACGAGAGATGCACGTCTAAACTGCAAATTTTTTTTTCAATTCACTCTTTTAAGTAGCAGAAAAATGAACCGAAATACACATACCAAAAAACCAGAGTACGAAAACGATGCACATCGGATAGGTTATTCTACATTTTCATATTCTAACTTAAAGTGACTGTAAGATATTTGCTTTTGAAAAAAACCTACTGACCTGCTTACGAAAAACAAAAATCTTATTACCACCATTGTACTACAAAAGAATCACCCGAAATACACATTCCAATAAAACACTCCAAAAGCCACAACCTGCATTGTATCACCGCACGATTCCTTGACAACATGGATCCCCGCTCCCTGCATGTCTTATCGTATTCCTCATATCACTAGACGCATACTTCCCAAACCACAAAAAAAAACATTGACTCAATAAACCACATCAAGGTCATTGACGTGGCGTGATGGCACCCCGATCCCTGTTCTCCAGAACTCTACTTCAGCTTTATGGATGTTGTAAGAAGAGATGGTAGGGGAAGAAGTGGGTTGTGGTGGAGAGTTGTGGAAAAATGAAAGAAGAAGAGGGGGTTAAAGTTGTCTACAGTTGATAGAGTAAAGGGACAGAACTTTACTGGAGGGTTAATGGGATCGCTAGTCTAGCTGCCTACCGATGGAGTTAGGAAAGCCTATGACAAGGCTTGAGTGAGTTATGCTATCAATGAATAGACATTCCATTTATGAACTAGCATTTGACGCGGTAAAACATAAGTGATCATCCGATGGAATCCACTTCAGCAGGTGCAGATTTGAAGTCACCAAAAATCAATCACTTAGGTCAATTAGTTTAATAGCAAGGATGTAGGATTCGATAGGTTGATCTGGGAGAATATAGCAACATATAACGTACAGGGACCTATTGGGAAGTGTTATTTTAATTGAAACAAAGTCAAGTTTAACAAAAGAAGGGATAGCGATGAAAGAAGAGTTGAGGTTATTGTGAATAACAAATAGGACATTTCTACATGGAGAATTAACTTTAGGGATGGCAAGATCATTAACCATAGGGAGAGAGTGATCGTCATCTCAGAAAATATTATAAGAAAATGGGAATAGCTCCTGGCTCTTTATGTCGGGGATCAGATTGGTTTCTGTAAGAGCATAGAATTCGAAAGAAAGGGCATGTGATTTAGATAAGACAGCATGAGTTTTAGAACGCACACCTCTTACCTTTTGATAGTAAAATATGGAGGAGTAGGGGAGCGTAGATGAGATGCTGACAAAGGAGGCAAAGCAGCGAGGTCATCCGCAACCTTTTGGGGGGGTGTGTTGAAGATTTCGTGGTACCTGTTGTAAAGCTTCCTGAGACTAGTTATATCAGCAGGAAGGCCTTCCTGTTGGATGGAGACCACGACACTTGTTTTTTTTTCCTTCGAGAAAGAGACGTATATTTTCATATATGTTTTTATTCCTTAGCCTAGAGAGCGCATAACGGCATGTGGTGTCAATATCCTTTTGGGTCAATTTAAAGTTTTGTGGTGAAACAGGATCGAAAATAGGGGCAGGGGCCCGTGATAGAAAATGGATCTGGTCGATTTATAGTTAGCTTTAGATGAGATGTTGCTTCGTTTTGTTTCTATGTTTTTATGTGTTTTTATGTTGATCCGTCCATTTGCAGACCCGCATTTTGCCGAGGTTAAGGTTGGTATTGGATAGGTTAACAAATAACAATTCATATCTAGCCGATAAATTAATATTGAAATTCCGTTTGTTTTTATGGTGAGATGTTAGGAATATCGTGCATTGGCTGATAGTGATGCCGTACCTCTTTTTGAATAATTCAGAAATCCAAGCAACATCTGCGTAAGTGGGTCTAGCCTACTTTGCGACTCTGAAGGTTTCCACGTCGTGTTTAATTGTGTAACAAGTTTTCGTGGGTCGGCGACAGGAAGAGCTGACGTTGGAGCAGTTATACGAACATAAGATTTTTGGATCGAAGGGCTGGTGCGAGGATTTGTAGCATGGGATGTCGGCACAGGGTGTGGCAATGGTTTTGTAACAATTAGGATTGTAACAATTCAGCCAAAATTTAAGTATTGTAACTGTTGTGCAGTGGGGGATTGGTTGGTAGACCATCGATTTTGTGGCATACTGTTTCTATGAGGTTTTCCAAATCATTTAACACTGTTCTATTCGAAGTGAGTTCATCATTAATCTCATTGATTTTATCGAGTATAATGTCATGCTTTGAGATTCTATGTTGCAGATTGGAGATGGAGATTGCATGTGGATGACTGGAGATGAATGTATATGTCTTCTCGGTAAAAGTTAATGGAATTACACGTTTTCTTGTTGGAATCCATCATTGCGGAACCGATTGATTCACTTAACATTTTATCGAGGTGGCGCTTGGATGTTTCTTCATTTCTGGATCTTACACTTTCTAATATAATTAAACTTGCAATTTGTTTTTCTTTTCCTTTTCTTACACTATGTTCAAAAATGTATAGTTTGTCTGTTATCAGTCTGACGAATGAGTTATCATTGGATTCATTGGAGTCACTTAGGCACTTGATTGCAAGGAGAACATGTGACAAAGATACTGGTACACTTGTCACATAAGAACAGCAGATTTTCCGAGAACTCTTAAACGAAGACCGTATCTCTTTTATTCAGGCCGACACAAATAGCATGGAATATTTTGCCGCAGATCTCCTTACAGGTAACAAAGTCAGCATTATTGTCGTTAATGGAGCAGTTGGTTAATCCACAAGAAGACATGACGAAGACCATCAGCTCATACGGATTATTCCAGCTAATCTCATATCCATTTCACTGTTTCAAGCGATAAATGATTCTGCCGAACGTAAGCCCGGTTTTTGATACAGCCGCGCGTGCACACCAGCCGAGTCAAAATATTCAAGCTACGAACTCGATATCGTCGAGGCATTGCAAGAGCGTGAAGGGATCGACGTAAGTGTGAATTTACGACAACAATTTTGCTTGAAGGACGGGCGTTTGTTCCGGAAAGACGAAGGAAAGCGGAAACTGGTCGTGCCATCAGCCGTACGATGGCGAATCGTCAAGTATTTCCATGACGACATGGGATATTTCGGTGTGGAAAAGGTTCTGCAACGAATTAAAGAGAACTTGTGGTTCAGACGAATGCGGAACTTCGTTAAATCTTACATATCCGCAGGCATCGAATGCTGTTATCACAAAAGAGTGCCGGGTGCTGTAGAAGGAAGGATGCACGTCTTACATGTCACTCTCATCCCGAACAGCACAATTGGGACTTAGAACTACGGCAGCTGCAATGGTCGATTAATATGCTGCGAAATTGAACAATTGGATACTGTCCAAATGAAATAGTTTTTGACTTCAAGCTAAAGGACACTAAAGGACCTTGAACCAGTCAACATGCAGCTACGACCAGCAGTTGTGTCTCGTAGGATCCAAGTGGAGAAGGAGAAATGGAAGATGAGGTTCGACGCCAAACACAAACATCCAACAACATACAACGAAGGTGACATGGTAGTGGTGGAAAGTGTTCCATCTCCCACTGGTGAATCGCACAAATTGGAGCCGAAGTACAAAGGACGGTACGATACGGAGAAATGTCTTCGACAGGATCGCTATGTTCTGGGTGGAATCCGGACTGGCCGACAACAACGAAAGTGTTCAACCGTGCTGACGAGGGACAAAATGAAGCCATGGTGTTTACTGAGACCAGAGGTTGACGACGATGAGGATGAGATTGAGTCTGGTGTCAGGGACGACTCCATGTCAGGAAAGGTCGAGCTGTCAGCTGAACGCCACCACCAGGATAAAATGTAAGAACGCACCCCACGACAGAGCTGTCAACTGAGAAGCGTGCAAACAGGACGCCTCGATCGAGTATCGAGGAATTGACAGGGGTGGGTGATAAAAATACGTCGTTTGGTTTCTTGATCGTGCTTGATCGTGCTTGATTGTTCTTGTTCTATTCTCTTTCTGTGTTTTTTTTTTTTTTTGCGTTTTAAATAAATATCTAATATAAATAACGAGTTGTATTATTCCTTGAAACGAACTCCGACACTTATGAATATAAATATTACGCTCATTGCCAAACTATTGTAGACAGCTATTACAAATGAGGAATCTGTGTTCATTCGTTCTCATCTGCGTGTTTAATAGTCTACAAAAAAAGATATACACAGGTATAGAAACAACAAATTAAACAAACGAAAACTACACTAACCTACTTTGAAATATTTTTAATTCATACATAATGGGATCTCTCAATATCTTGCAGAAGCAGAAAGTTTATGTGGATTTGTTTTTCATTAAACGTGTAGTAAAAAGACCTACGATTTTTTTATTTTCATCATCGTAACCAAACACTGATATTTGTATTCATTTGCTCAAATAATTTTATCACACTTTATTTTAACGGGAATTCTAAGTCTTCAAATCTTAGAGTCAGCACATTTTCAAGCGAATATTTTTTATATTACTAATATTATAGGATGACGTTCTGCGAGCATCAGTACTTAATGGTACTACTGCTGATATTTAGCGCATTTGGGACAATATTCATCATCATTTTTTACATAAGTACAAGCTTTTTATTTGTCAAAAAGTTTGGAGGTTGTATATATTGTGAACCTCTTATTGGTCTGTACTCCTTCACATTTATTTCGATATGTATGATTCTTATAAATGTCCACGCACTATCACGCTCTTGGAGCTCCTCCATTTTCGTGTAAATGTTCAAATACATTTCGTTATACAATATATCTATATGCATCCCGTCCGAACTTTGAACGAGGCACATTTTAAATTGGAAATATTTAATAGATATTTCTTCTTCTTCTCCTTCTTCACATTTATTTATTTTCATATACTCTGCAAAAAGTTCCATGTTAAATTTAAATCTTGAGTGTACTCGTATATCCAAAAGTCTTTTTAAATTTGTACAAATCAAAATTTAAATTTCTAAAAATCTATGAGGATCAATAAGTTCCTCCATTTTGTTTTCACATATACATATAAATGTCTGTATCCGATTATTGAAATCACATATTTCACATGGACTTGCACTATTCTTCTTATGCAAATTTATTCGGATATACGCATACCAATGTCTTTTTGGCATCTCTATCTTACACTCCTCACACATAACGACGTCAGAAAAGTTACAAGATGTCTTCAAAAAACTTTTGTTGACGTCCGAATCCTTTTTACACATAGAATGAGTCATATCTAAACGAACATCGTGATACGTATTCATGTGATTTTCGTGGTTTTAGCTCGACCACCTCCTAGTGCACCAATCAGTGCACTCGTGTGCAATACATGCTTCACCGTTCTGCAAAAAAAATATGACGTGTTTGCATACGGAGAACTTCTTGTAGTAGCAAGAGTACTTAAAAATCTCAAAATACATAAATCCGTTGGTCCAGATGGCAGATCTTCTGAAGATGGGTTCTTCAAGCTGGAAAAACCACTACGTAAGCTTTTTCGTCAATCTTACTCCTTAGGACTCTTTCCGAGAAGATGGAAAACAGCGTTTTTTCAGCCCGTCCCTAAAAAAGGCGAATCATCTTCTCTTTCCTCCTACAAACCCATTGCACTGACGTCCCATCTTTTCAAGATTATGGAAACGCTGATAAATCGTCAGCTCATGAAATATCTGGAAGCACGAAAACTTCTCAATGACCGCCAATATGTTTTTCGTAGCAACAGGTCCACTGGTCATTTGATGCCATGTCTCACCAAAAAGTGGAAAAAAAGTGTTGGGATCCACGACTATCTTCCCCAATGGATTAGAAATTACCTTTCGGAACGTTCAGTTCAAGTTGTCTTGGATGGTTTCAAGTCTGATATTCACAAAATAAATGCTAGTGTGCCTAGGGCTCCGTTCTGACTCCATCACTCCTTTTATTTTTCATCAACGATCTCTTGTCTGTTACTTCTAATCCAATATATTCCTTTGCTGACAACAGTACTCTCTGCATACATATTAACAGCATAGTCAATTGGGGAACTATCAACAGAGTGGAATTTAGTGCTTCCAAAACACAATGCTGTTTGCTGTCGTTAAAGCGAAATTTAAACATCCAGTCATTAGCCATGAATGGCACTTGCATCGTCTAAGCTGGAAAACTTTACATTTTCGATGTCGCCAAATGTCTAGGTTTCCTCAAACGATGTAAGAAATACTTTTTCCCTTTCTGAGCTGGCCTCGATATATAAGGCATTCATCTGCCAAAAAAAAAAGGAGTACAATGCACACATCAAGTGCGCCTAAAACATCTCTACACCTGCTAGATAAGATTCAAAACGTGTGATAAAACTCAATGGACACCCTCGAACACCGACGAAATGTCTCATGTCTCACTTGATTTTATCGCTATTACCACCATCAGTGCTCCATTGAAATCGCCAGTAAAATTCCTTAAGTAGCTTAAGAGTTTATCACTTCTGCTTAAAGTTTGTAAGCAAATATTACATTGTTGTTTATTACCATGCACATTTAAAACCCGTCTTCTTAAATTTTTATTTAATGAAAAATCATTTCTACAAAATTCACAAATAAAACCTTTCATTTTTCTCTTCTTTAGAGTTTAATTGAAATGAACTAGCAGTTTATACGAGAGATGCACGTCTAAACTGCAAATTTTTTTTTCAATTCACTCTTTTAAGTAGCAGAAAAATGAACCGAAATACACATACCAAAAAACCAGAGTACGAAAACGATGCACATCGGATAGGTTATTCTACATTTTCATATTCTAACTTAAAGTGACTGTAAGATATTTGCTTTTGAAAAAAACCTACTGACCTGCTTACGAAAAACAAAAATCTTATTACCACCATTGTACTACAAAAGAATCACCCGAAATACACATTCCAATAAAACACTCCAAAAGCCACAACCTGCATTGTATCACCGCACGATTCCTTGACAACATGGATCCCCGCTCCCTGCATGTCTTATCGTATTCCTCATATCACTAGACGCATACTTCCCAAACCACAAAAAAAAACATTGACTCAATAAACCACATCAAGGTCATTGACGTGGCGTGATGGCACCCCGATCCCTGTTCTCCAGAACTCTACTTCAGCTTTATGGATGTTGTAAGAAGAGATGGTAGGGGAAGAAGTGGGTTGTGGTGGAGAGTTGTGGAAAAATGAAAGAAGAAGAGGGGGTTAAAGTTGTCTACAGTTGATAGAGTAAAGGGACAGAACTTTACTGGAGGGTTAATGGGATCGCTAGTCTAGCTGCCTACCGATGGAGTTAGGAAAGCCTATGACAAGGCTTGAGTGAGTTATGCTATCAATGAATAGACATTCCATTTATGAACTAGCATTTGACGCGGTAAAACATAAGTGATCATCCGATGGAATCCACTTCAGCAGGTGCAGATTGAAGTCACCAAAAATCAATCACTTAGGTCAATTAGTTTAATAGCAAGGATGTAGGATTCGATAGGTTGATCTGGGAGAATATAGCAACATATAACGTACAGGGACCTATTGGGAAGTGTTATTTTAATTGAAACAAAGTCAAGTTTAACAAAAGAAGGGATAGCGATGAAAGAAGAGTTGAGGTTATTGTGAATAACAAATAGGACATTTCTACATGGAGAATTAACTTTAGGGATGGCAAGATCATTAACCATAGGGAGAGAGTGATCGTCATCTCAGAAAATATTATAAGAAAATGGGAATAGCTCCTGGCTCTTTATGTCGGGGATCAGATTGGTTTCTGTAAGAGCATAGAATTCGAAAGAGAGGGCATGTGATTTAGATAAGACAGCATGAGTTTTAGAACGCACACCTCTTACCTTTTGATAGTAAAATATGGAGGAGTAGGGGAGCGTAGATGAGATGCTGACAAAGGAGGCAAAGCAGCGAGGTCATCCGCAACCTTTTGGGGGGGTGTGTTGAAGATTTCGTGGTACCTGTTGTAAAGCTTCCTGAGACTAGTTATATCAGCAGGAAGGCCTTCCTGTTGGATGGAGACCACGACACTTGTTTTTTTTTCCTTCGAGAAAGAGACGTATATTTTCATATATGTTTTTATTCCTTAGCCTAGAGAGCGCATAACGGCATGTGGTGTCAATATCCTTTTGGGTCAATTTAAAGTTTTGTGGTGAAACAGGATCGAAAATAGGGGCAGGGGCCCGTGATAGAAAATGGATCTGGTCGATTTATAGTTAGCTTTAGATGAGATGTTGCTTCGTTTTGTTTCTATGTTTTTATGTGTTTTTATGTTGATCCGTCCATTTGCAGACCCGCATTTTGCCGAGGTTAAGGTTGGTATTGGATAGGTTAACAAATAACAATTCATATCTAGCCGATAAATTAATATTGAAATTCCGTTTGTTTTTATGGTGAGATGTTAGGAATATCGTGCATTGGCTGATAGTGATGCCGTACCTCTTTTTGAATAATTCAGAAATCCAAGCAACATCTGCGTAAGTGGGTCTAGCCTACTTTGCGACTCTGAAGGTTTCCACGTCGTGTTTAATTGTGTAACAAGTTTTCGTGGGTCGGCGACAGGAAGAGCTGACGTTGGAGCAGTTATACGAACATAAGATTTTTGGATCGAAGGGCTGGTGCGAGGATTTGTAGCATGGGATGTCGGCACAGGGTGTGGCAATGGTTTTGTAACAATTAGGATTGTAACAATTCAGCCAAAATTTAAGTATTGTAACTGTTGTGCAGTGGGGGATTGGTTGGTAGACCATCGATTTTGTGGCATACTGTTTCTATGAGGTTTTCCAAATCATTTAACACTGTTCTATTCGAAGTGAGTTCATCATTAATCTCATTGATTTTATCGAGTATAATGTCATGCTTTGAGATTCTATGTTGCAGATTGGAGATGGAGATTGCATGTGGATGACTGGAGATGAATGTATATGTCTTCTCGGTGAAAGTTAATGGAATTACACGTTTTCTTGTTGGAATCCATCATTGCGGAACCGATTGATTCACTTAACATTTTATCGAGGTGGCGCTTGGATGTTTCTTCATTTCTGGATCTTACACTTTCTAATATAATTAAACTTGCAATTTGTTTTTCTTTTCCTTTTCTTACACTATGTTCAAAAATGTATAGTTTGTCTGTTATCAGTCTGACGAATGAGTTATCATTGGATTCATTGGAGTCACTTAGGCACTTGATTGCAAGGAGAACATGTGACAAAGATACTGGTACACTTGTCACATAAGAACAGCAGATTTTCCGAGAACTCTTAAACGAAGACCGTATCTCTTTTATTCAGGCCGACACAAATAGCATGGAATATTTTGCCGCAGATCTCCTTACAGGTAACAAAGTCAGCATTATTGTCGTTAATGGAGCAGTTGGTTAATCCACAAGAAGACATGACGAAGACCATCAGCTCATACGGATTATTCCAGCTAATCTCATATCCATTTCACTGTTTCAAGCGATAAATGATTCTGCCGAACGTAAGCCCGGTTTTTGATACAGCCGCGCGTGCACACCAGCCGAGTCAAAATATTCAAGCTACGAACTCGATATCGTCGAGGCATTGCAAGAGCGTGAAGGGATCGACGTAAGTGTGAATTTACGACAACAATTTTGCTTGAAGGACGGGCGTTTGTTCCGGAAAGACGAAGGAAAGCGGAAACTGGTCGTGCCATCAGCCGTACGATGGCGAATCGTCAAGTATTTCCATGACGACATGGGATATTTCGGTGTGGAAAAGGTTCTGCAACGAATTAAAGAGAACTTGTGGTTCAGACGAATGCGGAACTTCGTTAAATCTTACATATCCGCAGGCATCGAATGCTGTTATCACAAAAGAGTGCCGGGTGCTGTAGAAGGAAGGATGCACGTCTTACATGTCACTCTCATCCCGAACAGCACAATTGGGACTTAGAACTACGGCAGCTGCAATGGTCGATTAATATGCTGCGAAATTGAACAATTGGATACTGTCCAAATGAAATAGTTTTTGACTTCAAGCTAAAGGACACTAAAGGACCTTGAACCAGTCAACATGCAGCTACGACCAGCAGTTGTGTCTCGTAGGATCCAAGTGGAGAAGGAGAAATGGAAGATGAGGTTCGACGCCAAACACAAACATCCAACAACATACAACGAAGGTGACATGGTAGTGGTGGAAAGTGTTCCATCTCCCACTGGTGAATCGCACAAATTGGAGCCGAAGTACAAAGGACGGTACGATACGGAGAAATGTCTTCGACAGGATCGCTATATTCTGGGTGGAATCCGGACTGGCCGACAACAACGAAAGTGTTCAACCGTGCTGACGAGGGACAAAATGAAGCCATGGTGTTTACTGAGACCAGAGGTTGACGACGATGAGGATGAGATTGAGTCTGGTGTCAGGGACGACTCCATGTCAGGAAAGGTCGAGCTGTCAGCTGAACGCCACCACCAGGATAAAATGTAAGAACGCACCCCACGACAGAGCTGTCAACTGAGAAGCGTGCAAACAGGACGCCTCGATCGAGTATCGAGGAATTGACAGGGGTGGGTGATAAAAATACGTCGTTTGGTTTCTTGATCGTGCTTGATCGTGCTTGATTGTTCTTGTTCTATTCTCTTTCTGTGTTTTTTTTTTTTTTTGCGTTTTAAATAAATATCTAATATAAATAACGAGTTGTATTATTCCTTGAAACGAACTCCGACACTTATGAATATAAATATTACGCTCATTGCCAAACTATTGTAGACAGCTATTACAAATGAGGAATCTGTGTTCATTCGTTCTCATCTGCGTGTTTAATAGTCTACAAAAAAAGATATACACAGATATAGAAACAACAAATTAAACAAACGAAAACTACACTAACCTACTTTGAAATATTTTTAATTCATACATAATGGGATCTCTCAATATCTTGCAGAAGCAGAAAGTTTATGTGGATTTGTTTTTCATTAAACGTGTTGTAATAAGGACCTACGATTTTTTTATTTTCATCATCGTAACCAAACACTGACATTTGTATTCATTTGCTCAAATAATTTTATCACACTTTATTTTAACGGGAATTCTAAGTCTTCAAATCTTAGAGTCAGCACATTTTCAAGCGAATATTTTTTATATTACTAATATTATAGGATGACGTTCTGCGAGCATCAGTACTTAATGGTACTACTGCTGATATTTAGCGCATTTGGGACAATATTCATCATCATTTTTTACATAAGTACAAGCTTTTTATTTGTCAAAAAGTTTGGAGGTTGTATATATTGTGAACCTCTTATTGGTCTGTACTCCTTCACATTTATTTCGATATGTATGATTCTTATAAATGTCCACGCACTATCACGCTCTTGGAGCTCCTCCATTTTCGTGTAAATGTTCAAATACATTTCGTTATACAATATATCTATATGCATCCCGTCCGAACTTTGAACGAGGCACATTTTAAATTGGAAATATTTAATAGATATTTCTTCTTCTTCTCCTTCTTCACATTTATTTATTTTCATATACTCTGCAAAAAGTTCCATGTTAAATTTAAATCTTGAGTGTACTCGTATATCCAAAAGTCTTTTTAAATTTGTACAAATCAAAATTTAAATTTCTAAAAATCTATGAGGATCAATAAGTTCCTCCATTTTGTTTTCACATATACATATAAATGTCTGTATCCGATTATTGAAATCACATATTTCACATGGACTTGCACTATTCTTCTTATGCAAATTTATTCGGATATACGCATACCAATGTCTTTTTGGCATCTCTATCTTACACTCCTCACACATAACGACGTCAGAAAAGTTACAAGATGTCTTCAAAAAACTTTTGTTGACGTCCGAATCCTTTTTACACATAGAATGAGTCATATCTAAACGAACATCGTGATACGTATTCATGTGATTTTCGTGGTTTTAGCTCGACCACCTCCTAGTGCACCAATCAGTGCACTCGTGTGCAATACATACTTCACCGTTCTGCAAAAAAAATATGACGTGTTTGCATACGGAAAAAAAAAATTAAAATAAATAAAGAAAAACAAAAAAAAAGTAGTGCAGTTCAGTGGAGTAAAAACAATAATAATATTTACACAGTGCGGATATCCCACCGCTCCCGCTCCTGGTGGTAAGTACTGTTGTTTGAACTCAGTCACTGCCGTTGCTATATTCGTCATACGACACGGGTAGTGGCTGAGTGTAGGCAATAACTGATGGATAGCAGGTTGTGAGTGAGAATTTTGTTGGTGCACTGTTTTCTATTGTTTTAAGGGCATAACACCTACAACAATTTAATTCGGTAAACCAATTCTGAATTATACTTCACAGCTGCGCTTAGTATCGTAGGTGTTTGTGTTTGATTTTTTTTAATGACGCGGGAATTTAGAGTGGATAAAGCCAATATTTGCGGGCTTAAAAGCAACCACTTTTGTGCGTACGCCCACGTCTGCAAATACAAATGTTGCGATCTTCGCTACGGAAAACAATTTAACGCAGCTTGTAAATGGTCACACGCGAATACCAGATGTTGATAGTCATACCGCCAACACCCTGGACTTATTTTTAACTTCTCACCCTGATAAGTACACCGTTTATGTGCTTTTCCCTCTAGGCTCGTCGGACCATTTTGTCATATCAGCTAATTTCTCGTACACCGACCACACAGTTAGAGAAAAAATTCCTAAAAGAACCGTATGGAAATACGAAAAAGCCAACTGGAGCCGTCTTAACAGCTTCTTTAAGAATCTTAACTGGTCGTTATGTTTCCTCCATAACAACGTGGATGTCGCTGCTGTTATGATTACTGACACCATTCTCTTTGGAATGAGATCCTTTATACCTCATCGGATGAAGAGTATAAAACCAAAAGAAAAGGCAAACCGACGCTTGAGTGCGTCGAATCTTCGAATTTACTTTCGCACTCTTGTAGTAGCAAGAGTACTTAAAAATCTCAAAATACATAAATCCGTTGGTCCAGATGGCAGATCTTCTGAAGAGGGGTTCTTCTTGCTGGAAAAACCACTACGTAAGCTTTTTCGTCAATCTTACTCCTTAGGACTCTTTCCGAGAAGATGGAAAACAGCGTTTTTCCAGCCCGTCCCTAAAAAAGGCGAATCATCTTCTCTTTCCTCCTACAAACCCATTGCACTGACGTCCCATCTTTTCAAGATTATGGAAACGCTGATAAATCGTCAGCTCATGAAATATCTGGAAGCACGAAAACTTCTCAATGACCGCCAATATGTTTTTCGTAGCAACAGGTCCACTGGTCATTTGATGCCATGTCTCACCAAAAAGTGGAAAAAAAGTGTTGGGATCCACGACTATCTTCTCCAATGGATTAGAAATTACCTTTCGGAACGTTCAGTTCAAGTTGTCTTGGATGGTTTCAAGTCTGATATTCACAAAATAAATGCTAGTGTGCCTAGGGCTCCGTTCTGACTCCATCACTCCTTTTATTTTTCATCAACGATCTCTTGTCTGTTACTTCTAATCCAATATATTCCTTTGCTGACAACAGTACTCTCTGCATACATATTAACAGCATAGTCAATTGGGGAACTATCAACAGAGTGGAATTTAGTGCTTCCAAAACACAATGCTGTTTGCTGTCGTTAAAGCGAAATTTAAACATCCAGTCATTAGCCATGAATGGCACTTGCATCGTCTAAGCTGGAAAACTTTACATTTTCGATGTCGCCAAATGTCTAGGTTTCCTCAAACGATGTAAGAAATACTTTTTCCCTTTCTGAGCTGGCCTCGATATATAAGGCATTCATCTGCCAAAAAAAAAAGGAGTACAATGCACACATCAAGTGCGCCTAAAACATCTCTACACCTGCTAGATAAGATTCAAAAGGTGTGATAAAACTCAATGGACACCCTCGAACACCGACGAAATGTCTCATGTCTCACTTGATTTTATCGCTATTACCACCATCAGTGCTCCATTGAAATCGCCAGTAAAATTCCTTAAGTAGCTTAAGAGTTTATCACTTCTGCTTAAAGTTTGTAAGCAAATATTACATTGTTGTTTATTACCATGCACATTTAAAACCCGTCTTCTTAAATTTTTATTTAATGAAAAATCATTTCTACAAAATTCACAAATAAAACCTTTAATTTTTCTCTTCTTTAGAGTTTAATTGAAATGAACTAGCAGTTTATACGAGAGATGCACGTCTAAACTGCAAATTTTTTTTTCAATTCACTCTTTTAAGTAGCAGAAAAATGAACCGAAATACACATACCAAAAAACCAGAGTACGAAAACGATGCACATCGGATAGGTTATTCTACATTTTCATATTCTAACTTAAAGTGACTGTAAGATATTTGCTTTTGAAAAAAACCTACTGACCTGCTTACGAAAAACAAAAATCTTATTACCACCATTGTACTACAAAAGAATCACCCGAAATACACATTCCAATAAAACACTCCAAAAGCCACAACCTGCATTGTATCACCGCACGATTCCTTGACAACATGGATCCCCGCTCCCTGCATGTCTTATCGTATTCCTCATATCACTAGACGCATACTTCCCAAACCACAAAAAAAAACATTGACTCAATAAACCACATCAAGGTCATTGACGTGGCGTGATGGCACCCCGATCCCTGTTCTCCAGAACTCTACTTCAGCTTTATGGATGTTGTAAGAAGAGATGGTAGGGGAAGAAGTGGGTTGTAGTGGAGAGTTGTGGAAAAATGAAAGAAGAAGAGGGGGTTAAAGTTGTCTACAGTTGATAGAGTAAAGGGACAGAACTTTACTGGAGGGTTAATGGGATCGCTAGTCTAGCTGCCTACCGATGGAGTTAGGAAAGCCTATGACAAGGCTTGAGTGAGTTATGCTATCAATGAATAGACATTCCATTTATGAACTAGCATTTGACGCGGTAAAACATAAGTGATCATCCGATGGAATCCACTTCAGCAGGTGCAGATTGAAGTCACCAAAAATCAATCACTTAGGTCAATTAGTTTAATAGCAAGGATGTAGGATTCGATAGGTTGATCTGGGAGAATATAGCAACATATAACGTACAGGGACCTATTGGGAAGTGTTATTTTAATTGAAACAAAGTCAAGTTTAACAAAAGAAGGGATAGCGATGAAAGAAGAGTTGAGGTTATTGTGAATAACAAATAGGACATTTCTACATGGAGAATTAACTTTAGGGATGGCAAGATCATTAACCATAGGGAGAGAGTGATCGTCATCTCAGAAAATATTATAAGAAAATGGGAATAGCTCCTGGCTCTTTATGGCGGGGATCAGATTGGTTTCTGTAAGAGCATAGAATTCGAAAGAGAGGGCATGTGATTTAGATAAGACAGCATGAGTTTTAGAACGCACACCTCTTACCTTTTGATAGTAAAATATGGAGGAGTAGGGGAGCGTAGATGAGATGCTGACAAAGGAGGCAAAGCAGCGAGGTCATCCGCAACCTTTTGGGGGGGTGTGTTGAAGATTTCGTGGTACCTGTTGTAAAGCTTCCTGAGACTAGTTATATCAGCAGGAAGGCCTTCCTGTTGGATGGAGACCACGACACTTGTTTTTTTTTCCTTCGAGAAAGAGACGTATATTTTCATATATGTTTTTATTCCTTAGCCTAGAGAGCGCATAACGGCATGTGGTGACAATATCCTTTTGGGTCAATTTAAAGTTTTGTGGTGAAACAGGATCGAAAATAGGGGCAGGGGCCCGTGATAGAAAATGGATCTGGTCGATTTATAGTTAGCTTTAGATGAGATGTTGCTTCGTTTTGTTTCTATGTTTTTATGTGTTTTTATGTTGATCCGTCCATTTGCAGACCCGCATTTTGCCGAGGTTAAGGTTGGTATTGGATAGGTTAACAAATAACAATTCATATCTAGCCGATAAATTAATATTGAAATTCCGTTTGTTTTTATGGTGAGATGTTAGGAATATCGTGCATTGGCTGATAGTGATGCCGTACCTCTTTTTGAATAATTCAGAAATCCAAGCAACATCTGCGTAAGTGGGTCTAGCCTACTTTGCGACTCTGAAGGTTTCCACGTCGTGTTTAATTGTGTAACAAGTTTTCGTGGGTCGGCGACAGGAAGAGCTGACGTTGGAGCAGTTATACGAACATAAGATTTTTGGATCGAAGGGCTGGTGCGAGGATTTGTAGCATGGGATGTCGGCACAGGGTGTGGCAATGGTTTTGTAACAATTAGGATTGTAACAATTCAGCCAAAATTTAAGTATTGTAACTGTTGTGCAGTGGGGGATTGGTTGGTAGACCATCGATTTTGTGGCATACTGTTTCTATGAGGTTTTCCAAATCATTTAACACTGTTCTATTCGAAGTGAGTTCATCATTAATCTCATTGATTTTATCGAGTATAATGTCATGCTTTGAGATTCTATGTTGCAGATTGGAGATGGAGATTGCATGTGGATGACTGGAGATGAATGTATATGTCTTCTCGGTGAAAGTTAATGGAATTACACGTTTTCTTGTTGGAATCCATCATTGCGGAACCGATTGATTCACTTAACATTTTATCGAGGTGGCGCTTGGATGTTTCTTCATTTCTGGATCTTACACTTTCTAATATAATTAAACTTGCAATTTGTTTTTCTTTTCCTTTTCTTACACTATGTTCAAAAATGTATAGTTTGTCTGTTATCAGTCTGACGAATGAGTTATCATTGGATTCATTGGAGTCACTTAGGCACTTGATTGCAAGGAGAACATGTGACAAAGATACTGGTACACTTGTCACATAAGAACAGCAGATTTTCCGAGAACTCTTAAACGAAGACCGTATCTCTTTTATTCAGGCCGACACAAATAGCATGGAATATTTTGCCGCAGATCTCCTTACAGGTAACAAAGTCAGCATTATTGTCGTTAATGGAGCAGTTGGTTAATCCACAAGAAGACATGACGAAGACCATCAGCTCATACGGATTATTCCAGCTAATCTCATATCCATTTCACTGTTTCAAGCGATAAATGATTCTGCCGAACGTAAGCCCGGTTTTTGATACAGCCGCGCGTGCACACCAGCCGAGTCAAAATATTCAAGCTACGAACTCGATATCGTCGAGGCATTGCAAGAGCGTGAAGGGATCGACGTAAGTGTGAATTTACGACAACAATTTTGCTTGAAGGACGGGCGTTTGTTCCGGAAAGACGAAGGAAAGCGGAAACTGGTCGTGCCATCAGCCGTACGATGGCGAATCGTCAAGTATTTCCATGACGACATGGGATATTTCGGTGTGGAAAAGGTTCTGCAACGAATTAAAGAGAACTTGTGGTTCAGACGAATGCGGAACTTCGTTAAATCTTACATATCCGCAGGCATCGAATGCTGTTATCACAAAAGAGTGCCGGGTGCTGTAGAAGGAAGGATGCACGTCTTACATGTCACTCTCATCCCGAACAGCACAATTGGGACTTAGAACTACGGCAGCTGCAATGGTCGATTAATATGCTGCGAAATTGAACAATTGGATACTGTCCAAATGAAATAGTTTTTGACTTCAAGCTAAAGGACACTAAAGGACCTTGAACCAGTCAACATGCAGCTACGACCAGCAGTTGTGTCTCGTAGGATCCAAGTGGAGAAGGAGAAATGGAAGATGAGGTTCGACGCCAAACACAAACATCCAACAACATACAACGAAGGTGACATGGTAGTGGTGGAAAGTGTTCCATCTCCCACTGGTGAATCGCACAAATTGGAGCCGAAGTACAAAGGACGGTACGATACGGAGAAATGTCTTCGACAGGATCGCTATGTTCTGGGTGGAATCCGGACTGGCCGACAACAACGAAAGTGTTCAACCGTGCTGACGAGGGACAAAATGAAGCCATGGTGTTTACTGAGACCAGAGGTTGACGACGATGAGGATGAGATTGAGTCTGGTGTCAGGGACGACTCCATGTCAGGAAAGGTCGAGCTGTCAGCTGAACGCCACCACCAGGATAAAATGTAAGAACGCACCCCACGACAGAGCTGTCAACTGAGAAGCGTGCAAACAGGACGCCTCGATCGAGTATCGAGGAATTGACAGGGGTGGTTGATAAAAATACGTCGTTTGGTTTCTTGATCGTGCTTGATCGTGCTTCATTGTTCTTGTTCTATTCTCTTTCTGTGTTTTTTTTTTTTTTGCGTTTTAAATAAATATCTAATATAAATAACGAGTTGTATTATTCCTTGAAACGAACTCCGACACTTATGAATATAAATATTACGCTCATTGCCAAACTATTGTAGACAGCTATTACAAATGAGGAATCTGTGTTCATTCGTTCTCATCTGCGTGTTTAATAGTCTACAAAAAAAGATATACACAGGTATAGAAACAACAAATTAAACAAACGAAAACTACACTAACCTACTTTGAAATATTTTTAATTCATACATAATGGGATCTCTCAATATCTTGCAGAAGCAGAAAGTTTATGTGGATTTGTTTTTCATTAAACGTGTTGTAATAAGGACCTACGATTTTTTTATTTTCATCATCGTAACCAAACACTGACATTTGTATTCATTTGCTCAAATAATTTTATCACACTTTATTTTAACGGGAATTCTAAGTCTTCAAATCTTAGAGTCAGCACATTTTCAAGCGAATATTTTTTATATTACTAATATTATAGGATGACGTTCTGCGAGCATCAGTACTTAATGGTACTACTGCTGATATTTAGCGCATTTGGGACAATATTCATCATCATTTTTTACATAAGTACAAGCTTTTTATTTGTCAAAAAGTTTGGAGGTTGTATATATTGTGAACCTCTTATTGGTATGTACTCCTTCACATTTATTTCGATATGTATGATTCTTATAAATGTCCACGCACTATCACGCTCTTGGAGCTCCTCCATTTTCGTGTAAATGTTCAAATACATTTCGTTATACAATATATCTATATGCATCCCGTCCGAACTTTGAACGAGGCACATTTTAAATTGGAAATATTTAATAGATATTTCTTCTTCTTCTCCTTCTTCACATTTATTTATTTTCAAATACTCTGCAAAAAGTTCCATGTTAAATTTAAATCTTGAGTGTACTCGTATATCCAAAAGTCTTTTTAAATTTGTACAAATCAAAATTTAAATTTCTAAAAATCTATGAGGATCAATAAGTTCCTCCATTTTGTTTTCACATATACATATAAATGTCTGTATCCGATTATTGAAATCACATATTTCACATGGACTTGCACTATTCTTCTTATGCAAATTTATTCGGATATACGCATACCAATGTCTTTTTGGCATCTCTATCTTACACTCCTCACACATAACGACGTCAGAAAAGTTACAAGATGTCTTCAAAAAACTTTTGTTGACGTCCGAATCCTTTTTACACATAGAATGAGTCATATCTAAACGAACATCGTGATACGTATTCATGTGATTTTCGTGGTTTTAGCTCGACCACCTCCTAGTGCACCAATCAGTGCACTCGTGTGCAATACATACTTCACCGTTCTGCAAAAAAAATATGACGTGTTTTCATACGGAAAAAAAAAATTAAAATAAATAAAGAAAAACAAAAAAAAAGTAGTGCAGTGGAGTAAAAACAATAATAATATTTACACAGTGCGGATATCCCACCGCTCCCGCTCCTGGTGGTAAGTACTGTTGCTTGCACTCAGTCACTGCCGTTGCTATATTCGTCATACGGCACGGGTAGTGGCTGAGTGTAGGCAATAACTGATGGATAGCAGGTTGTGAGTGAGAATTTTGTTGGTGCACTGTTTTCTATTGTTTTAAGGGCATAACACCTACAACAATTTAATTCGGTAAACCAATTCTGAATTATACTTCACAGCTGCGCTTAGTATCGTAGGTGTTTGTGTTTGATTTTTTTTAATGACGCGGGAATTTAGAGTGGATAAAGCCAATATTTGCGGGCTTAAAAGCAACCACTTTTGTGCGTACGCCCACGTCTGCAAATACAAATGTTGCGATCTTCGCTACGGAAAACAATTTAACGCAGCTTGTAAATGGTCACACGCGAATACCAGATGTTGATAGTCATACCGCCAACACCCTGGACTTATTTTTAACTTCTCACCCTGATAAGTACACCGTTTATGTGCTTTTCCCTCTAGGCTCGTCGGACCATTTTGTCATATCAGCTAATTTCTCGTACACCGACCACACAGTTAGAGAAAAAATTCCTAAAAGAACCGTATGGAAATACGAAAAAGCCAACTGGAGCCGTCTTAACAGCTTCTTTAAGAATTTTAACTGGTCGTTATGTTTCCTCCATAACAACGTGGATGTCGCTGCTGTTATGATTACTGACACCATTCTCTTTGGAATGAGATCCTTTATACCTCATCGGATGAAGAGTATAAAACCAAAAGAAAAGGCAAACCGACGCTTGAGTGCGTCGAATCTTCGAATTTACTTTCGCACTCTTGTAGTAGCAAGAGTACTTAAAAATCTCAAAATACATAAATCCGCTGGTCCAGATGGCAGATCTTCTGAAGAGGGGTTCTTCTCGCTGGAAAAACCACTACGTAAGCTTTTTCGTCAATCTTACTCCTTAGGACTCTTTCCGAGAAGATGGAAAACAGCGTTTTTCCAGCCCGTCCCTAAAAAAGGCGAATCATCTTCTCTTTCCTCCTACAAACCCATTGCACTGACGTCCCATCTTTTCAAGATTATGGAAACGCTGATAAATCGTCAGCTCATGAAATATCTGGAAGCACGAAAACTTCTCAATGACCGCCAATATGTTTTTCGTAGCAACAGGTCCACTGGTCATTTGATGCCATGTCTCACCAAAAAGTGGAAAAAAAGTGTTGGGATCCACGACTTAGAAATTACCTTTCGGAACGTTCAGTTCAAGTTGTCTTGGATGGTTTCAAGTCTGATATTCACAAAATAAATGCTAGTGTGCCTAGGGCTCCGTTCTGACTCCATCACTCCTTTTATTTTTCATCAACGATCTCTTGTCTGTTACTTCTAATCCAATATATTCCTTTGCTGACAACAGTACTCTCTGCATACATATTAACAGCATAGCCAATTGGGGAACTATCAACAGAGTGGAATTTAGTGCTTCCAAAACACAATGCTGTTTGCTGTCGTTAAAGCGAAATTTAAACATCCAGTCATTAGCCATGAATGGCACTTGCATCGTCTAAGCTGGAAAACTTTACATTTTCGATGTCGCCAAATGTCTAGGTTTCCTCAAACGATGTAAGAAATACTTTTTCCCTTTCTGAGCTGGCCTCGATATATAAGGCATTCATCTGCCAAAAAAAAGGAGTACAATGCACACATCAAGTGCGCCTAAAACATCTCTGCACCTGCTAGATAAGATTCAAAACGTGTGATAAAACTCAATGGACACCCTCGAACACCGACGAAATGTCTCA
This sequence comes from Volucella bombylans, assembly GCA_949129095.1. NCBI lineage: Eukaryota > Metazoa > Arthropoda > Insecta > Diptera > Syrphidae > Volucella > Volucella bombylans. The sequence goes on from OX422140.1 coordinate 278,954,893, forward strand.
TGTCTCACTTGATTTTATCGCTATTACCACCATCAGTACTCCATTGAAATCGCCAGTAAAATTCCTTAAGTAGCTTAAGAGTTTATCACTTCTGCTTAAAGTTTGTAAGCAAATATTACATTGTTGTTTATTACCATGCACATTTAAAACCCGTCTTCTTAAATTTTTATTTAATGAAAAATCATTTCTACAAAATTCACAAATAAAACCTTTCATTTTTCTCTTCTTTAGAGTTTAATTGAAATGAACTAGCAGTTTATACGAGAGATGCACGTCTAAACTGCAAATTTTTTTTTCAATTCACTCTTTTAAGTAGCAGAAAAATGAACCGAAATACACATACCAAAAAACCAGAGTACGAAAACGATGCACATCGGATAGGTTATTCTACATTTTCATATTCTAACTTAAAGTGACTGTAAGATATTTGCTTTTGAAAAAAACCTACTGACCTGCTTACGAAAAACAAAAATCTTATTACCACCATTGTACTACAAAAGAATCACCCGAAATACACATTCCAATAAAACACTCCAAAAGCCACAACCTGCATTGTATCACCGCACGATTCCTTGACAACATGGATCCCCGCTCCCTGCATGTCTTATCGAATTCCTCATATCACTAGACGCATACTTCCCAAACCACAAAAAAAAACATTGACTCAATAAACCACATCAAGGTCATTGACGTGGCGTGATGGCACCCCGATCCCTGTTCTCCAGAACTCTACTTCAGCTTTATGGATGTTGTAAGAAGAGATGGTAGGGGAAGAAGTGGGTTGTGGTGGAGAGTTGTGGAAAAATGAAAGAAGAAGAGGGGGTTAAAGTTGTCTACAGTTGATAGAGTAAAGGGACAGAACTTTACTGGAGGGTTAATGGGATCGCTAGTCTAGCTGCCTACCGATGGAGTTAGGAAAGCCTATGACAAGGCTTGAGTGAGTTATGCTATCAATGAATAGACATTCCATTTATGAACTAGCATTTGACGCGGTAAAACATAAGTGATCATCCGATGGAATCCACTTCAGCAGGTGCAGATTGAAGTCACCAAAAATCAATCACTTAGGTCAATTAGTTTAATAGCAAGGATGTAGGATTCGATAGGTTGATCTGGGAGAATATAGCAACATATAACGTACAGGGACCTATTGGGAAGTGTTATTTTAATTGAAACAAAGTCAAGTTTAACAAAAGAAGGGATAGCGATGAAAGAAGAGTTGAGGTTATTGTGAATAACAAATAGGACATTTCTACATGGAGAATTAACTTTAGGGATGGCAAGATCATTAACCATAGGGAGAGAGTGATCGTCATCTCAGAAAATATTATAAGAAAATGGGAATAGCTCCTGGCTCTTTATGTCGGGGATCAGATTGGTTTCTGTAAGAGCATAGAATTCGATTTAGATAAGACAGCATGAGTTTTAGAACGCACACCTCTTACCTTTTGATAGTAAAATATGGAGGAGTAGGGGAGCGTAGATGAGATGCTGACAAAGGAGGCAAAGCAGCGAGGTCATCCGCAACCTTTTGGGGGGGTGTGTTGAAGATTTCGTGGTACCTGTTGTAAAGCTTCCTGAGACTAGTTATATCAGCAGGAAGGCCTTCCTGTTGGATGGAGACTACGACACTTGTTTTTTTTTCCTTCGAGAAAGAGACGTATATTTTCATATATGTTTTTATTCCTTAGCCTAGAGAGCGCATAACGGCATGTGGTGTCAATATCCTTTTGGGTCAATTTAAAGTTTTGTGGTGAAACAGGATCGAAAATAGGGGCAGGGGCCCGTGATAGAAAATGGATCTAGTCGATTTATAGTTAGCTTTAGATGAGATGTTGCTTCGTTTTGTTTCTATGTTTTTATGTGTTGGTTGATCCGTCCATTTGCAGATCCGCATTTTGCCGAGGTTAAGGTTGGTGTTGGATAGGTTAACAAATAACAATTCATATCTAGCCGATAAATTAATATTGAAATTCCGTTTGTTTTTATGGTGAGATGTTAGGAATATCGTGCATTAGCTGATAGTGATGCCGTACCTCTTTTTGAATAATTCAGAAATCCAAGCAACATCTGCGTAAGTGGGTCTAGCCTACTTTGCGACTCTGAAGGTTTCCACGTCGTGTTTAATTGTGTAACAAGTTTCCGTGGGTCGGCGACAGGAAGAGCTGACGTTGGAGCAGTTATACGAACATAAGATTTTTGGATCGAAGGGCTGGTGCGAGGATTTGTAGCATGGGATGTCAGCACAGGGTGTGGCAATGGTTTTGTAACAATTAGGATTGTAACAATTCAGCCAAAATTTAAGTATTGTAACTGTTGTGCAGTGGGGGATTGGTTGGTAGACCATCGATTTTGTGGCATACTGTTTCTATGAGGTTTTCCAAATCATTTAACACTGTTCTATTCGAAGTGAGTTCATCATTAATCTCATTGATTTTATCGAGTATAATGTCATGCTTTGAGATTCTATGTTGCAGATTGGAGATGGAGATTGCATGTGGATGACTGGAGATGAATGTATATGTCTTCTCGGAGAAAGTTAATGGAATTACACGTTTTCTTGTTGGAATCCATCATTGCGGAACCGATTGATTCACTTAACATTTTATCGAGGTGGCGCTTGGATGTTTCTTCATTTCTGGATCTTACACTTTCTAATATAATTAAACGTGCAATTTATTTTTCTTTTCCTTTTCTTACACTATGTTCAAAAATGTATAGTTTGTCTGTTATCAGTCTGACGAATGAGTTATCATTGGATTCATTGGAGTCACTTAGGCACTTGATTGCAAGAAGAACATGTGACAAAGATACTGGTACACTTGTCACATAAGAACAGCAGATTTTCCGAGAACTCTTAAACGAAGACCGTATCTCTTTTATTCAGGCCGACACAAATAGCATGGAATATTTTGCCGCAGATCTCCTTACAGGTAAGAAAGTCAGCATTATTGTCGTTAATGGAGCAGTTGGTTAATCCACAAGAAGACATGAAGAAGACCAGGAAAACAAAAAGCAACACAAAAATTTGTTTCGGAGAAAGTTAATAAAAAAAGCAATAAACGCACTGCCGCGAAATGAACAGATTAGTGGGTTGACAGTAAAAAAGGCGCTTCAGCGATAATAATTTTTGGGTGACAAATTAGGTTATTGGATTGATTGAACTGGAATAAGCGAAATAGAAATTCACGCTGCTGCTGTAAGTCCCACTCGAAATTTAAATTCTTGCTTATCAGCCGAGTAAGGAGTTCAGCTATTGTGCAAAGTTATTGATGCGTCGTCGGTAATAATTTGCTAGGCCAAGAAAGAGTTGGAGTGAATTGGCATCTGTCGAAGCTTCGTATTCCTTGACTTCCGTATGTTTTGTCAGTGAAGGACGAACTGTTCCGTTGAAGATGACATGCCCCAGGAATTCTACTTCAGCTTAAGTGAAGCAGCATTTTTCACGCCTGAGTATGACGTTTGCCTTAGTGAGGAGCTTGAAGATTTCTCGTAGAAGGTTGGCATGTTCATTGTTATCGTTGTTGTAGACGATGATATCGTCGAAATATGGAATGACGCCGTTGTTGATCAAGTGTCCGAGAATCTGACGAACAATTCACTGAAAAGTGCAGGGCGCATTCTTGAGGCCAAATGATAGTACCAGCCATTCAAACTGCCCATCTGATGTTATGAAAGATGACTTTTCGATGGAATCGCTATCCAAGTCGAAATGCCAGTAGCCCCATGCCATATCGAAAGTTGAAAAGACGCGCGAGGATGACATTTGATCGATGACTTCCTGGATGGAGGAATATGTTCGTTTTCATGGTAGCTGCATTCATTCTATGGTAGTCAATGCAAAGTCGACGATCCCCGCCTTTATTGGAGCGAGAGCTACCGGGAAGTCCATGGCGAGGTGGACTTCCGGATGAATCCTTTCAGAGGGAGAGTTGTGATCTGTTGTCTAATTTCTCTAGCTTCTTTATCTGAATGGCGGTGTTATAGACCACACTGAGACCGATAATGAAATCGTGAGGTGAGTTTTCTAAAATATGAGCTGTGACTCTGCGAATTGTTGACCCGTTCGACTGTTGCTTCCAATTGATTTCGCAAGCCAATCGACTGCTGTTTTGACTTCTCACACAATAGGAACCCGCGATAACGCGGGTTAGCTGAGCGATGATATCATCATCTGACAGTTTCACGTATTGTAGAAGATCTCTGAAGTCTAAAAAAATTTATGTTGATCGTCGAAAAGAAGATTGGCAACCGCTGACCCGAATCGTGAAATAAGTGACATTCGTACTGCTGCCCAAGTGGTGTTAAATCTGATGCAAACCAGTTAAGTGCACCATCCACCAGATAAGACATCACTTCGAAAATGTTCATCGATTCATCGGATTTGCCACCTGTTATCACTTCAAAACGATTACACCAAAGATCAGTACTCATGATAGTTTTATGTGCAGAGAATTGTGATAATAGTTGTCGCCGTTTCTAATCCTCGAGGTCGCGTTTATAACGATGTTACTGTCATACGATTCTGTCATACGACCGTCGGTATTGTTTTCTGATTGCTAATATTGCCTGCCGGAGAGTAGAATTTTGGAAAATAGTCCAGAGAATCCACTCGTTGAATGCTTTAACATAGCCACATGCAGTTACCGGCCACGAATAACTCAGCTTGTTGATCAAAAGTAATCCCCTTTTTCCGAAGTAATCCGGTCTCAAAAATTAAATTTACTGGTGAAAGAAGTGATCCTGTCCACAGCGCCAATGAGGCGCCGATTATTTTCGGTGCTGGTTGAAAATAAAAAAAAAGATTGTTAAACTTAAAAAAATATCTTTATTGTGGTTAATCATACAAGTTCCTTCACGATGGCAGCCAAAAGAAAAAGATATTCTTTGCATCAAGTGCATGACATTCACTTAGTACCAAATTGGAGTTAGCGCTCTCTAGTCGGCAGATTGCGAAACCATGATTGGTGGCGACATGATTAGTGTTGTCATAATTAAAGTTGCTATGGTTAGTTGTAGTGTCTGAATATAAATTGTTTATAATTGTATGAAATAATTGTATGGAATAGGTATGTCTAACATGAAAAAGAAATGTTTATGTTATACATGTGAGCTCACACTAAGCTTAACGAGTGCAATCGAACATAGTTCAGTGGCAACGATAACTACGAATAAGAAGACGAAGAAGAAAAAGAAAAAACGACAGAAGACAACATCAGACCAGCCTTCGACATCATTTTTTATTGCTTCTATAAAATTTTTGTAATAACTGATCAAAGAAGACATTTCATTTGTATTATAATTGAACCCTTATTAATAATCGAATTTGTAAATAAAACATCTAAAATTTAATCCTCTAATCCTGGGGGCTCGTCAGGGATGTTAGTAACAAAATTTAATTCAAATTCAACTTATTGTAAAATGTTTGTGTGGGTACAAATGATAGAACTTATTCTTTTCAATACAAATCGCTTTATTCAGTACAGTTACAATTCACTATTTAATTGTTTCTCTCAATAAAATCCAATTTATCGACCGGTTATACTTTTCCACATTCCACTGTTATGGAGAGAAGTGAATGTAGTATTCATTCCCAAAGCTGGAAAATGTTCTCATGTAGTCCCAAAGGACCTCAGACCTATAAATCTATCATCATTCCTTCTGAAAACCTTAGAAAGACTGATTGATATCCATATTCGAGCTAAAGTTGATCCAAGACTTCTGTCTACGGCTCCTTTAACAACGTGAACACATCCGCAATTACGACTGCGCTGTCAACTCTGCAGGTAGACGGCTCACTTGGGGAGCTGATTAGTCTAATGCTAAAAAGCAGGATAATCAACTCCAAACTGGGTGAGACTTCTGCTAAAAGATATGTCAGTAGGGGTACGCCGCAAGGCGGTGTCCTCTCTCCCATTCTCTGGAACTTAGTAGTTAACGAACTACTGATATACCTGGAAGCGGGTGGTAGCAGAGTGATTGCCTATGTGGATGACATTGCCATAGCCGTCTCAGGAAAATATCTAAATAATATTAAAGAACTCCTCCAAGTAAATCTCAATAGATTAACCCGCTGGGCAGATCGCTGTGGATTGGGAATAAACCCCCATAAAACTGATCTTGTCCTCTTTTCTAGGAAATATAAAATTCCAATCATAGACCCTCCTTCAATAAACGGTACCAGTTTAGTTTTCTCCGATACAGCAAAATATCTGGGTCTCATTTTTGATAGGAAACCAAACTGGAAACCTAACATTCAAGAAAGAGTCAATAAAGCTACAATAGCTTTATTCTCTTGCAAAAAAGCCATTGGGAACAAATGGGGCTTTCAACCTCGCATAACCCACTGGCTATACATCTCGGTCATAAGACCGATACTTACGTACGGGGTGGTTGTCTGGTGGACGGCCTTGGAGAATGCAGTCAACCGCATTAAACTAAGCAGAGTCCAAAGAACAGCATGTTTATGCACAAGCGGAGCTTTGCGGTCTACCCCCTCTGCGGCATTAGATATTCTGCTTCACTTGACACCCCTCGACATTTTTAGCAAGCAAGTAGTTGCGACTGCAGCTATTCGCCTTAAAGCGACTAAACAGTGGACAAATAATTCATCTGGCCACACCAATATTCTTAATACATTAGGAATCCTCACAGAGAACACCGATTACACCATACCTGAAATTTGGTTTGACAAAAACTTCCATGTAAGCTTCCCCTCTAGATCATTCTGGGAGGAGGATGCTTTCATGGAGGACAAGTCAATCCATCTCTACACAGATGGATCTAAAACCGATAACGGAGTTGGTGGCGGTGTTTTCTCAGATAAGCTAAATCTAAGCCTCTCTTTCCGCCTTCCAAATCACTGTAGCGTGTTCCAGGCGGAAATTTTGGCGATTAAAGAAGCTCTGTCCTGGCTGAAGAAAAACGTGATATCTGCAAAGGATATCCGCATATTTTCGGATAGCCAGGCCGCCATCAAGTCCCTGGACTTGGTCTCATTATATTCTAAAACCGCCCTTGAATGCCGATCATCTCTCATGGAGATGGCAGAGCAGTTCAACATTCACCTTTGTTGGGTGCCGGGCCACAGAGACATTCCAGGGAACTGCAGAGCCGATGAACTCGCCAAAATTGGAACCACTCTACCTATCCTACCGGACAAAGGTAGTATAGGTATACCAATCGCTACGTGCAAACTAACACTAAAGCTAGATGCCAATAAAAGAACAGACCTTAGGTGGACTGCTGGACAAACATGTCTAGCGACCAAACAGATCTGGCCAAGGCTGGATCTGAGTCGCTCTAAGTGTCTGATCCTTTTAGATAGGAAACATCTCAGCGCCATAATAGGTGTCATTACCGGACACTGCCTCATAGGCAAGCACGCACTAACGATTTCTGTAGAAGCTGCATGGACGAGGAAGAGGAGAAGACAATCCCCCACCTACTCTGCACATGCCCAGCTCTCTCTCAGAGAAGGAAGCTTCATCTAGGAGCTTTCTTCTACAACGACCTAAACGATTTAGAAACAATAGACGTTAACAGTCTCCTACGCTTTATTATAAGCTCAAACTGGTTCCAGTAGTAAGAAGATCATAGATCCACGTGGCATCACAATGGGCCAATAGGCCTAAGTGGGTTGATATTTCCAACAGCCACTCTTACCTAACCTAACCTAACCTATACTTTTCTTATCTTTTACTTAAACCACTTAATCACTTCTCCTAATTAACACTTCAAATTCAACTGATGAACTTACTTGCATACCTTGGGGACGCTGGTATTTATACTCGAATGACATACTTCGAGAACTATCCTCGCCATCCAGCGTCCCATACAATTTCCAATTTGCTAGAAAATTCGATTCCACTCTCCAGTCATCAATGGTCGAGACTTTGTTATTCAAGTATCGAAATCTTCTGGTCTTCGAGTATCGACATCTTCTGCTCTGTAAATCTAGATGTCGCTGTTCACATTTAAGTGGTTATCACATTATGTTTGTGCAAAGTAGAATCAATAGCACCCAACGGAAAATCATCAGAAAATATCTTGGGAAATATCTTATAGAAATAAAGAAATTCACTTAATTAAAATTTAACATAAATTACAAATTCTCAAAAATGTTCATTATTAGATAATTAATTTGAATCAAAATTCAATGGAGGATAAATAAAACATTTAATGAAAAATGTGGCGACCTGTCAGCGAGGACGAGCTCTGAGCTGACACGCAGGTTTACGCTCTCGCCACTCATCGCTTCTAGTGCTCTCTACACCCACGATGCGCTCTCTCGCTCGCCGGTACGCGAGTTAGTCTGTTAGAGATCGTGTCAGAGCGTGGTAGTCTAAATAAATAAAAATAAAGAAATTCTATCGAAATTACCACTTGTGTTTGTTATGCTATCTACTGTTTCAGCACCGGTCATTACATTGGCGACGAGGATAAATAAAAAAAAGGAGAAACAGACAGACAGTACTCGTACACACATAACGTGGTGTGGATAAATGATTAAATGATTACATTCAATTGTAAACAAGTTCATACTTGAACAAGTGAATTGACCCACATTAAATTGCGAGAGAGAGGGATATGTGCATAAATATATAGACTGCACATTCAATTGTGGTGAAGATTACTTATTACATTCAATTGTAAAACTGGGAAAAACAATAAGTTTCGTGTCTGAGCAGGACAAGAAAGTCTTCACATTCAATTGTGTCTCTTAGCAAACAAACTGGATTAATCGTTCTTGGTACAACAGGTTCATAAAAATGAATGACACCGGAATAAGACCATTTCTGTGTGAGACTATTGATAGAGCGATCATTCGATCCGAGTGGTAGAAATCGCTCCGTTCATTCTCATTGTATTTGGAATCGAGAGAAATCATAGACGCGAGGTAAAACATGTGCAATTTTGTTCTACGAGTATTTATCCACTTATTGTTTGAATTTTTAATTTAATGAGATTTGTTGTTGTAGTATGTAGTATACTCAGAAAAAAAAACAAAAAGAAAGAAAAGTGAGTGGATGAGCGAAAGTAAGAAAGTTGATAACAGACGTCAGTTACGCCCAATTGGACTAAATTCTTTTAATAGCATTAAATTGCAGGGAAAAGGGGATTACATTTAATTGTAAACCATTGGTATTAATTGCGAAGTTGAACATTAAATTGTTCTTCCTAAAAGAGAATAGGGAGGAGCAAGAGTGAGTAAAGCATCACTCCGGGCAAAGGCATTCCGGGATAGAAGGATGAGTTTATACGATCGACAAATCTTTGATCCGATCAGAATGGGAGAGATGATATCGGTCATCACATAGCTGATAGATATGTGCTCAGTACATGAGCAAATCGCAAGCCAGACGGAAACTATGGCCCCTACACCATCGTCAAGCGGTATCAATAACATTTTCTCTGTGCAAAAGGAGAAATATTCAAACCATGGCAGAGAATGCCAGAGGTGTGGGCGATTAGGTCATTTTAGAGAGAGTAGTGGCTGCCCGGCCAGAAATGTCAGATGCAATAAATGTGGGTTTGTGCGACATTTTGCCAGAAGATTTAGGACTAAAACAAATAACGAAAGAATAATTTTGAAGACAGGTGGAGGAAGGTGCATAGAAGGTTTGTAGTCGAAGAAAAGGAAGCGGAAAAGTGACCAAAGGGGAAAGAGATCATAAATATGACTGCTTCGAAATAACAGAAGAGCTATGATTCAATCTTATAGAGAAAAAAGATTAGGAGCAATTATTTATAACAATTCGAGAGCATTGCTGAACATCCGAAAGGAATCACCAAACCGGTTCAGAGCGTAATCAGGTAAGGATCTGCTTGAAATAATATCAGTTTTTGAAGCCCCCATAAGCGTGAATGAGCGAGCAGAAGCAATCGCTTCGTTCTACGTTATTAAGAACGGCAAACAATCGTTACTAGGCCGTGAAATAGCCATCAAATTAAAAGTTTTTAAAATTAACCATCTTGAAGAACATCGACCATTCCCAAAAATAAAAGATATATAGGTTCAACTATCGTGAGGTGAGTCAGTCAAGCCGGTACAACAACATCTACGTTGTATTCCATCTGCGTTGTAGGACATTGTGACATATCTAGGGAAGTTCCTTCCAGATCTGGCAGACGCTACGGAAACATTATGGAGTCTCCTTAAAAAAAGTCCCCTGGGGCGAAAAACAAAAGCAGTCGTTCCGGCGATTAAAGAATTCTCTTGTGAAAATTCACACTCTAGCTTATTTTAACTCCAAGAATCGCACTCGTCTAATAGCCAGTCGCCTTGGGTGCAGTCCTGTTGCAGTTTCAAGATGGAAACTCTCAATTTATCTCATTTGCCAGCAAAACCTCTCTACTGCAGAGAGGAGATATTCACAAACTGAAAAGTAAAGCCTGGCGTTAGTTTGAGCTGTAGAACGCTGTTATTACTATTTCGAAGGAATATCTTTTGAGCTTGCGACCGATCATAAGCCCCTAGAAGCCATTTTCAAACAAACATCAAAGTCTCCACCGCGGACTGAAAGATGGGTACTGAGATTTCAATCCTTTAAGTTTAACACTAATCATACCAAGACTTAATATATACCTATTTCTACCATAGCGGGTCAAATGACCCGACTTTATGTTTCATGCTTGAATGTATGAAATATGGATGTTAGGAAAGAAATAAAAATATAAATTAAATTTATTATAATTAAACAAAATAGTATGTTGAGCATTTCTATTACAAAAGCAAAAAATAAAAATTTTTAATTCATAGTTCATCGCATTTTTTACATATAAGTGTTTCCATTGTACATTTTCCGCAAACATATTTTTTACATTTAGAGCAAATTTTGCTGGTTTTATTTTCTTTACAGTATCCTATTTGACATCTCATACATTTATAAGCATCTGTAGTAGACTTAGGCAACGATCCTTTCGTATTTGTTTCTTGTTTTGGTTGTTCACGGGCTTCTCGAAAATCGGCGCCAAGTTCTTCTGCTAGCTTGAGTAAAAAATCTTGTCTCGAGATATTTTCTCCTGTCGTTTGCTTGTACAAAATCCAGACATTTATGCCAGCTAAATCAAGGATATTAAAAAAAACTTGGAGAGGCCATTTGCAAGACTTTGATTTTGTAGTAAATTTCCTCGCCATTTGATCGGTCATGTCTACACCAAATTTGGTTTTATTGTAATATGAAACAGTTTCAGGTAAACGTTTATCATTGTTTTCTACTTTAACGAATTTATGTTTAGAACTAAGTAAAAGTACTTTTTTTGTTGGCTTACTTTTATAGATTGTAAGAGTACAATTATCTGTTGTAAAAATTTTCGATGAAAATCGTTCCATATCATCTTTCTTTTGCTTCGCAATTAGTGGAAATTCTCTTTTATTTGACCGAATAGTTCTAACTAACGTAGTTTTTTTGGCTAGGAGTTGTGTTGCTAGGGATTTGCTTGTGAAGAAGTTGTCTGTGGTCACAGTTCTTCCGCAACCCGTAAATTGCTCAATGAGTTTGAGTACAACATATTCAGAGAGTGGTACTGAAGAGGGCCTATATTCATCTTTTCCAAGATATGGAAGTGCATTTATGACGTATTTGCTATCGACGTCCGATGCGAACCAAAATTTGATTCCAAATTTATCCGGCTTGTTAGGCATGTATTGCGTAAATCTACATCGTACTTTAGTCGGAAATAGCTGTTCGTCTATAGTAATATTTTCACCCGGTTTGTAACAGTTTTGGCTGTTCTCAATGAAAATATTCCAAATTGCAGATACCATAGCGAATTTATCTGTTTTCAAACGTTGGCTCCGCTGACTTTTTTCATCAAAACGAATAAATCTAAGAATTTCGGTAAAATTATTTCTGCTCATAGTTTCAGAAAAAAATGTAGGCCCCCATATGTTATTCCACAAAAAGGAAATATTCAAATTATTTGCTCCATATGCAGCTCGAGCATATAAAATTGCAATAAATGCATCTAATTTTTTTTTAGATAAACTCCAATCGGAACCTAACACTCTCTTTGCTTCTTCTATTGTGCATGTTCTTATATGGTTCATAATACGGTGGTCAATTATCAATGAAAATGCAGTACTAACTTTACCTTTCATTATATGGCGTTTTGCATATCCTGTTGGGCCTGAAAATGTTATGAAGTGGTGCTCTTCCAGGTGTGCCACCTACTTGCATTTGTTGCCAAACAGATCCATCATTCGCAACATTTTGTTCATTTATTTCTACTTCACTTTCTTCCGAACTTGAGAGTAATCTTATTCTTTTTCGGCCACTACATACATTCACAATATTTTCCTCTTCATCGTCAGTATCTGTAGAATCAAACTCATTTTTATTTGCAACCAATATATCTTCATTTTCAGAAAATTCATCTTCACTAATTTCTGAAAACTCTTCGCCAATATTATTTATATCTTCTAAGAACTTGTACTGTCTTGTTTGCTTCGACATTTTTCTGGGTAAAAAATGATCTGTATTACTATAGCTATCAAAATAAAATATAAGCTAGGTACTTACCAAGACTTTCAATTTTTGCCACTTTTTCTTACACTAAAAAGCTATTTTCAATCTAAAATTTGATATTTTCTTGAAATTATTTTGAGCTATTTTCGTTGAACTACTTTACGCAACAGTCTTTGGAAGAATGTGCAACTTACTGACTACAAATATGACTAGATAATCTCATAAAACAAAAAAATTCTCTCCGGGTCAAATGACCTGTTGTGGTAGATATCGGTATACAACAAGGATTACTCAGAATAAACAAAACCAAACAAAACAAAAATATTTTTATAACTGTACATTAATTACTTAGAAAAAGTCATGAAGTCAAATGTGCAAACGCAATAAAATTATACGTGCATTTTCAATGCAAAAGTTCAAAATGGGTCATTTGACCCGTTATGGTATGTTTAGTGTTAAAGTAATATATCAGGCGGGTAAATTGAACATAGCCGATTCGTTATCAAGATTGTACAAAACTGAAAAAACTGACTCGTTTGACACCCATTGTGACAGCGTCTGTGCACTCATCGAAAATACGGTTTTCCACGCACTTACAATAAGCGAGATAGTAAAATGCATCGACACTGATCAAGAACTCATAGAAGCAGTAAAAAGTGTAAAGAGTGATGATTGGACGACCAATGCTAAAAACAAGTTCTTCCCATTTCGGTTGGAATTGTGCACCCTGGTGAATATTCTTTTTCGCGGTGCCCGAATTGTCATACCAGCGGTATTACGACGAAGAGTACTAGATCTAGGGCACGAAGGCCATCCAGGAGAAACAGTCATGAAGCGCAGACTTTGGTCAAAAGTATCGTGGCCGCTAATGGACAGGGAAGTAGAGTCATTCGTGAAGCAGTGTCATGAATGCTACTAGTTTCAAAACCATCACCAACAGTTCCCATGCAACGACATGCATTCTCAGACGGACCTTAGCAATGTATCGCAATCGACTTATTGGGGCCATTACCAAACCATGATTTCAGTTTTGTCATCATTGATTATTACCCCCGATATCAAGAGACAAAGTTTATGAAGAAAACTACAACAGCGGATATCATTGCCAACTTGGAGGAAAAATTCGGCAGGTTAGGCTACCCTAAGTTGATAAAAGCGGACAAGGGTCGGCAATTCGTTAGCAGCGAATTCGAAGACTATATTGAAGCCAACAATATTGAATTAACCACCTCGCTCCCTTATTGGCCACAGGCGAACGGCGGGGTGGAGAACATGAATCGATCTATTCTGAAGCGGCTTCAAATTGCCCACGAAAAGGGGGCAGATTATAAAAGGGAAGTCCAAAAGTTCACCTTAATGTACAACGTTACACCACATGGTACAACCGGTGAGTCATCGTCGAAGCCTCTTTACAACAGAACAATCAGGGACAAGATCCCCTCTGTACAAGATATAAGCGAAAATATTTTAGATTCAGAGGCGAGAGACTTAGACACAATGAGCAAACATTTGGGGAAAGAAAAAGGTATTGGTGTCGGCGATAAGGTTTTGCTTCGTAACCTGGTTCCTGCAAACAAACACCGACTTTTGACTCAACCGAGTTGAAGTGGTCCAAAGAGGCCCGAGCGAAGTAGTTGTCCGAGGAGAAGACGGAAAGACCATCAGACGAAATGTAGCCAATGTAAAGAAGTTCCCAACTCCATCTCAGACTGCTGTAGAATAATCAACAACTGAGGAGACTCAAGGCCTCTCACCTGGTGAAGGTAAAGAAGACGTCGCAGATGATGCTCGGACCGAGGATTCTTCCATGAAGCTGAAGCTAAAAAAAATCGAAGGGATGTGGCGACCTGTCAGCGAAGACGAGCGCTGAGCTGACACACATGTTTACGCTCTCGCCACTCATCGCTTCACTACATAGTGCTTTCTACACCCACGATGCGCTCTCTCACTCGCTGGTAATCCTCCACAAAACTTCGGCTACGCGAGTTAGTCTGTTAGAGATCGTGTCAGAGCGTGGTAGTCTAAATAAACAAAAATAAAGAATTTCTATCGAAATTACCACTTGTGTTTGTTGTGCTATCTACTGTTTCAGCAGCGGTCATTACAAAAATCATTTGCATTTAAAGGTTAGGTCAGACTGTAAGTTTAACAACCGATTTTACCATTCGACCGCTTCGGGTCTTGTATACTTCGCTTGAAAGAGTGCCACGAATACTGGTTACGCTGCTTGGCTCCGTGTTGGGAATAAGTTCAGTATATCGCAAAACTATTGGCAGATCTTCAATCATATTTGGACTAGCACCTACAGAGTTTTTTCTTAGCTTTAAGTATTGTAAATAAATATTAGTAAAGAAAATGTAAATAAAGTCGAAAGACATATATAAGAATTTAGAGTAGCTTAGAGCGCCTGTGTGGGGCCAGTAAGTTAGCATAAGATTGTTAAGTAATTGTAAGCTAGCATTTAAGCATTTTTTGTTAGTATGTAAGAGTTAGTGATTAAGAAAATAAAATGCATTGAAAACTGAAACTGAACCTACAGAGTTTTCTGAAACGATCTAACAATTAGTTTTATTTAAACGCAAAAGATCTATCATCCGTCTGCACAATGAAAGAGCGTGGTGTATTTCCTTTTTCATAGATTTTTCCTGTACACCAATTCCGTTTGTCCCGTTCAATGCATATACCATGTCACCTGGCTGGAGCAATTCGGATTTCTTTGACCCGACATCGGAGTATTTTTTACCATCGACCCTAGACTTTAATAGATGGTAACGTGGTTCTGGTTAGTCGGCTCATAAAACTTTGATTAGGTGATAACATATCATTGTCCTTTGGAGTGTTTCTCCATTTAAGTAGTGCCATGTCAATATCAGAATTAACTTTACTGCACCGTTTTAACAGCTTTTCTTGCACATATCTCTCGGCGAGACAATTTGATCGAGGATAGTATGGACTTAAGGTTTGATGAACAAACTCCCAATCCTTAACAAACGTTTTGAATTTCTTTGATGAGTATTGCGTACCGTTATCACTCTCCGGGATTGCCGGAATTCCAAAGTTCTAAACCATAATTTATGTTGCCGTATAATTTCAGCGGAAGTCAATGCACCAAGTCGACAGAAGTCAAAAAAACTAGAGTAACTCTCAGCGATTAAGAAGTAACTTTTGCCTCTAAACGAGAAAATATCCGTTGCCACAATTTCCCGCTGAAGTTCTGGGATATCTTTAACTATGAGTGGCTCTCTGGGCTTAGACGTTTGAGTTGCTTGGCAAGGCCCACAGGTCTTCACAAACTTAGTTATGTCATCCTTCTGATTGATCTTTGGAAACCTTGATGACCCTCATGAATTTTTTTCAACATACGCATTCTCATTGAAACTGGTATTACGACTTTTCCTGCTTTTACTAATATTCCGTCATCAACACTGAGTTCTATCGCCTGACGTTCTGAGAAATCTGTGATATATTTTGTGGCCATCCTTTCACGACATATTGAATTACAAATTGAAGGTCTAAGTCTTTTTTTAGTCTCTTAAACTAATTTGTCGTGCTTCTTCCGAAATTTGAATTAAACTTGAATTGGCTTAGCTTCTTCAAAGGTTTTTGACTCATTGCAATCTTGGCTTAGAACATCTGCTAATGAAAGTTCCTTCCCTTTCTTGTACGTAATATAAGGTGAGTATGGCAAAACAACGAAGTGAATCCTTTGAAATCTAGTTGGTGCACAGTGAAGTGGTTTTTTGGAAATGGATTCTAATTGTTTGTGATCGGTTTCAATTGAGAGGCACTTACCGAAATCATATTCATGAAATCGTTTACATGCTAACTGTATTGCTATAGCCTAATTTTCTACCTGTGGGTAGTTCTATTGTGATTTTGTCAACGCCCTTGAATCATAACCCACTGGCTGATTATGTTGGATAAGTACTACTCCTAAGCTGTATTTGGTAGCACCAACTTAGAACTTCACATTCATTTGCATCGTAATATCGTAATACTGGAGTATTAGAAAGTCGTGCCTTCAAAATTTCAAACGACTTATCGTGACCCTCAGTCAGTTTTTTTCAGTTTAAATGCATATTTATTTAACTAATTAATTTACTCTTACATGCTAGACAAAAAAATGCTTAAAAATTAGCTTAAATAACTTACAAATAATCTTATTTTAACTTACTGGCCCCATGCGGGCGCTCTAAGCTAAACCTAACACTTAAACTATGTCTTTCGACGAATCTTACATTCTAATTTTATATTCAATTTAACATTACTTAATACTAGAACTAAGAAAATAAATTTTAACTAAAAACTTAGTAAATGGACTGTTTTTTTATATTATAAAAACTTAAAACTAAAAACTTATAGACTACTTAACCTACTTACATCTAATACATACACACACATACATATACATATACATCCATAATACCTATATACTTAATATATAAGTATATGCATATATATATATATATATTTTTTTTTTTAATTTTTTAATTTTTTTTTTTTTGTGTTTTTATATATTTTTTTTTTCTTAAAAACTAACTTAATCCTACCTAAAACTATGTAAGCCGGCCATGGCTAATAAAATAGTCAGACGACCGACTTTGCTTCCTATGGAGCTACCTAGTACTGTTGGAATTGGACGACGAAACTTCCCCTCCCTCAACCAGCCACCAAAATTGTTGGTGCTGCCGAGCAACATCCCTCATGTCGCGACTCCCTACCGCCCTACTGAACCGGAGACGCTCCGCACTACCATGTGCGACGTCTCTGTCGTAGTTGAGTCGCCTGTCCGCAGCTGTTCGAGCGACGTGGAAGATTAGCGGAACCGCCAATCTCTATCTAGATAGAGGAACGCTTCTGGAGGAATAAAGCCGTCAAAGCGAACTCTCTCGTGATACATATAATTGGGGTAGAAAGCCCCGGAGATCAGGTTGTTCGATGAGGTCATTGCTCTTGCAATGTGCCTTCGAGTTAACTTAATGACGAAATTGTCCACTCTTATTAGGTTCGCCCTATTGTACAAGACCTCATTAGGATAGAATTTTATGTACTCAGACTCTGGTGTTCTGTATAAGCGAAGACAAGTCCTATGACAAGCCCTCTCAAACACCCGAATCTTTTCCAATAAACTTGCTCTCACGTTAAACCACACGGGACATCCAAATACAAGCATAGGCCGGATAAGGGCCATGTAGCAGATCACCTTCACCCTCGCATCGAGTTGGCTGTTATAAAACAGTCTCTTTGTAAGGGCAAAAGCACCTTTGGCTCTAGCCATAGCAACATATATATGTTTGTTAAAATACAGATATTGATCTAGCCAGATCCCAAGGTATCTGACTACATTGCGACAAGCAAGTGGCTGTCCGTGTTGTCCGACGATAGAAAACTTTCGCCAATTCTTTCTGGTATCCCTAGAGGCCCTAGACAAAGGCGTCCTAAACAGAATAGTTTCCGACTTCTGAAAGTTGATTTTCAACTTCCAGTCATCGCAATATCGCTTAATTTTGTCGAAGTCACGCTGCAAAAGCATATTCATGACCTCAATCGTTGAACCCGATCTGTACGCGATTAAGTCGTCTGCGTACGCTATGGCATGGTGAAGCCTATCAGATCACTTGTGTAAATGTTGAACAGGATCGGCGAATTTACCGCACCTTGTTGCAGACCGTTTTTAATGTTGAATGTTCCAGCAGAAGTCACATCGCCATTCTTCACGATGAACTGTCTACTGGAGAGCATATCAAAAAGAATATACAGCAGTAATTTACTAATTCCCAACCTGTCCAGCTTGAAAAAGAGTCCCTCAACCATACGGTATCGAAGGCTTTCTCCAAGTCAATCAGGCAGGCACCAGTGCACTGTTTCTTGCCTTTGTTCCATTGGATATCAGAAACCAGTTTAGACGCAGCATGAATGATATCATGCCCCGCCTTGAAACCGAATTGATTATCCGGAACTATATGTTTGTCCTCAACCCACTTAGTCAGGACTCTATTGATCACCTTCTCGAAAACCTTACTGATGTTTGGAAGAAGACTAATCGAGCGGAGATTCGCCGGATTGGAAGTATCTTTATCCCTTTTGGGGATCGGATGTACCACCGCAGTTTTCCAATGCGCTGGATAATGTGCATTATTCATTGCATTATTAAACAGGATGGTATAAATGTTCACCGCTTCTAGAGGGAGATGTCGAAGCACAATGTTCGGTATTTCATCGGTTCCCGCTGATTTCTTACTTCTAAGTGAATCGAAGATCATTTGGAGCTCCTCCTTCGAAATGAACGGGGGTAGTGCCCTATCGTTGGTGATGGCATTATTTGCCATATTTTCGTCACTGAACTGGGTGAAACCCGAGCTCTCGAATCGCCAATTCGCAATTTCATTTCGAAGGCAGAAATTGTGCACAAGGACTCGATTCTCCAGATCGTGGTTAGGGCCAATGATAACACTCGCCTTGTACACTTCCTGGAAAGTCGCTCCTATAGCCTCTACCTGTTCCTGCGGATCCTCGATCACAAAAAAGTTGTCATCAACAGCCTCATTTGGATCTATGCCCGCTGTTACCAGTATTTGTTCGTTGTTCGTCGTTCGGGCGATTTTAAGACATGGGAGGTCGTTCTGATTATTTCTCCGAAATATTTTATTTATTTGCGGGAACATATTCGGGTTGCTGGTGTTTACAGCCCGAATTTTATTGTTCCAATACAAATTTACAGATGCTCTGTAATTTTCCTTTATTAATATTTGGAGGTTTTTAATCGACGACTTCAGTGTCATGATCTCCGGGTTATGTCTGTCAGTAAACTGTCTGTACAAGGTTTTTAGTCTTGACAGCAGCCTACTTTTATGTCGGTGCAGTGCGTCAATAGTTGCGTTGCGGAATAAGTTTTCTTCGTCAGTGTGTTTGTACCGAGGTATCGTTTTGTCCATTGTTCGTTTGATTGTCTCGTCCATTAGTCTTAGATACCTGTCAATCTCCTCGTTTGACAGATTTCTGTTGGACGGTGGGTAGAGCGAATTCGAGGAGAGTGCTCTATTCAGTATTCTGGTGAAGTGTGTCCAACGCATCCTACTATAATTGTAGGAATGCCTTTGGACAAACTCATCCAATTCCGCAATTTCGTTGGGAACAATTATTTCGGTGCTGAGACCGCAATGGTCACTGTCATACACGAAAGTGCGTAGACAGTTTGCAGTTTGTTGGTTAGTGCATGTCAGTTGTATTCGTGAGTCGAACAGCAGGAGATCCAAATAGGACCCGTGTCTGGGAAACGACGGACTATCCGTCGCCTTAAGCCCGAGTCGATACATCACACTGTGCTGACCCCACCAATTGAATAGTAGGTTCCTTCTAGTATTTGGTGTATTATTTCCCCAACGCTATGCTTGGCGTTGAAATCTCCGCCGATAATAAAATAGTTGTCTTCCAATTCCAGCCTCAGAAATCGAAAAAGCGTCTCGAGCTCTGAGATGAATAAAGTGGATTGAGTAGCCTTAGGCGCATAGACAGACACCATGTACAACCGCTTTCCACTACGGAGAGGGATATACACGATGCATGCTTCCAGCACCTGGAACCTACGTACTACAAGACTGTATACTCTTTTAAAGCGTATACCTTTTCGTACGAAAATCGCAACGCCTCCTCCCTGAATGGAGTTGGGCCGGTTTCTCCGTACTATTTTGTATCTTCTGTGCCTCATTTTGTGTCTCTTGGTAAGCTTAGTTTCGCTAACCAAAAGCACATCAGGGGCTTGGTCTTTAAGCAACTTAAATAGTGCGGCTCTTCGTTCGAGCCTAATCAGTGAATTAACATTCACAGCAAGGACCTTCAGAGTTTGCTCCGCCATGTACGTACCCATTACGGCTGTAGGTGCGTTAGGCCTGGCAGCAGCGCGTATATTTGATCTACCCGCGTAGCTTCTTCTGTTATCTGACGTTGAAGCTGAGCCATCTGCCCCTGAATTGAGAGTAAGAATGCTAGCATGTCAGGTACCGGTTCAGCTGCTCTAGGCGCTGGGGCCTGAGAAGCTACCTTTGTTTTTTGTGCCGTATTACCCCTACCTGCCGCCATTTGGGCGTAGGTAATGTGGGGAGTAGACTTATCGTGATCCTGATTCCACTCCCATGCCACATCTGTTCAAAAGCTCTCGCAACAGGTGTGTAATGCTCGACAAATTTATAATGGATTTTCTAAGATACGTAAGCATACCTTTGTAGTTCGGTCACCGTTGTTGGTTTTTTTCAACTTACTTACATGTCCGAGAAATTGTACAACTGTTACGTTAAAAAAGCATTTTGCTTTATTAAGCTTTAAGACTGCTGCGGATAACTTTTCTATCACTTTGGTATTTAGCTCATTTAACCTTCCCCTAGTTTCAGCATATATCAGTATGTCATCAATAGATACCTCAACGTTTTTATAAACCTCAAATATATTTGTAATGATATCCTGAAATATTGCAGGAGCCGATGCGATACCAAAAGGAAAACGACCTTTGTATTCTTATCGTTATTTCCTCTAGTGTTGGTTATTATCCGTAACTCGCGCAAACTCCTGAACTCACATTTCTGGGCCTGGTTCTAAATTTCCAAAAGAAGTCATCAAAATGCTCCCCTTCCGCTTGATCAATTTTGTTAAAGGAGTATCTCTCAAATGTAACGCTAATTTTTGGATCAAATACTGACTGATGCGAATTTAGACTGAATAAAATCACCTGCTTTTTTCGGCATCGATGAATCCAAAAGACTTGAAGATTTCTGTAGTGTCTGCTCCAATAGCCAGCATAAACTGTACTGCTTGTTGCTCTGGTGTTTTTTTATTCAACTCCGTTGCCACCGCGTACCACCCATAGCGCTGCAACCGTAGTTTCCACTTCCCTGACATATTTGAGTCACTGATTTCTAAATCACCAGGTGGTCTTACAAAATTATCACCTCCATTATTTGCATTTGTATTCACAGTTTCTTCGTTCGACATTTTAACAAACCAATTTAATTTCGTGATACTAGTTGTGAATGAACCTATGCAAACTATAATTTTACACCCCACACCTGACACCTTGAAAGCTGTCGGAGCTCAACGCTAAAAATACGTCCGTGGTTGATACATCAATGCGATGTTTATTCAATATACTGAGTTACAAATGTTTGAATGTATAATGTATAAGAGTTGATAGTTGGAAACATACTTAAGCATATACATATGTGATATGATAGTGTGATAACAACGGATGCAGAAGTTTGCAACCTACCATAGTTGTTTTAATTGCAAAGTAGAGTTTGCAATGAAAATGCCCTTAAGTGCTTTAACTGCAACGAATTTGGGCACAAATCGATCGATTGTCGCAAGAGGACACAAAATGAAACGAAGGCACATTTTCTGATCGCTCGTGTGCCAATAATATGAAATTAATGAAGTCATTTGCTTGGTCGACACAGGAAGTGACATAACCCTGTTGCGGTAAAACTTACCACAACAAGCTGGACTCTTTTTCCTTGAAACCTTCGCTACACTCCTTCGAACCTTTCCCTTTTCAAAAGTTGTTCATCCAAAATTCTGAGAGAGTGATGGGCAGCCATGGTGCACTTTCTCAGCATATTGGAAGGACAACATAAATAGGTACGACGGACGGTCAAAGCCTCTAGGAAGAACCCCGCAGAGCAGGCGGACGGCCTGCTATAAGAGCGCAAGTAAAGCACTATAGGTTTTGTTGCTGTGCAAGGGTTCAACACACAAATAGCCGACCGTTGTCCCAAATGTTGTTTTGTCTCCCCTAATGGGTAGTCTCCAGCCTTAAGTAAGGCATCCGCTCCATCGTTCCAGCTCCTAACCCCCTCAATTTTTGAACCGCCTTTTCTGTTGTGTCCGTTGTCGCTTTGGAGGAAAGTATTTGTGGAAGGCACCTGTGGATTCTTCCAATCCCGGACTTCTGCCTTTACTCTCCTCGGAAGTGACATCCAGTAGGTCCACCCAGGAAAGACAGAGCCAGACGAACGGCCTGGAACTCTCTGAACATATGGCGGACGGCCATATTATTTGGACTACACACCTAGAGCCAGATGCACGGTCTTGAACCCTCTGTGTAAATTAAACACCTGCAACCCACACAAGTTGCCTAGAGCCACGCGGACAGTCTGCAACTATCTGCAACACACACCACACAACACATCCATAAAAACACAGCAACCGAGACAGAAGACAGAAACAAAAAAGAAACAAACAACAAATTGTAAAATGAAAAATAAAACAATAATTAGTGTAAAAGTGGGACACTATCCGATATTTCCCCCCCCCCCCCCAAATCTGCACGGAAGTCCACCAGGTCCACCTTTATTAAGTGAATTTAATTTGAAAAAAAACCTTCCTTCTTCCCTCGTCATTTTTCAAAAGTTTAACTTAAGATGCCTAAATCCTGACATGGTTCCCCTTTGGTAATCGTAAAAGAATAGAAAACGAACTTTCTTTGTCACTTCGACTTACTTCAGGGATCAAATTCGGAAAAAGAGGAGTTATTTGAACCCAAGACAATTTAGGGGAAATGTTCACTCAGGCCAAAGGAAATTCCCAGAATTCGGAAATTTCCCCGAGGATCTGGGTAGTCAAAGTGGCATACTTGAGTGTATGAAAGAGCGGTCTAGCTGTGCTCCAAGCCATGGCAGATAAGTAGCGGAGTGCTGTACACATATACCAGATATTGGGCCCGCTAACTGAGGAGATGTAATGCACGAATGTGTGGGTGAGTGACCAATGGGCTGAGTGAACATAAGTCGAATCGAGGCAGCCACTTCTTGGTTGACCACAACGCAGTATAGAGGTTTCAAAAAGAAAAAAGAACGAGATCTAGGTCAAAGTCACAACGAAAGGAAATAGAGAAAAGAAAAATTAAACAGTAAAACAAAAGAAAAACATTTAAGTGGAAGGTCAAAGGAAAAGAGGACATGATCACGGATCAACAGGGATAACTAGGAAGACGAGAAAAGAAGGATACCAGGCAAAGACAAGTATTGTGTAGTGAGAGTGTATAGTAAGATCCCGGTAGGTTTTCGCCAACGTGAAAGAAAAATTATTACTGCATACAAAGAAAGGCCCGTTGGCGTTTCACGCGGCCCGCTAGAAAAAAAATTATTTTCAATCGTTCGGGAAGGCGGACGATAGCAGCCCACTCTTAAGCGGTTTCTGCAACGGTAGTTTTAACTGCTGCTCGTCTTATAAACCGTTTGTACCGCTCCATTCCTTTGTCCCTAAAAAAAGAAAAAAAAGTCAGATCAATAAAATACCCGTTATAACGTGACTTTCGACTTTTGTTGTGTTTTTTTATCATTTTGAGGTTTCGCAATTCCTGGCTAAAATGATTGCGTGGTGCCTACGGACACGTGTATTTTTATTTTTTTGAGATCTGCTACTTCCGCATATTTTTATTTCCGTTTTTTTTCCTTTTTTAACCACAAACCCACCCCCAGCTGAGCAGCCGAAAGTGGCAGCCCTCAACCTGCTGCCAGTTGCAATTTCCCCTTTTGGTCTTTTTTTTCCGTTGCTGGTGCTGCAGTCCGCCATTACCGAAATAACCACCACCTGTGTGGTTCGCGATCGCTTCGTTGGTTTTTTTTTATTTTTGAAGTTTGATTCCTGCCGGCAGACCGGCTACCGAATAATCAATAAAAATTGCAGCAATTCTTACAATAATCGGGGAAAAAAATTGCAACAATTGACGCCCAACATGTGGGGCGAGTGAAAAAAAAAATATATACGGAAATTCTAGTCACACTAGGGAAGTCTGTCGTTTTGTTTACTCCGTGTTCTTGGTTTAGTGCTATTTACTTTTTGTTATTTTTATAGGTTCCAGTGAAGATAGTTCAAGATATAAATCTTATTCAACGTGGGAAAAGTGTCTCGGTGCAATCTCAGGAATTTAATCAACGAGGGAATACTGTGGATCGACCCCACGTCGTAAGTACCCTGGGCTGCAAGTATGTTAATGTGTTTGTGTTTTTCAACGTTGATTTTCATTGGCAAACAAAACAAAAAAAAACCGCCAATACTTATTGAAGATTTTATTGAGTTATACTTGTATATATATACATATTTACTAATTACATACACATTTCAATAGTTACATATTACATATTATATTGCCTATGTTAGATTTTTAATTTGTTTGATACATATTTACATACATACATACATATATTCAAACATACATTGTTTTCGTGAAATCTTTTTTTCATTTTATGTGAAACATTAATTTCGCATTTGAGTCAAGGACACAGTTTCGATCTTGTCATTTTGTTTTTGTTTTGATTCCATCGCGTTCGATATTCTAACTATCGGCTGAATATTTGTTGAGATAGGTCATTCCTTTGTCGTCTGTTTTTTTTGGATTTTGGAGGGTGCTTTGTGTCTTTTCAGAACAATTGTCACCGGTGTGGATATTTCTCTTCTGGGCTTGTCAGATTAGTTTCTTTTTTTTCTTACTATCTTCGTTGAGTGCGTGTTGCTTTGTTGTGTTACAGGTTGTGTGAGTAATTCTCCCCTATTCCATTATGTCGAAAATGAAAATCAACAGATTGTCCGCAGAGGAATTAACATACGAGATCGAGGTCTATCTGTTCCGGCAAAAGGTGGGGTGGATGCTATGAGGAAATCGCTAAGGGGGGCGAGCTTGCTTGAACGGAGAGGCTCAATGGGAGTTACAGATCCGTCGTACCCATTTACATTCGCGGAAGATTATGGTGCAGTGAAAGAAAAGATAGGAGAGATCGGAGATCTTCTGAAGGACTGTTCTCGTAATCCGAAATCATCGGAATACTTGAAAGTCTTGACGAAGATTGAATGGTCAATGGCGAGACTAGATCGATCAAAACCCGAAACCAAAGAAGAAGTAGCAGGGCGGCTGACTCTTAAGAATGAACTGATCCTGCTACTAGGCGAATTAACCGAGGACGAAGAAGAAGATGAAGCCGAGGAAGAAACCAAAGAGAGTAACTCGGTTGGAGTTTTCAGAACACCAAGATCTTCTGTTAGGGCCCCCCCCCTCAACCTACAGCCGCGACAGCTACCTTTTAAACAGGAACCTCTAGTCATCGGGCGCACCACAGAGCGAATTTGTAAATGGAATATCAAATTAACTGGAGAAAGATGTGGTTCTTCAGTGAACTCCTTTCTATTTAGAAAGGGTCGAGGAGCTCTGTGAGGCGCGCCAGCCGTCACTACTTAGGAGTAAGCATTTATGGGATTAGGTTGTTAGGTTTATTAGATTCAGGAGCGTCGAGAACCATTATATGTAGAGACGGCTGCAAGATTCTTAAAGACTTGGGTTTAGCATTAGGGGAAAGTAGGGTTAGGTCTTTTTCATTAACTGATGGTGTAGGGATAGGAGTTTTGGGGGTTGTTACTCTACCAATCGTGGTCGAGAAGAAGTCCGTCCTTCTGGAATGCCTCGTAATTCCCAATCTACCACATATCATGATCCTTGGTGCTGATTTTTGGGCACTCTCGGGAATAGTCCCGCATCTAAGATCATGCATATGGAGTTTTTCGGGCCAAAAAGAGGTGGCAACACTAGCATCGATACGAGAAAAACAGACTTGGAAGAGACGGAAGAACAACAACTGGAAGAAACACTGTGTAATGCTTTTAAAGCGATGCCAGGGGGCTTGGGATGCACACGTTTGGTAGAGCACAAGATTAGGACGTCGGCAGAACGTATCAAGCATAGGTAATATCCTGTTTCGCCTGCGATGCAGGTATATGTTGATAAGGAGCTACAGGAGATGATGGACGCGGGGGTTATTGAGAAATCTAGTAGTCTATGGACATCTCCTATAGTTCTTGTTAATAAAAAAAAGATGGTTCGTATAGGTTCTGTGTCGACTACAGAAAGCTAAACAAGGTCACTGATAGGTACGCGTATCCACTTCCTTTCATTTCGTCAACGTTAGATAAACTTCGGGACGCACAATATCTGTCCCCACTAGACATAAAGTCGGCGTACTGGCAGATCCCGATAGAGGAAAAATCGAGACCATTTATGTACCGCTTTCACAGTACCGAACCGGGGTCTCTTTCAGTTTGAAAGGATGCCATTTGACTTACACAATGTACCAGCGACTTGGCAGAGGTTCATCGACAGCGTGTTGGGAACCGATCTCGAGCCGTTCGTCTGTGTGTACTTAGACGATATCATCATCGTCATAAACTCATTCCAAAAACACCTGGAAATACTGAAGGAGGTCCTCAAACGGTTGATGGAAGCAGGGTTGAGAGTCTGTTGGAATAAGTGTCATTTTTGTAAACCGTCTTTCAAATTCTTAGGATACGTGGTTGATCAAAATGGACTGTATGTGGATCCGGAAAAAGTGGAGAGCATGGTGAAGATACCACTACCCAAAAACGTTAAAGAAGTTAGGACTTTTATAAGAACACGTCTTGGCACAGGCCCTTCGTACCCAATTTCGCTGTCTTGGTTAGGCCCTTAACAGATTTATTGAAAAAGAGTAGGAAATTCATATGGACTAATAAATGTGAGGATAGTTTTAGGGAAGCTAAGGAATATTTAGTGACAGCACCCATTCTGACGTGCCCGGATTTTAATCATACCTTTATAGTTGAAACCGACGCGTCAGATTATGGGATTGGAGCTTTTCTCTTAGGAAAACTCTCGCTAGAGTAGGAGGCAAATACTATTGGCCTAAAATGAGGGAGGATATAACCAAATATGTTAGGGGTTGTAAAGTTTGCCAACAAGTATAGCCGGTTAATGAGAAACCAGCTGGTCTAATGACGGGAGAGTAGGGATAACGTAATCGTGATAATGATTTGTGTAGATTTGGTCGGTCCGCTTCCAAGGTCGTGTATGGTTTCACGTATATCTTAACAGTCGTCGATTACTTTACGAAATTCCCTCTTCTTTTCCCACTGCGGTCTGCTACGGCAAAAGCGGTTTGCAAAGAACTTGAGGACAACGTGTTCCTCTTCTTCGGCGTACCATCGATTATGGTATGTGACAATGGCCCACAGTTTCGTAGAAAGGAACTGACGGCGCTTCGTCAAACTTATGAGTCGCGTCTCCAATACACTGCTCACTACAACCCACAGGCCAACCCGGCCGACCGCATTAACCAAATATTTAAAACAACGCTTAGGGCTGTTGCGGTGTGTGTGTGGGTTTAAAAAATGCGGTTTTAAATAAAACACGTTCTTTCGGCTTCAAGGGTTACAGCAAAGAGTCTCTCTTTTATTCATCTCCGGAAATTACTTCCATATTTAACTTTACAAACTGTCATAAAATTGTACTAAATATTTACAATTCGTAATCTTACGCTGCGTTTCATAGGTTACATTAGATTAAGTTTCAATTAATTTAGCTTAGTTTTAACATAGATTACAATTTTAATATTGAAATGAAATAATTATTTAAATTAAAATATATGTATATTATTTATACATTGTGTTCACGAACAGGGCCTATATCTCTGAAAACCATAGGGAGTCTTACACACATTTATCAAAGGTAGCCTGTGCCATACCCACATCTCAGCACGAAGTTTTAGGGATGTCGCCGTATTATGCCGATTTTGGAAAGGATATGGTGACCCAGGGTGGGGGAGTTCCGACCGTGGGCGACCATAATAGAAATAGGGAATTAGACGCAGGGGATCTACGAGTAGAAGACAGATTTAAGAGGTTGAGGATAGAGATAGAGAAAACGCTTCAAGCGGCCACCAAGAAGTCCGCGGAGGCCTACAATCTCCGGTGGAGAGATACCCAGTATCTCGTGAAGGAGCTTGTATGGCGAAGAAACTTTGTTTTATCGGATGCCGCGAAATATTATGCCGCTAAGCTGGCTCCTAAATTTGTCGCTCCTTATAGAAATCGAAAACGAGTGTCCCCGTGGACTTACGTACTTGAAGATAATGACGAGAAAGGACGCGGTACTTGGCACTGTAAGGACCTTAAACCATATGAGTAAGAAAGTCTGAAGTCCCAAAGCGTCTAACAAGCGGTATCAGAGAAAAGTAAAGCGTTTTACCTATCGTATTTTTTAATTTCATTACAGTCATTCTATGAACTAGATTGTTTTCCTTTTGAGTTGTTCAAATCATTTCTCGTTTGAGGGAGAATCTGTTGTATATCCGGGTCATTTACTTAGCTTGGAGTTCAAATTCGCGATAACAGACAGGCATGTTGGCCTCTGATGTCTCCTCAACCCAGTAGATAAAGCGCCTAAGCAAATGGCTTTCGTTGCTCTACAAAGTAAGCACATTTCCTCGGAGGTAAGGGTGGGGTTTGTTGCGGTAAAACTTACCTCAACAAGCTGGACTCTTTTTCCTTGAAACCTTCGCTTCACTCCTTCGTACCTTTCCCTTTTTAACAGTTGTTCATCCAAAATTCTGAGAGAGTGATGGGCAGCCATGGGCGCATCAGCCATCGGTACACTTACTCAGCATATTGGAAGGACAACATTAATAGGTACGACGGACGGTCAAACCTCTAGGAAGAACCCCGCAGAGCAGGCGGACGGCCTGCTATAAGAGCGCAAGTAAAGCGCTATAGGTTTTGTTGTTGTGCAAGGGTCCAACACGAAATAGCCGACCCTTGTCCCAAATGTTGTTTTGTCTCCGCTGATGGGTAGTCTCCAGTCTTAAGTAGAGCTAAGGCATCGGCTCCATCCTTCCAGCTCCTAACCCCTTCACTTTTGGACCCGCCTTTTCTGTTGTGTCCGTTGTCGCTTTGGAGGAAAGTATTTGTGGAAGGCACCTGTGGATTCTTCCAATTCCGGACTTCAGCCTTTACGCTCCTCGGCAGTGACAATCAGTAGGTTAACCCGGGAAAGACAGAGCCAGGCGGACGGCCTGGAACACTCTGAACATATAGCGGACGACCATATTATTTGGACTACACACCTAGAGCCAGATGGACGGTCTGGAACCCTCTGTGTAAATGAAACACCTGCAACCCGCACAAGTTGCCTAGAGCCAGGCGGACAATCTGCAACTCTCTGCAACACACACCACACAACACATCCATAAAAACACAGCAACCGAAGCAGAAGACAGACACAAACAAAAAAAAAAAACAAATTGTAAAATGAAAAATAAAACAATAATTAGTATGAAGAATGGGACGCTATGCGATATTCCCTTTACCCCCCAGCCCCACCCTCCTTACCCAGCAAATCTGCACGGAAGCCCACCGGGTCCACCTTTATTAAGTGAATTTAATTTGAGAAAAAAGCTTCCTTCGTCATTTTTCAAAAGTTTAACATAAGATGCCTAAATCCTGACTTGGTTCCCCTTTGGTAATCGTAAAACAATAGAAAATGAACTTTCTGTGTCAGTTCGACTTACTTCAGGGATCAAATTCGGAAAAAGGGGTTATTTGAACCCAAGACAACTCAGGGGAAATGTTCACTCAGGCCAAAGGAAATTCCCAGAATTCGGAAATTTCACCGAGGATATGGGTAGTCAAGGTGGCACACTTTAGTGTATGAAAGGTAATGGAATGTATGGGTGAGTGACCAATGGTCTGAGTGAACATAAGTCGAATCGGGGCAGCCACTTCTTGGTTGACCACAACGCAGTATAGAGGTTTTAAAAAGAAAAAAAAGAAAAAAGGACGAGATCTAGGTCAAAGTGTCAACGAAAGGAAATAGAGAAAATGGAAATTAAACAGTAAAACAAAAGAAAAAGATTTAAGTAGAAGGTCAAAGGAAAAGAGGACAGGATCAGGGAACAACAGGGAGAACTGGGAAGACGAGGAAAGAAGTATGTATACCAGGCAAAGATAAGTATTGCGTAGTGAGAGCGTATAGTGAGATCTAACTATGGTTGTAAGCCCCTTTTGCCTTTCACGTGACCCGCTAGAAAAAAAAAATATTTTCAATCGTTCGGGAAGGCGGACGATAGCGGCCCACTCTTAAGCGGTTTCTGCTACGGTAGTTTTAACTGCCGCTTGTCTTATAAACCGTTTGTACCGCTCAATTCCTTTGTCCATAAAAAAGAAAAAAAGTCCGATCAATAAAATACCCGTTATAACGTGACTTTCGACTTTTGTTGTGTTTTTTTTATCATTTTGAGGTTTCGCAATTCCTGGCTAAAAAGATTGCATGGCGCCTACGGACACATTTGTGTATTTTCATTTTTTTGAGATCTGCTACTTCCGTATATTTTTATTTCCGTTTTTTTTCCTTTTCTAACCACGAATCCACCCCCAGCTGAGCAGCCGAAAGTGGCAGCACTCAACCTGCTGCCTGTTGCAAATTTCCCCTCTTGGGTTTTTTTTTCATTGTTGGTGCTGCAGTCCGCCATTACCGAAATAACCACCACCTGCGTGGTTCGCGATCGCTTCGTTGATTTTTTTTTATTTTTGAAGTTTGATTCCTGCCGCCAGACCGGCTACCCAATAATCAATAAAAATTGCAACAATTCTTACAATAATCGGGGAAAAAAAATTACAACAACCCTAGTAAGAACAGTATATTAAAATGGGACCAACCATGACTCAAAAGTCGATACCAGTTCGAGGACTTTCAAACAAATTGGTTTAAACGTTGGGGTATTTTAAGGCGAACTGTACCAATGTCTTTGTCATATCGGATGCAGTTATGCAAACTCCTTTTATCATACGAAAGGATATCCTTTTCGGTAAAAATGTCCGAATTTCTTCGGGTGGCGTTTTTGTTTCCAACATTGAGGAAGAAATACAGTAGGTTTGTCAAAACGTTGAATTGAACATAGGGAAACCAGAATTTAAAAAACAGATACACGACTTGGTGTCCAACTATAATCCCAGGGAAGAAAACCTCTCGAATAAAGAATAGTCGATGAGCTAGTTTCCCAGTGGTTATCCGAAGGGATAATCAGACCCAGTTCCTCCGAGTATGCAAGTCCAGTCGTATTGGCTAAATAAAAGAAGTAGTGAGAGACCGCTACTCCCTTTCAAATATTGAGGATCGATTGTCTGAGCCAAGCAAATGTGTTTTGCACATTGGACCTAGAAAATATGTCCTTTCACATCCGGGTAGCTGAGGACAGCATAAAATTCACTTTATTTGTTACACCATCGGGTCAGTGTAAATCTTTGCACGTCCCTTTTGGTTTATGCACATTGCCAACTATTTTCCAAAAGTTTATTAACAACGTGTTCAAGCCTCTGATAAACAAAAAATTTCTTCTCCTTTATATGGATGACGTAATTGTCATGGGAAATAACGAGGAACAATGCTAGCAAAAATTTAAAGAAACAGTATGCCTAGCTGAAAGCCATGAGCTTAAAATAAAGTGGAAGAAATTCTCATTTCTGTGCAAAACAATTGCGCACTTAGGATTTCAAGTGGCGCAAGGGCTAATAAAACCCTCCGATCATAAACCGCTAGCTATTCGAATTCCGGAACCAAATTCGTTGAAGAAAGTTTAAAGTTTCTTAGGTCTCGCAGGCTACGAAGGCGGGTCAATAAGTTCGTGACTTTTTGCATTTCTGACTCTTTACTGAAACAGCAACACTGCTCCTGTCAACAGGCATCTGTCAGTTGACTCTTGTCAAAATTTAAACTTGCTGCGTCAGTTAGTTTGTGTTTGACAGCTATTTTTATCAGACTACTCACTAATTTGAGGAGAAAATGGAAAAAAGTGAATTTCGTGTGCTTCACTTCACAGGAAGGTTTGGCGTTGTTTAATCGCAATATGGAGGAGTTTTTGCGCTGTTTTGTAACCGTGGACGAAACATGGATCCATCACAACACACCAGAGAACAAACAACAGTCAAAACAGTGGGTTTCTAAGGGTGAATCGGCGCCAAAGAAGGCCAAGGTGGGTTTGTCAGCCAATAAAGTTATGGCGACTGTTTTTTGGGATGCACGCGGGATAATCCACATTGACTACCTTCAAAAGGGAAGACCAATCAATGGGGAATATTATGCCAACTTATTGGACCGATTCCATGACGATTTGAAAAAAAAACCGACCTCATTTGGCCAAGAAAAAAGTTCTTTTCCACCAAGACAATGCAAGGGTGCACACATGTGCAGTTGCCATGGCAAAAATCCATGAATTGGGCTATGAATTGCTCCCTCATCCACCCTATTCTCCAGATTTGGTTCCGAGCGACTACTTCTTGTTCCCAAACCTGAAGAAATGGCTTGGTGGAAAAAGATTTGACTCCAATGATGAAGTCATCTCGCAAACAAAGGCCTATTTTGAGGACCTCGACAAATCATTTTTTTTGGAAGGGATAAAAAAATTTGAGAAGCGTTGGACAAAGTGTATAGAGCTCAAGGGAGACTACGTTGAAAAATAAAATTATTTTTTTATCAAAAAATCTGTGTTTTATTCCCAAAGTCACGGACTTATTGACCCGCCCTCGTATTTTCGCAAATTTGTGAAAGAGTATGCAATTATAGCGAGACCGCTAAAACAACTCCTCAAGAAAGAACAAACCTTTAAATTCTGAACTCCACAAAAGGCAGCCTTCGAAAAGTTGAATTAACTTCTGCTCTCAAAACCAGTATTAGGACTCTATAATCAAGAAGCAGCACTCCATACTGATGCATCCAAATGGGGCTTCGGAACAGTGTTGATGCAAAAATCTGATGACGGCAAATTTCACCCAGTTTACTATTACAGTAAAAAATCAAGTCCTACCGAAGAGCGCTATTGCAGCTATGAGCTAGATGTGCTCGCCATTGTCAATGCGTTGAAAGCTGAGAGTTTACTTGCTAGGTATAAAATTCAAGATTGTCACTGAGAAAAAGTAAATTCTTCTGAGGATGGCTCTACTTTTACAGGACTACGAGTATATGCTGGAACATCAATCTGGAAACCGTATGCGATACGTTGACGCCACCATAGTCATTTCCATCGAATTCCTTTTCAGAGGTAAAGCCGCGCAAGCAGGAGATGGATTTTTCAAAGCAATTTAACACATTTCACAAAACGAAGCCTACGAGTGTTATTTTACAGAATATGACAAAACAAATTGGAAAATAAAAAGGATATCTACACCCGATCCCTAAGAACGAATTTCCTTTGCATACTTACCACATGGATCATTTGGGTCCCTTATCGCATACAGGTAAACAATATTCTTACATCTTCTGCGTCGCTGACGCTTTTTCCAAATTTGTGTAGATATACCCATGTAAAACCACTTAAGCGGCAGAGCTAATAGCAAAATCTTTGGTAACCCGACACGTATTATTTCGGATCGCGGAGCGGCCTTCACTTCAACAAGCTTATAACGACTGGGGTCCCATGCGCTAATAGCCTGATTGAACGTATAAATCGCATTATCATCCCCGTACTGACCAAGTTGTCTATAGGCAACCCTACTAAATGGTTTGGATACACTTCAAGGCTCCAAATGATAGTCAATTCGACGTACCAGCGAAGCATCAAGCGAACTCCCTTTGAAATCTTGACAGGTGTTAAGATGAGAACAAAAACTGTTGTTACGAGTACATTGGCTGAAATTATTAACGAGGAAATCAGAGAGTCATTTGGAAAACATCGCGACCGGATGAGAGAAGAGGCTCGTAAAAACATAGCACAGGTGCAAAAGTTAAATATTCTAAACCATAACAAAAAGCGAAAAGCTGCTGGTCAGTATTACCTCGACAATGTAGTCGCTATTAAACAAACTCAGTTTGGTCCCAACCTGAAGCTTTTCCCGAAATTTCTAGGACCGTCTAAAGTCTCTTCAAATGATTGGTATGAAGTACAAAAAGTCGGTAACCATGAAGATCCACGCAAAACAACAACCAGTGCCGATTTTATGAAGTGGAAAACTTGCAAATACGCCTACTCCATCCGCTTTCTAGCCATTAAAATGGCGTATCAGTACCCTTAACTCCATAACGATATAAATCGATTACCACCAGATGAGACTTACTTAATCCCTGATATGACGACCACCTGCTACGAATACAATCCCAAACAAGAAGACCGCTAAAATAATTTAACAGTAATCAATTTTTAAACTCATTACAGATTTCTATGATCTCTAACGGCTTTCCCAAAGATACCTCAAGACGTTTAATTTAATCCCAAGACGTTTTCCAAAGAAGTTTTAGTTTGATATGATCAACTCCACAATGCTCCAAAAGATGATTTAAGACGCTATATTCAAGCATCTGACACTTCAGTCTCCAAGAAGTTCCCATTTTTCGGGGTCGAAGAAACGTTGCAGGCCGAATTTGTAGGCTCGCCCTAAGATTAAATAAAACATCTAAAACTAAATCCAACATACATAAAGTAAGAAAAATAAATAAGAAGCATTCTATAGCTTAGAACTAATGTCGTATGCATCTATACTATTTCTTAATAATAATAAACAATTGAGGAAGACCGCTGGAGAGCGAATATCGAAACCAAACACACCTGAGTTTCAAACCACTACAAAACAATTTTCATTTCTCTTCCTTATACGAGGGCGGGTCAATAAGTCCGGGACTTTTTGAATTTCTGACCTCTTTACTGAGACAGCAACACTGCTCCTGTCAACAGGCATCTGTCAGTTGACTCCTGTCAAAATTTAAACTTGCTGCGTCAGTTAGTTTGTGTTTGACAGCTATTTTTATCAGACTACTCACTAATTTGAGGAGAAAAAAGACAATGCAAGGGTGCACACATGTTCAGTTGCCATGGCAAAAATTCATGAATTGGGCTATGAATTGCTCCCTCATCCACCCTATTCTCCAGATTTGGCTCCGAGCGACTACTTCTTGTTCCCAAACCTGAAGAAATGGCTTGGTGGAAAAAGATTTGACTCCAATGATGAAGTCATCTCGCAAACAAAGGCCTATTTTGAGGACCTCGACAAATCATTTTTTTTGGAAGGGATACAAAAATTGGAGAAGCGTTGGACAAAGTGTATAGAGCTCAAGGGAGACTACGTTGAAAAATAAAATTATTTTTTTATCAAAAAATCTGTGTTTTATTCCAAAAGTCACGGACTTATTGACCCGCCCTCGTACCTTTCCGCCCGCGCCCTGGCAAAAGTAAAAAGGTATCTAACCCCTTAGGCGCGCGTAAATTATAAACAAAAAAAAAAACATAGGGCCTTACTAACAATCAAATTTAGTATATAGCTTTAGTATAATCGCTACACTTTCCAAAATATTTGTACCAATAACGAATTTAATAATCGGCTTAGTGTTAGTATGGACACAGACCATGTAGAATGGTAGAGCAAAAGCATGTTACACAAACAATTTGAAACCAGCATACACAAATCCAAAAACCAGCATCTACCACACAATACCTCGAATGAAATGCCTGCAACATGAAGGAAATCAAAGAATGGCTGCTTTCCAAAATGCAGTACTGCCTGCCTTTGCATCAGCAACCATTCCGAATTGCAAACCCAAACTGGTGACAGAACGCAGTACGTTTCGAAATTCATTGTGAATGTATATGGCTACTGCGCAAGGAAAAAAAACCAGCGTATCATGAATTAGTACGATGCAAATGACAGTTGTTTGTTTGGTTTATGCAATGAAGTATAGTTCCTAGAAGTAAGTTTCTTTTAAATAAATAAAACCATTCAATTATATTTTTATAATTATTTATATGCAGAGATCAATAGACAAAAAGCGAGATTTTACATTTATTTACAGCGAGGCTGCAGTTGGAAAAGGAATTCAGCTCTAGCGCATCGCATCACTGCGCATCGCGTAACATTCCAAAACATCATGATTCGTAACGCAAGGGAATACGCATCTGTCGCATCGTATCATAAAAGCATCGCATGCTTGCATGACAGATGCGAGGTGCAGTCACAATGTGCATTGTGCATGTCACAGTGTGATATGGATATTGTTGTTGTATCGCTCTTGGTGCTTCAAATCGTTTTGTTTTATATCAGAAAAACTGGTTCATGTTTTTAGGGGAATATGTACATACATGCTGTTATGTACAAATTTATAATACCTACATACATACATCGAGGGGGGAAACTATTTTTTTGCGATCATCTTACAAAATATCTGGGCGGTGAACAAATATAACTTTTTTTAGCACGAAGACTCATAAAACATCGATAATTCTTCACTAAAGGAGAAATTGAAATGTTAGTTTTAACTGTAGAATTAGGGGTAGTTAACTACGGGCCACTTAAAAAAAAAATTCCTTCAAAAACGGCTACTACGATTGTGATAAAAATTGATATCTGAGATATGTTGGATATACTGTAATATCTCGCTAATCCAAATCAATTATTGCAAGGGGGTACATATTCGGATCATCGAATTATTCGGACTAATGAATACAGGACGAAGAGGAAAAAACTAGCTGATTATTTAATCAAAACAATTCATATATGTTTCTGCTTAACATTTAAGAAAATGCAATATTAACATATGCTTCCACTTATTGGCCATTTCTAAACAAAACTATACCAACCAATAAAAACTGCCTAGTATTACCTTGACTAAACGTCTAGACACGTATTTAACCGGCAAGAACCAGACTCCAATGCATGCAAAATGCGGAAGCAAGATTGAAAAATGAGAATGTCGACTAACGATTAAAGTATCCATTAACCAAATTGCTGTAAAAACCAATGCATTTGTATGTTTTTTTGTAGTTGGAATTCGAATTACAGCGTACAAAAATTGGGGTAGGTTCAGATTGTAGAGTACACAATGAGAGAAAATTGAGATTCAAATTAATTCGTTTAATTTCAAATTTTCAGATTTATAATCTTGAACGTCCTTATCTACAAAAATGTTAGTATATATATTGTTTCTTAAACATGCATCTGAAAGGGTTTCAAATTCTTCAAGACTTAAATCGATGGCAGGCTCATTTTTTTTAGAAACATAGGTTTTCTGATCTGAATTATCAACCCCATTTTTAACATAATCAAGATTTAATGTTGGAACAGACTCTTTTTTTAGTTGCTGAATCAACACCAAATCTTTTTCAAAAAGCATTTCACTTATGTAAAATTTTTTTGTAAGTATTTCCTCTTTTAAATTAAACGCGTCACACCATTTTTTCAACAGAAGCTCTTTCTTCTGTGCTGGGAACTTAAGAAAATTTTCTGCTTAAATGTTCTTGTCGCTTGGCGCCACAAGAACTTACGCAACACTTAAAACGGTACCCGTATTGTTTAGTTTCAAATATTTTTCCTTCGACGAAGCTGAAAAGTACAAAAAAAAGCAGAATGCTTAAACCCAAAAAAATTCTCAATATGTATCCGCAACCATAACCATGCGCTATCAGAACTTGATTTGCACTAAAAACGAAAAATGAATTAAGGAAATTCAACTCTTTCGCCTAGGTGTTTTGTATTAAGCTTTGTCCATTCCCTTACGCTGTGTCCATTTATTTGCGGGAAATGCGGAAGTGTCCAATTACACCACGATAAATGCGTTCATGCAGGTTGCGTTAATAATTTTTTTAGTTACGTATAAAATGGTTTCAGTTTCGGCACGTAAGATTTTCCTAGTGGAAAATAGTTTGTTGAAATTAAAAATATTAAAAAGTCTTAAAAAGAAACGTGATAAATCTAAAAGTCATATTATATATAAAAACAGATTAATTTATGGTGAGTTTCATTACCTCTACCCGGAATTGCGCGCTGATGAAAGTGCATTTCGCCAGTATACGAGAATGCGGATAAAAACATTTGACTATGGTTTAAAAATCATACATGATACTTGTTATCATCAGACAACAAACTTTCAGAGACCTATCTCTGTTGAAGAAAGGCTTTTCCTAACATTAAGGCAAGAAATAAAAACTATATTTATTTTAGACAATATTTATTTGATCGTCCGTATTTTGTAATACAAATCGTGTTGTAGAAGCCACATTTACATTAGATGGTTGTTTTTCAAGTGGTTCTTTCACATTTTGCAATATACATTGAGATGCAGAATTAAGACTCACAGTAGATGAATGTGGAATTGTATGGTAGTAAATGCTGTAGATGGGGAAGCTGACGCAGAAATGTCGGAATAAACAGATGATATAGCATTTGAAGCGAAATAAGATTCTTGACTTTGCATTGTTTCCATTTCTTGCAATAAAATGTCTTGAAATTTCGTCCTTAGTCGAAGTTGTCGAATTGGATCTAATTTCCTCTTAAAAAGAATCAGCGACCATCGAAAAAGTGAATTTTCATCCTCTGATCCTTCAAGTAAGGCGAGCTTTTTGGTTTCAATATCTAGAAGCTTTAGCTCAACCTGGTTTCCTTCTTCATGTACCCTTTTTCTTTTCCGACGAGGTGGTGAATTCTTAGACGAAGTGAGTGTTTTAATAAAACTAATATCTGGGTCATTTGTTTCAGTATTTGGCACCTCATTATCCGCTTCAGTTGCAGTCGTCAAATTATCTAATGCCAGCGACAAATTTCCATTAGTATCTCTCGGGGTCATTGTATCCTTTAGGAAAAGTAAGCTAGTAAAATACTGCCACTTTCCAGAATAAATTGCTTCAAGGTCTTGGGAATCACCAGATTTACTTTGCGGATTTTTTTTCAATATTTTGCTGAATTGATCTCGCAAATTCCGCTACTTTTTCTTAGCATCATCTTCTGAAAAAAAAAAAACATACATAACTAAATTTTTTGTTTCAGGTACTTGTCGACGGGAATATCTTTTAGGCAAATTGCTTTTTCATTCACTATCTCGTTTCCTATATAGTTAAAGAGGTTTGTAAGGCCATTTGGGGATCGCTCCAGAAGATACATATGCCTGTACCAAGTACTGAACATTTTGAAAAGATTTCAAAAGAATTTTTTGAAAAATGGAATTTTCCCAACTGTTTGGGAAGCATTGACGCAAAGTATATTAGACAAGTGTCCTGCAAATTCAGGCAGTATGTATTACAACTGCAAAGGCTTCTTTTTAATAGTACTATTGGCGGTGGTTGATGCAAGATATCGATTTTCTATGATCGATGTGGGCGCATACGGGAAAGTGACGCAGGAGTTTTTTCAAATTCAGCCATTTGTGAAAATATCGAAAATGGTAACTTAGCTTTACCAAGAGCTAAGCCATTACCAAACTCTGAGGAGCAAGCTGAATTTGTATTTGTAGGATATGAAGCATTTCCCTTAAGAACATACTTGATGAGGCCTTACCCTGCAAGACAACTTCCAAACAACCATGCTGCTTCAGACTTTAATTACTGTTTGTCAAGAGCCAGAATGACAGTAGGGTGTGCATTGGGCATTAGTTCTGCTAAATTTAGAATTTTATTAAAATCAATTGAAACTAATGTTGAGAATGCAGTTCATATTGTAAAAGCTATTTGCATCCTACATAATGTAATTATAGATATGGAGAAAGAAGACACTTTTCCCAATATCTTTGAACAAAATTTGAGCAGCGCAAGAAATTCGATGGGAAACCACAATTTACCGTTTTCCAGAACAAATAATCACCCGCCACGAGAAGCAGCAAATCAACGGAACATTTTTTGTAAATACTTTTCCATAAATAAAATATAAAACTTAAAATATTGCTTACTTACTTGAAATTCCAACACTTTTAGCTACTTCGCTCCATTCATTGGCTACAATCAGCCGATCTTTATAGCGAGAATGGCTCTTTTTCCACAACAAAATTCGCCTTTGAACTTCTGAAATAAAAACCTCCATCCTTTAATTTCCGCATGATAATGCGGGTAAAATCAAACCAGTTTGATTTTCAAACAATGCGTGCTATGCAACGCATATGTTGCCCGCAATATCGTGTTTACATTGGACATCTACATATCCCAACGTCAGTTTGATAATGAAATCTGCCCGCATTAAACGCACGCACCGCATTGCCCGTGCTTACGCTGGACACAGCATTATAATTGTAGCGTTGCGACAGATAAACAGAGGCAAAAATCCACTCAAACCTTGTAAGAGCTTGTCCAAATATCAGCCAGGCACATGTCGATCCTACAAAATTTCAAAAAATGGCTGTAGGTTTAGCAACACAAGTATTTTCACACAGTTTTTCTTCAGCCATAATAGCAATGTTGCAAGCTTCGGTTTTTTTCGAAAAAGGAAGAGAGTAAAGCCAAATCTACGTCAATTTTTTTTTTTAAATGGATAAAATGTTTTACATTTTGAATGGGCATCCACCATTAGTAAGAAACAACATGAATATAGAATTTTTGATTGAAATTAAATATATTTACTTCTCTACAAGAAAACAACAGTTCATTGCCTTAAGGGGATGGTAATGACCATTACATCTTTTCTCTTTTTGGCTGATGACCTTTTTACGGATTGCTCAGATTTTTTTATTTTTACTTAATCAAAATGAGCCAAGATCCTCAAGAAATTTTTTTTTCACATATGCGAAAACATTTTCACATAATGTTGTACTGCTATTATAAGCTGTTTAAGACCATGAAGGAACCCAGTCAAAATTGTGCTCAAACTTTGATTAAAATGGATAAATAACTCGTAATTTATTATCCATCACAAGGCGTACTTAAATTCAGAAACTGAGTTTGGAAAATTATTTCCGCCTTCGAAAGAGTTTTTTAAAATTTGCAAACTTCAAACAAATGTTTTTGAAAATATATACCGCAATAGCCCAGAAATTATTAACACAAAATCACAAATACTATCCATGTACATTAAAGAAACAGAGTTGTTTTGTTCTGAATGGTTTAAAGACCAAATTTGTGGTGAGTATCGGTTAAAAGTACTTTCTTTCATGATCCTTGTATTGAAAAAATTGTATTTGAACTAACAAAAATGCCAAAAAATCTGTCGAAAAAGGTAAAACTCAAAACAAACGACTTGAAAATTTAATGAACATATAAAAAAAAGTAAACACAATATCCGTGCAGATGCGGAATATTTAACACCTTAATGCTACCCCGCAAGCGCCTCTACCAGTGAGCATCGAACTTGTCGAGTTGTAGAGGCTGAGTAGGGTCAGTAGGTCTCGAGAAGATATTCTCCAGACGAGTCCTGAAACCAAAGGATGCTCACCCCCCCCCTCCCCCCGCACCCAACCATCCAAATCTCTCCCGTTTCCCCTGGGCTGGACCAAGGTGTCATACGACTCGTGCCGAAGATCAACCTGGCTGAGGGCCAAGCATCTCCAAAAATAGCTCATTCGCGAACGGAGTATCCGAATACCTGGCGATCTCCGGAGTAGCTAGCCTTATCTGTATATGGCGGATCCCTGTACAGATGGACCACCCTTACTCCGCTACTCGTGGGACCATATTATGGACAACTCCTCAAAAATAAAAAACCCGAGGCTGGCACTCATTTTATACCGGACGATAGAATGGTGACTGCACCGAAGCAGCTGCAACTGCAGCTATTCGCCTTAAAGCGACTAAATAGTGGACAAATAATTCATTTGTTCACACTAACACCGTAGGAATCTCAGAGAGAACATCGATTACACCATACCTGAACTTTGGTTTGACAAAAACTTCCATGTCAGCTTCCCCTCTAGATCATTCTGGGAGGGAGACGCTTTCATGGAAGACAAGTCAATCCATCTCTACACAGATAGCCGATAGCGGAGTTGGTGGCGGTATTTTCTCAGATAAGCTAAATATAAGCCTCTCTTTCCGTCTTCCAAATCACTGTAACGTGTTCCAGGCGGAAATTTTGGCGATTAAAGAAGCTCTGTCCTGGTTGAAGAAGAACGTGATATCTGCAAAGGATATCCGCATCATTTCGTATTCTTAGGCCTTTTTCAAGTCCCTGGACTCGGTTTCATTATATTCTAAAACCGCCATTGAATCCCGATCGTCTCTTGTGAGATGGCAGAGCAGTTCAACATTCACCTTTGTTGGGTGTCGGGCCACAGAGATATTCCAGGGAACTGCAGAGCCGATGAACATGCAAAAATTGAAACCACTCCAAACCACCGGAAAAGGGTAGTATAGGTACACCAATCGCTACGTGTAAACTATCATTTAAACTAGATGCCAATAAAAGAACAGACCTTAGGTAGACTGCTGGGCAAACGTATCTAGCGACCAATGAAATCTGGCCAAAGCTGGATCTGAATCGCTCTAAGTGTCTGATCCTTTTAAATAGGAAACATCTCAGTGCCATAATAGGTGTCATCACCGGACACTGCTTCATAGCCAAGCACGCAAGAAGGCTTGGGGCTTTTACAAATGACTTTTGTAGAAGCTGCATGGACGAGGAAAAGGAGGAGACAATCCTCCACCTACTCTGTACATGTCCAGCTCTCTCCCAGAGAAGAAAGCTTCATCTAGGAGTTTTTTTCTACAACGACCTAAACGCTACAGAAAATATAAACGTTAACAGTCTCCTTCGCTTTATTATAAGCTCAAACTGGTTCCATTAGTAAGATGATCATAGATCCACGTGGCATCACAATGGGTTAGTACTTCCAACCAACCGCAATTTTTGTACGCTGTAATCCGAATTCCAACTACAAGAAAACATACAAATGCATTGGTTTTTACAGCAATTTGGTTAATGGATACTTTAGTCGTTAGTCGACATTCTCATTATTCAATCTTGCTTCCCGCCTTTTGCATGCATTGGGTTCTTGTTCTTGCCGGTTAAACACGTGTCCAGATATTTAGTCAAACTAGGCAGTTTTTATTGGTGGCTATAATTTTGTTTTGAAATGTCCAATAAGAGAAAGCAATATTGAATTTTCTTAAATTGTAAGCAGCTATAAATATGGATTGTTTTGATTAAATAATCAGCTAGTTTTTTCCTCTTCGTCCTGTATTTATTAGTCCGAATAGCGAGATACACTTATACCTCGCTTAACGGCCTAGATACGTTCCGGGAAACTTTGCCGTAAAGCGAAAAAGCTGTATAACGAATCAATTTTTTTTATACAAACCCATACAAATTCAATCGGATACGTTCCATTTTTTTATAAATTAACATAGTTTTTAGTTTCAAATGCATTTTTTTCCTTTTATTTCATTTTAAAATGCATAACAACTAATATTAAACAGAAATTCAATTCACAAACAACCAAAAGTACATGTTCATAAAATAAAAGTAAAAAAATACATAATATGAAATTCGATTAATAAACGAAAAACAAATTATGTGAACATAAAAAACAGAAATTAAAAAACAAAAAAAATCATATGCACATATTTTTACATAATAAAATAAAATTAAAAACGGACCTAATCTGAAGAGGAATATGAAGACTCGGTAAGCTGTAATGTGCTGTCACCGATACTTTCCGCTGTTGTGGATTGCCTGGTTTAAAAAAATTGTCCAACGTTGTTTGTCTTGCCTTGCTTTTTGCTACTTTTTCTAGTCCTTTATAACAGTTAATTGTTGCGTTCATTCCTCGACAAACTTTAGCGCAACGTTCTACGTCGGGATCATTTTGAAGAAGGAGATTTATTCCTTGTTCAAAATGAGAAAACGCGTTAGAAAAATTCTGTAAGCTTAATTTTGGGCATGCAGCAGGAACTGGCTCCTCGTCAAGGGATGGTTCTGTGTCTAATTGGATCAGTTCCT
This sequence comes from Volucella bombylans, assembly GCA_949129095.1. Taxonomy (NCBI): domain Eukaryota; kingdom Metazoa; phylum Arthropoda; class Insecta; order Diptera; family Syrphidae; genus Volucella; species Volucella bombylans. Next base: position 278,998,815 of record OX422140.1, read on the forward strand.
CATACGAAAGGGGTTTTCCATCTGCATCTAATAAATCAATCACATCACGTTCTTCCAAATCCTCAAAACCAAGATCATTTGCTAAGGTCAATATGGTTTTTCGAACATCAGGAAGAGCATCCACTTCAGGTTCATTAGTTTTTATGCATTCTGGCCATATATTTTTCCAAACATAGTTCAAAGTTGTTGATTTCAATTCCTTCAACGATTCACTAATGTTGTCTACAGCATATTTGATGTTGTATTTTTTCCAAAATTGTTTAAACGAAGAATCATCGCTTTCATTTATAAGATGTCGAAAAGTTCTGCGTAAATAATATGCCTTAAAAGTTGCTATTGCACCCTGATCCATTGGCTGGATCAGAACTGTTGTGTTTTTCGGAAGATACTGAATCTCCACATCTTCAGACAATTCGGATAAATTGGCTGGATGCCCTGGAGTATTATCCAATACGAGCAGAGCTTTATTGCTAAGGTTGTTGTCTTCCAAATATTTTTTAACTTCTGGAAAAAAGTAATTTTTGAACCAGTTTTCGAAGAGAATTTTAGTCATCCAAGCTTTCTTGTTGGATCTCCAAATGACGGGTAATTGTTTCTTGTTCAGCCCTTTGAAAGGCCTTGGATTTTCAGAGAGATATATTAAAAGTGGTTTTAGCTTAAAATCCCCCGCAGCATTAGCACCAAGGAGCAAAGTTAATCGTTCTTTAGATACCTTATAACCACATGCCGATTTTCCACTTTTTGAAATGAAAGTCCTAGCAGGCATTCGCTTCCAATAGAGTCCTGTCTCGTCCACATTGAAAACCTGTTCAGGTCGGTATCCACCTCTTTCAATAATTGTTTTTAAAATGTTGGGATATTCTTTAGCTGCGTCATTGTCGGCACTAGCTGCTTCACCTTTAATTTTTAAGTTGTGGAAATTGTGTCTATATTAAAATTTTTCAAACCAACCTCGGCTTCTTTGGAATGTTACATTTTTACTGGATTCATGGGCAACGCCACTCTTCAAATTTTCGAAAATATTTTCAGCCTTTTCTTGGATAGTCATTTGGCTCATTGGCATCCTCCGTTGGTTATTATCTTCAATCCATATAGCCAATAATTTTTCCATCTTTTCCATACATAAATACCACTTCTTAGTCAAGTAAATTTTGAGACACTTAAAGGTGAAGCAGATTGCAGATTATCCCGAATAGTTTGCACAGTAGACTTCGGCAGTCCAACAACCTTACAAATTTCTACGATTTTTGCGCCAGTTTCAATACGCCATAAAATTTCTAACTTTGTTTCAAGCGTGACTGATTTTCGGCTTCTCTTTTTTTTTGCATCACTTTCCGAATTTGATGAACGTTTCGGTGGCATCAAATACATTATATATATTTATAACGAAAATATTTATCAAAAAAAATTTTATTACGTACCAGCAATTTTTCTAAACGTTTCCAATGTTTTTTTTATCCAAACAAAAAAAAAACAACCCAAACAGGAATAAACAAGAATAAACCTTCTGCTTACGAGCATGTAAACAACTTCAGCGACAACGCAGTAATTCATATACACATGTACAAAAATATGTTCTTTTTCGTTTTCCCTTTCGTTTTTTCTTTCGTTGATTTTGGCCGTAAATCGAAAAAGTGCCATAATTAAAGTAGGCCGTTATAGCGAAAGGCCGTAAAAAGAGCGGCCGTATAGCGATGTATGAGTGTATTACTGTATATCCAACATATCTCAGATACCAATTTTTATCACAATCGTAATAGTCAATTTTGAAGGAAATTTTTTTTTTAAGTGGCCCGTAGTTAACTACCCCTAATTTTACACTTAAAACTAAAATTGAAGCAATGCGCATTAAGCTGTCATATAAACTAGGTAACACTAGCACGAAGATATCACCCAGTAAGTTGTTGTTTGGGGTCGAGCAAAGGGGTGGTGTTGTCGACGAGCTGACAGAGTATTTAGATGGAATGTATACTGACAGAGAAAGAATAGATTTGGCAAAGTTAAGAGATGAAGCTTCTGAAGCCATTAAGAGGTCCCAGCATTATAACTCGAACTATTTCGATGATCATCATACCATGGCAAAAAAGTTTGACGTCGGTGAATACATTGTAATACAGAATGGAGACACTTCATTCGGAACTAATAACAAAATAATACCGAAGTACCGCGGTCAATATGTATTGAAAAAGTAGCTAGGAAATGACCGCTATGTAGTAGAAGACATCGAGGGATGTCAAGTGACGCAGCTGCCATATCATGGTGTACTAGATTCGAGTAGGAAGAAAGGATGGGTTGAGCCCAGGGAAGAACTCGGAGTTGAGGGTTTGGATCCTGAAGGCAACAATTATGTTTAGATTAAGTAGCTCAACGGGAACTAGCTCGGGAACGATTGAATCGTCAGGAGGGCCGAATTGCAATGAATTTGTAATAGGTTGGCACTATTGAGATTGGCACTACTAAAAGTGATACATACGAAATGTCACCCCAACACGATGATGTCGGGTGGGGGAAGACGATCCCTGGAACATACACCGCAGGAGGCTTAAATAACACCACATTCTGCTGCCGATGTGGGTGCGGACACCGGCACCACATCCCACAACTGATGTGGATACAGCTAACCAGAGCTAGCACCAAGCCAATTGATCGATGGGTGAAGATACCCCAACCAGGGAGCAACAAAGGAGCTACAGTGGTGTGCAGGCGGACGGCCAGCATAATCGGGCACACCCGAACGAAGCACCAGCTGTAAAAGTCAGGTTCGATGGGTGAGGGGATGACGACCCCTTTTAAGCCAGCAACCCACCGATGGAGCACCGAAGGAGCAGCCAAGGCGTGTATTTATTACGGCCAAGTAATAAGATTGCCTCCACCGACGGATGGTTGGATCGAGAAACAATTCCTTATGGATTGTATCTACACTTTTTTCCGTTCATCCCTACACTCCAGCTACCATTCCATCGAACTCCCTTTCTCCTTCGCGATCGTTTTAATTTTTGCAAAAAAAATTTATTATTGTAATCTGATGGAGGAAAAATGCCCGGGTAGCAGAAAAGAAAGAAACTCTGCTTTTCGCAATTTATTAGTAGGACCTAAGTGTAGGAGAATTGCTAGGCATAGTTAGGATCCACAGCTTCCATAAACTCTCTCAGTGGAGTTCCCAGTCATAACTGGAAGCGGGAGCGAACTCCGAGACTGAGGAGCTTAGTATGAATGTGGGAAATGGTATGTGTGAGAGGCCTAGTTGGACACGGGTGCACACACTAGCAAAGCTTGCTAGTGTTGTAGTTAAAAATCCCGTCGTTGGGTCCACTAGTGCTGAATGAATGTGTGAGAAAGTGTGCGTGTGAATGTGTGTGCGTGAGTTGCGGGAGTTGTAGAACATAAAAGATCTGGAAATCACTTTTGTGACGACGAGCAAAAATGTTTTTATTTGAAAATTGCAAAAGGGAATTTTTTTTCTTTTCAAAAAAAAATTTTGCTTGAGTACAGTAAACTAGTAGCGTCGCGTGTCGGGCTTTGGCCAAATAAAAGGCAAAGGGAAGAGGAGAAAGGAGAGAAGGAATAGAAGAAGGATAGAGGATCAGGAGTAGTAGGACGCTGGATTGTGCCAGAACGGGGAACATCACCGTCATAACAAAAGATAAGTATAATGTAGTGCAGTGCAGTGTAGTGCGATACGGGTTGGATTTTTTTTGGTTGGTAAATTGAGACTCCGGCAGGCTGCGCGTGCGATAGAATTCTCAATAACAGACGGAACACGAGACCGGTTGTCTACCGTTTTTTTTTTGTTTCGGGACGATGAAAACAGCGGGTCACTCTATCGGCGAGTGTACCACTAATGCAAAAAAATAAATCGCCGAGCCCCAACGGGGCTTTATAACGTTGAGTTAATTAAGTTTTTTATTTTCTTCCAGTTTTTTTTCTTTTTTTTTTTCGTTTTTTTCTTCATCAGGGAAGTTTTTCTTTTTTTTTCTCTCATTCTCTCTGATTCCGGAAAAAATCACGTCGCGCTCAAATCCATTTTCTTGTACCCAGGACTGTCATCAAAGCGCTACCTGTAGGAACCCACCGCGGGGATAGGTAGATCGCAGAGAAAGAAAGCGTTATCGTTTCGTTCGGGGCATCGCCATCGCAGTGCCGGGAATCAACCATAACAATTGTCGCCCAACGTGGGGCTTTTTATCTTCATTTGCCGGCGTTTTCTTTTTGATCGTTTTTGTCCCTGTTCTTTTTCTTTTTGGTCGGTTTTTACTTATCGCGGAGATTATAAGTAGGGAAATTGTTTGTGTGTATTTCTGTTTTAGAATTGTTGATACCTTTGCTTTCTTCTTTAGGAGAGGGCAACAGCGAAACAAGTGCAAGAGTGCAACAGTGCAACAAACAGCAACATTAAGGATTTGAGCAAACAGCAGAAGAAGTACCTGTGGACAACAATAGGAGCTAGCAATGAGTCGCTATACCTGGGCAAGTACCAGGTCTTCAAGTAGATGTCTTTTGTTTTTTTCCCTTTTCTTGTCTCTACTTAATAGTGGAGCTTGGCATTTTGTTATTCGATCGACAAAAAGATATTAAATAAAATATATATATAGCTATACATACATACATATGTACATTTAAACGTAATTTTTTTTTTCTTAGAAAAATAAATTTCATACAACTGAACTGATCTGTGAACCTCAATATACTCGTTTGCTGGTTGTCGCCAAAGTGACTTCCAGATCTTTTACGTTCCACAGCTTACGCCAGACACACACACACATTCACACGAACACTCTCTCACACATTTATTCAGCACTAGTGGACCCAACGACGGGATTTTTAACTACAACACTAGCAAGATTTGCCGTGTCCGACTAGGCCTCGCACACATAACCTTTTCCACATTCATACTAAACTCCTCAGTCTCTTCTCACTTCTCTACAAGGAGCCACTGAGATAACAAATAACCTTCCTTCCGTCTTCGAGCTCCTGAGATAATACGGCCCCTATTCCATAATTCGAGGCGTCCGTCTGAGCTAGGAACGGCCTATCGAAGTCTGGACATGCCAAAATGAGTGCCGTCACTAAGCATTGTTTCGCCTTCCTAAAATTTTCCTCACACTCGTCCGTAAATATAAATTTCCCATTTTTCTTTAACAAACATGTTAAAGGCCTAACTAAAGCGGCGAAGTTTGGTACAAAGCGTCTGTACCAAGAAATTGTCCCTACGAAACTCCTACTTTCCATCACACTCTTGGGTGCGGGAATCCTAACTATCCTCTCTACTTTCTCTGGATCTACATGTAGTCCATTCCTAACTACTACATACCCCAAATATTTCAAAGATGGCCTAAAAAAGTTGAATTTTTCCCGACTTTTAACTTTTAACCCTGCCTCGCACAATCATTTAAAAACCTCTTCCAGTATCTTAAAGTATTGGTTGAATGTATTTGTGACAATGATAATGTCTTCCAGGTACACGAATACGTGTGGCTCTATATCAGCTCCTAAGATGCTATCTATAAATCTCTGCCACGTAGCCGGCGCATTGTGTAGCCCGAAAGGCATTCTCTTACAAAACTGGAACAGGCCTCTATTCGGAACCGTGAAGGCTGTGAGTGGGCTCGTTCTCTCCTCCATGGGGATCTGCCAGTAGGTCGATGTCTAATGACGTCAAATATTTGGCGTTCCTAAGCTTATCTAATACCGATGATATAAATTGCATTGGATAAGCTGCCTAAACGACTCATCTTTTTTCTTAATAAGGACTATTGGAGATGCCCGCGCATTGTTCGATTTCTCGATAACTCCCGCCTCTAGCATCTGGTTTAGCTCCTTATCTCAATGTGTTTCTGCATCGCAGGCGATACAGGGTAATATCATTGTTTTATAGGTTGTGCCAACGTCCTAATCTTGTGTTCTACCAAATAAGTACACCCCAATCCCTCGGGCATCGACTTACCGTCGACCAAAACTTCCGACGGCCCTGCTTCGGCGACGTCCAGCTCGGAGATCTCGCGAATTGCAGTAATCGAGGCAACCGACTGTTGGCTACTTTCGCCGGCGGTCCCGTCCTGCTGGCCTGGAAGTGCGTTGCGCGTTCCCCGCCGTTCTGCTGCAATGTAGACATTGGCGCGTGTTACTCCTGTCGCTTCACACCCTTAGCAGCGTCTAGGAGCGAACGCTCACTTGAGAAATGGCCCTCGCAACTGCAATTGAAGCACCGGATAGGTGCACGCGTGGGTTGTCCGAAATTCTGTGTTCCTCCCAGTTCGAAAATGCCAAATCTGGCTCCAACAACCGACGCGACCTCGGATTGGGTGGCGGAGCAAACGATTCCACGTTAGCCCGCACCGTTTCCAACCTGCGACTCAATTTAACCAGATCTGCAACAGTCTTGGGGTCTGCTAGCCCAAGTTGTTGCTGGTAAAAAGGGGCCAGATTCCTCTGAACGATGGCAAGCTTCCGCCGCTCCGTTAGCGGCTCCGAAAGCCTGTCAAACATCTTTTAAATCACAGCTACGTAAACTTCTATGGACTCGTTACTTCCCTGGGTACGCTGCTGGAGGGAAAACCTTTTTTGCCTGATTTGCTGCTCCTGTTTTTCGTTGTGTTCACCCCTCGTTGGCTGTGATGGTCGGTCTTTGACGAGCCTCGAGCACGTTGGCTCTCCCTCGTCCTCGTTACTACCTCGCCCTCGTCGGCCGATTCCTCTGTACCACCGGCTAAGTCCCCGGCTAGTACAATCAACTGATGCTTGAGGTTACACTTCTCCTCGGTTTGCTCAGGAGAAGTTTCTCTCGCCCTATCCAACCTACTAAGAGCCCATTCTATTTTGGTAAGAACCTTCAGGTATCCTCGACTTAGGATTACTTGGAGGTTCTTCCAAGAGCTCTTCAATCTGTTCTATTTTTGCCCGTACTGCATCTCGGTCCTCTACAAATATGAATTTGTAGGTCGAGTCTAGATTTAGAGATACTCTGCGTTCGAACAAACGAGCGGATCTCAACGACTTCCTCATGGCATCCAAAGTGTCAATGGACCGCGAGCCTCCATCTCGTCCACAGCGGGCCTGTTTAACTTTATTTTCAAAAACCGTTAAAAAAGCGAAAGTATGGACCGGAAAAAAAACGTTTCCAAAAAAGCTTGCAAGAAAAAGAAAAAAAAATGCCAAAAGTAAAAAACCCACGATGTCGACCAAACCTTTAGAAAATAAACAGCAAAAAAAATTAAAACGCAAAAGCAAATGGTCACCCTGATGTCAAACGAAAAACCCACAAAAGGGTGGCTGGTCACACTGAAATTCAAAACGAAACGACAATGCCCCGGACGTACGAGAAAAAAAGCAAAAAAAACCCACAAGAACACTAAAAAAAAATTTTAGCTGTACATATATATATATATATATAAGTTTATGGCCATTTCCGAAAACGTCATCTGCATCAAATTGCTTTTGCAAAATGTTCTTAAACGCAAGCTGCGAAAGTCATTTGTTCGAAGACGACATTATAAATCAAACTGCCTTTGCAGCATGTTCGATAATGCAGTGTTTGCAGGACAGATGTTCATAAACGTCACATGCGCTGCAAAAAAGCAGACAGAAATTTGCACTGCGTAATAACATGCATTCAGGGATGATTGCTTTGTTCGAAAACGTCAAATGCTCTTGCAAGAAAAAAATCATGTAGATGACACAGATCAACGATACCAATTGACGTTTTCGAAAACGGCCTATGTATATAAGTACTGCAAGGTAAAATAATGTGTTCTTCGTTGAACAGGTTTTTTTGTACTCCGTATGTGTTTCGATGGAGATATAGAATGGACTGTAAAAATATGTGTAAAAAATGAAGAAACGACCGTTTGATCCTTAAACTTGAATTGCCGCTTTATTTATTCTGTAAAAAAATTACATGGACTTAACCTTTAGATGTAAAGTCACGGCTGTCAAAATTGCATGAGTGGGGCGTTGTTGACTAGGTGCATGTGCATGGCAATGTTCGCACATGCAACCTATGTTGTGGTGACGACGCAACATTCTCCCCCCATCGATGAGCGAAATTCGGTATTTGCATTGATTACCCAATTTTCCGCCTTCGCTTCTACGCCCCTGGTGTTCTCGCTGTCCCTTCTTCGTCTACGCCCTTGGTATTCTCATGAAAAGAAATACGAATTGAAATATACCAACAACAATCAACATAGAGATAAGGCCACGAACAAGAGCAACAAGGACGTGCAAATGTCTAATGCCTGGCAGTGTTAGAGCGAGAGATGTCCCTTTCATGTGTTATTTTCGTTTTTTTTTTTTGTAGTAAATTAATTTCAATTAATTGCGTTTATTTTTAGAATTCAGGTGAGTATTTAATTAGACATTATAATTGTTGTGATAAAGTTTGATGAAGTATATTTCCTTTTAGACTTGTGTAAATTTATTGTGTTTAGTGTTTTTTTTTTTTGTTTTTTGTTTTGCTACGGCTTGGGTTCGCGCGTGTGTGTGTAATTTGATTTTGGTTTGACACCGCTTGGGTAAATCGGTTGAGTGTTTTTTTTTTTTTTTACTTGAGTGTAATGTGTTCCGACTGGTGTGCTTGAAGCAAGGTATTATTTTGTTGAGCCGCATTCGTCGTTGATTTTTCCGCTATCGGTTGTGTTTGTTTCGGGTTTGTTTATAGGTAATGGACATAATTTTCTAATCGGTCGTTTGTACTCTCCCTGTGGTGTCCGTACTTTGACGACGCGTGTTAAGTCATCCTTCCTCTGGTATGTTTCGGTGATGCATCCGAGGCTCCACTTGGCTGGAGGTGAGCGCTCATCCTTGATGAGTACCAAATCGCCTATTTTCAGCTGCTGTTGGGGTTTTAATCATTTCGGTCTCAGTTGCAGGCGGGTTAAATATTCCTGACGCCAATGGTTCCAAAACGTCTGGGTCTGCATTTGGATATTCTTCCACCGGTCGTTGTAGCCTTATTTTCCTATGGTCAGATCTGGTTCTGGCACGGTGAAAAGTGATTTCCCTACCAAAAAATGAGCTGGGGTCAATGCTTGAAAATCGTCCAGATTTTCGGAGAGTGGACAAGGCGGCCTCGAATTCAAACACGCCTCAATTTGTATGAGTAACGTCGACAGTTCCTCGTACGTCAGTCTTCCATTGCCGACGACCCGTTTGAAATGGTGTTTGACGCTATTCACTCCAGCCTCCCACAATACTCCAAAGTGGGGAGAAGCAGGAGGTATGAAATTCCATCTCGTTCCGTCCGTCACTAGCACATCCGCAACTTCCTTCCAGTTGTGACCAGCTTCCTTCAAGAGTCGTTTGAGTTCAGCTACAGCCCCAATGAAATTTGTTCCGCAATCACTGTTACAAAGTTTTTAAAAAAAAATTAAATTAATCTTAATTTAATGCGTAAGCTAACGGAAGGCCCACAGTTCCTCGTTGTCGTACCGTTAAAGCTAGCGGGTCGCGCAATTAAAGAAATCCAACCGTCTTACGAACGGTTTCAAGTAAAACGGTAAGAAAGCATACGGCCGCGGGTTTACTGCACAAATATGTGTTATTTGAAAAAAAAGGGGGTTCTTTGCTGTTTTATGGGTCTCCTGACTATGCGGGGTCGCTCTCTAGCTGGTCTCTGCTGGTGGAGGAGGGTAAACCGTCTCCGCCACAATCACAGACTTTTATCCGGTCGTGTCCGTTGTGTGTTGTAATTTCCTTTCCTTTGCCCCATGGTGTGTTTCTCGTCCTCGGTTGTTTAAATTTTGTTGTCCCTGTTCTTGTTCTCGTTCTCGTTCTCTTTCTCGTTATTTTTATCGTTTTCTTTTCCGCTTTTTTTTTCTCTTTATCGTTGGTTTTTTTTTTGTCTTGGTTTGTTTTTTTATCTTTTTTTTTCTTCCTTTTTTTTTTGAGGCTCTGCCTAACAAGACAATAAGCTATCGAATGAGCTTACCGCGATTTTTGGCTATCGTCGCCATTCGTCCACACACACACATGGGGTTCCGTCAATTCAGCTGTTAGAGCAAAGGGAATCACATCCAGAGCTCCAACAGCTTCTCACGAATCCCCAGCCAATCACACACGACGATGTTCTATGTTTGTGGGTCATGTTTGTTCGTTCTGTTTGCCTTGTCGTCCAAGTGATTGCTTTGGTTCGAAGCCAGCCCTCTGACCCAAAACCGAAGCTATAGTTAAGAGCTTACATTGAAACCGCCGGATAGGGAGGAAAACTTAACTTACTAGGGGTACAGTGAGGAGTCAGTAAACCTTCTTGCAGGTATATGGAGCGGTAGAACGACCGCGGGGAATTGTGGGCTTTCCTTTACAATTTTTAACTTTTGTCAATCTTTTGAAGCCCCCTTCCAATATTTCCAGGTATTGGCGGAAATTGTTGGTGACGATTATGATGTCATCCAGGTACACGAACACGCGCGGTTCCAGATCGGCGCCAAGCACGGTGTCGACAAAACGCTGCCATGTCGCTGGCGCGTTATGTAACCCGAATGGCATTCTCTTGAATTGAAAGAGGCCCCGATTGGGTACAGTGAAAGCCATATAAGGACGAGACTTCTCCTCAACGGGAATCTGCCAATACGCCGATTTGATGTCCAACGAGGACAAGAATTTGGCATCCCGGAGTTTGTCCAAGGTAGCTGAGATGTAGGGAAGAGGGTAAGCATCACGTTCTGTGACCTTATTCAACTTTCTGTACTGGCAAAGGCAAACAACCTGCAACCTCTATACCTGCTAAAGAAACCCTACTAATATTTGAATTTCCTAACTCTAACCCTAAACTCTTTAATACATGCCATGCATCTCTACAGATGATCGTACGCCTACCCCCTGAATCCAATAATCCTAACATCCTAATTCCATAAACCCTAACTCCTAAAACGATGCGAAGGTCCGATTCCCATTTCCCGAATACGTTGGGCAATCCCTACGTATAACCCCTACTTTTCCACAACCTACACAACGCCCAGGAGCCGAACAAGTATTCGACAGATGCCCCTCGCGGTTACAATTGTAGCATCTCATCCAGCTGTTCGGTTGAGTGCTACCGCGGACCGTCGCGGCTCGAGACTCCACCACCCTTGGTTACTCGACGGCCACATATGCCAAGTCTGGTTCCAGGAGATTGCGAGTTCGTTGAGTTGGTGGTGGGACGAAGGAATTAAGGTTTGCTCGAAGTGTTTCGAGCCTTTCACACAACGCGACAAAGTCCTTGATGAATTTCGGGTCTGTCAGGCCGGGATTGGTAGAATGGCGCCAGATTTCTGTGTACCATCCGCACCTTTCGACTCTCTGAGCACTTCCCCGTTCAGCTCATTCCTCTCCGACGTCTGTTTCTTGGAGTCCGGTAGTGACCTATCTAACCTACCTATCGGCCATTCGATCTTCGTTAGAATCTTCAGGTACTCCGCCGATTTCGGATCACCTGGATGATTCTCGAGAAAATCTTCTATCACCATTATTTTTTTTTCTGATCGCGTCAGCGTCCTCGTTGAAAGTAAATGGGTAACTGTCGTTGACACCCATGGAACACCGTCGTTCCAGTAGACGTGCGGCACGAAGTAATTTTCGCATGCCATCAAGGGGGAAGATGAAAGTAAACACTGGAAAAGTGGATGCCACTCAATTTTTATGCGAAATTGGGAAAACCGGATCGAAGTAAAACGGATGAATTTTTCCCTGATAGAGATTTAATTAATGCAGATTTATTTAAATTTTTTTTCTACTAAGCGGAGGATGATACTCACAAAGACCTTGTGAGTACAAAAAGGGAGAACCAAGTGTAGCACCAGAGGGGTTGCACACCTTACAATGTTCTAAAAAAAAAAAAAACACTCAATTTAGCGGCCAGCAGAAGGCCCACGATTCTGCACGATCACGAGAACGGTGCACCTTGGTGCCAACGGGGTTCTGAAACAGTTTTAACCGTAACCAGTAGAGGTACCCTAGCAAACCCAGGAGAAGTGTAATCTCAAACATAGGTTAATCGTACTGGCCGGAGAGTCAGCCGGAGGTACGGAAGAGGATTCGGATGATGAGTGCGAGTTAGGCAACGAGGACGAGAAAGAGCTATCGTGTTCGGGGCTTGTCAAGGACTGACGACCAACGAGGGGTGAACACAACGAGAAACAGCAGCAGCAAATCAGGCAAAAAAGGTTTTCCCTCCAGCAGCATCAAGCAGTGCACATAACACCAGTCCGCACTGTGAGATCACCGGTGACGCCTGCTGTTGCGGAAGAAACCGGTTTCTACGCAACCACTGGTGACCACAGTGAATTCTTGCCGTATGCGAAGGGGGAAAACCTGGCCAAGTTGGATATCAAGTTCACGGGGAACGTTGTGGTTGGTCTGTAAATTCATTCCTGGACCGGGTGGAGGAGCTCAGTCAAGCACGCGGGGTGACTCAAGCTCATTTGTTTAGGGCAGCTGTGGAAATTTTCTCAGGGAAGTCGCTCATCTCGTATATGGCGATTAGGTTATCGGTCTCTTCGTGGCAAGAGTTTGTGGCGGAACTGAAACTGGAGTTTCTTCCCACCCAACTATGATGACCTCCTGCTGGAGGAAATCAAGCATCGTACCCAGAGAAGTAACGAGTCCATAGGAGTTTACGTAGCCGTGATTCAAAACATGTTTGGCAGGCTTTCGGAGCCGCTAACGGAGCGGCGGAAGCTTGTCATCGTTCAGAGGAACCTGGCCCACTTTTACCAGCAACAACTTGGGCTAGAAAACCCCAAGACTGTTGCAGACATGGTTAAATTGGGTCGTAGGTTGGAGACGGTGCGGGCTAACGTGGAAACTTTTGCCCCGCCACCCAATCGGAGGTCGCGTCGAACCCAGAGTTTCGGTTGTCCGATAGGACATTATACCATGTTCACTCATCCGGTGCTTCAATTGTAATGGCGAGGGCCATTTTTCGAATGCGTGTTCCACTCCTAGACGCTGCTACGGGTGTGGAGCGGCAGGAGCGACACAGCGAGAATGTCGACGTTGCAGCGGCACGTCGGAAAACGTGCAACGGACTTCCGGGCCAGCATAATTCGCCACAAACCAGACAGGGAGCTTAATAGTTCATTTAGGGTTTAGCTTGGAGGCAAGCGGCAAAGATAGGCGTCCATATGTTGCAGTTAGTATTTATGGTATAGGTATGTTGGGCCTTTCAGTGGTGCGCTTCTCGCACTATAATAGGGGCTGAGGGATGGAGAATACTCAAAGATTTAGGGCTTAGATTAGGAAAAAATGAGGTTAGGCCCGTTGCGTTAGCGGACGGAAAAAGCGTAAATGTCGTGTGGGTTTTGTGTCTACCAATTGAAGTACAAAGTCGGTCTGTGTACATTGAATGTCTCGTTATACCAGCGATACCCCACACCGTGATCCTTGGTGCAGGTTTTTGTGCACTAACGGGAATCGTCCCGGATTTAAGATTACGAGTGTGGAAGCCGGTTGCCTCGATTACCGCAATTCTCGAGATCTCCGAGCTGGACGTCACCGAAGCAGTCGATGCCCGAGGGATTAGGGTATACTCATTTGGGAGAACACAAGATTAGGACGTCGGCAGAACCTATAAAACAACGATATTACCCTGTATCGCCTGCGATTCAGAAACACATTGATAAGGAGCTAAACGAAATGCTAGAGGTGGGATTCATCGAGAAATCGAACAGTACGTGGGCATCTCCGATAGTCCTTATCAAGAAAAAAGATTGTTCTTTTAGGTTCTGCGTCGGCTATAGAAAGGTTAACAAGGTTACAGATAGGGATGCTTATCCATTGCCATTTATCTCATCGACATTTGATAAGCTTAGGGACGCCAAATAGAGTAGGAGAGATCGCGCCCACTCACAACCTTCACAGTTCTGAGTAGAAGCCTGTTCCAGTTTAAGAGAATGCCTTTCGGGCTACATAATTCGCCTGTTACGTGGCAGAGATTTATAGACAGCATCTTAGGTGCTGAAGGAAATTACTTGTTTTGTAGGGGCAATTTCTTGGTACAGACGCTTTGTACCAAATTTCGCCGCTTTAGTTAGGCCTTTAACAGATTTGTTAAAGAAAGATAGTGTTAAAACAATAATAAAACGATAACTATTATATTATTACCTTAATGATTAACTTAATTTAATGCTTCTTTAGTGACACCTATTTTTGAAATAATGTAACAATAATATCATATCTTTTTTCTCACTCTCTTCAACGTCATTTGTATATTTTTTGAATTACACATTAGAACTTTACCTTTCGATTTTAAACCTTCCAACGATCCACACGTGTTTTTTTTTTTTAAGTGTTCTAACAGGTTATGGGCCCAGTTCCCATTTTTATTTAAAAGAACTTAAATATCCCAATAAATTTTTATTTACAATGGCATCGTTATCAGGAAAAATGCCATTATTCAATGGTGATAATTTTTTTACGTGGAAACACCAAATGGAGGCTGTTCTCCACAAAAATTTTCTTCTGAAATTTGTGAAAGGCGATGTGGAAAAACCAGTTGATGCAGGGAAATTAGCAGAATGGAATGATAAGGATTTGGATGCTAGAAGTGAAATTATAATATCAATGGAGCCGGAAGAAATACATATCTCTTGTGCATAAAATAGAGACATCGAAGGATATTTGAGATTTTTTGGAGCTGCCGTATAATCCTAAAGGAACACGTACCAAAATCGAGGAAGTTAATTAATTTCAAAATGCATGAACATCAAAATATGGAACAACACATAATTAATTTTAATTTAATTGTCACGCGTTTGCACGAGATGAATGCCAAATTGGATGCTGACCTGTTAGTTGTGTTGCTGTTAGATAGCTTGCTGGAGTCGTACAAATATTTGAAAGCTGCTTTTGATGCAGCTAATGACTTCCTCACACTGGAGGTTTTAAGAGCCCGTTTGTTAGAAGTCAGCGACAAGAAGAAGGAAAACGAAGAAATTAAAGAGGAGGTTTTCAAAGTAAAATTTCATTATAAGAATATTGAAAGGAAACGGCAATATTGAAAAGTCACTTTTTCAATTTAATTGTCACCGATGCGGTCGAAAGGGACATATGAAAAAAGACTGTCGAGTAGTATTAAACAGGAACAGGATACATTTTGCTCAAAACGGGGGTTCATCTGAACAAGGTTTTATAGCATTGGAATTACTACGTATAAGAGACAAACCAGTCAAAGTGCCTGTTCACATTGGCGCGGGCAGGAAGATTGTCTGAAAGAGAGGGAACGCTTTTTATTAAAGTGTGAAGAAGAAGGGTTATTTCCACCGAGAATCCATTTCTAAAGCGGATTCTCGGGTGCAACACATCGTTTTTTTCCATATCGTTCCATTTCTGACATATTTTTCATTTTAGTTTTGATCGTTGATGAGAAAGGAAGTGTGAAGGATAGGAAAAAAGGTATGTTTCAAGTAAGCTGCGCAAATTTAAAAATTAAAAACGCTCCGATTCAAGTTTTCCACTTGTCGAAAAGTCTTTCAACCCCATGACAATATGAACACGACGTTCATGGTGAGGACTTTCATCCCGTCGCCAGTGTAAACAGGCACAAAGAAGTTTCTCAAAATGTAAAAGAGCGAACCCATTGGTACATTGATAGTGGTGCAACGTCTCATATGTGTTGTTCGAAGGATGCTTTTGTTAGCATAGACACAAAATATAGCGGGGAAGTTCAAGTGGCTAACAATGAATATACCAAAATTAAGGGAATAGGAACTGTAAAGTTAGACATAACAGTATGTGGTAAACTACTATTAAAAACTATTTGTCTTTTTCAAACACTCTTTATACCCAAGCGGCGGATAATGGATGTAAAGTTGTTTTAGATGGAGAACATGGATTGATTTTAAAAAGGGGAAGTATTTTACTTGAGGCTAGGAAGCACAACAATTTGTACGTGGTACAATAAATATGCAGAATTTCGATGATATGCATAAAATCGAAAAATGTAATGCTGCCATAATAAAAAGTAATTCATTTGAACTTTGGCATAAGCGATATGGACACCTAAATATGTCATCCCTTCGCAATCTAAAAGATAAGCAAATGGTACAGGGCCTGACGAATTTTGACACTTCATTAATTGATTGTGTAACCTGCTTGAGAAGCAAGCAAACTAGGCTACCGTTTTCGGCCAAAAGTGAAAACTCTTCAAGAGCAATATTAGAAATTGTCCACACTGATCTTTGTGGGCCATTCAAAACTGAATCAATAAGTAAATGCATTTCGTTACGTTTACTAATGACTGGCCTAGGAAAACATTTGTTTATTTTTTACAACGGAAAAGTGATTATTTGGATGTCTTTACAAAATTTAAAAATCAAGTAGAAAATGAAACTAATAGACGGATTAAAATATTGAGGAGTGATAATGCATGCGAAATAGTTAGTAAGGAATTTTAAAATTTTTTAACAAAGCATGGTATAAAACGTCAGAGTATACACCTCAACAGAGTATACACCTCAACAAAACGGAGTTGCTGAGCGCATGAACAGAACCTTAGTGGAAATGACTCGATGTTTCTTATTGGAATCTAATTTGCCGAAATTGTTGTGGGCGGAGCTTGTCAATACGGCAGCTTAGGCCGTTTTCGAAAACGTCATCTGCATCAAATTGCTTTTTCAAAATCTTCTTAAACGCAAGCTGCGAAAGTCATTTGTTCGAAAACAACATCATAAATCACACTACATTTGCAGCATGTTCGATAATGCAGTGTTTGCAGGGCAGATGGTCATAAACGTCAACTGCGCTGCAAAAAAGCAGCCACAATTTCGCCGTGCATTAAAAAAATTGGAAAAAAAATGAATGAATTCGAATATTCAGGGGAATCTCAGTCTCGCGAACAGTAAGTACATAAAATCGGCTAATTTATTGGTTTTAACTAAATATTATGCTTATTAGAACCCCATCCCCTTTCCAACACAATTTTTTCGATAAATTTTGTTAAGGGTTCCATTTGGCTCTGTTCGAAAACGTCAAATGCTCTTGCAAGAAAAAGATCATGTAGGTGACACAGATCAACGATACCAAATGACGTTTGGAGTTTGATGTTCGCAACCCTTAAGTATTGCAAATGACGATCAATTTGACGATCAAAATGACGATCAAATGACGTTTTCGAAAACGGCCTTATATTCGGAACCGATGACCAAAAAACCTTAATTTAAATCAAACACAGGAACAAATATGGACTGGAAGAATTCCAATAATTAGTCACTTGCGCGAAATAGGGTGTAGAGCTTTCGTATTAAATAAATCCCCGAATAGGCTAAAATTAGATCCCAAGAGCGAAGAATGTTTTAATAGGATACTCAGAAGAATCAAAATCATATCGCTTGTGGAAAAGAAGGTCTCGGAAGGTTAAGAGCCGTGACGTAAGTTTTATAGAAAATACGAATAGTAAAAATCATTACAACGAACTCACCTGAAAATGAATTCACTGTACCGGATTTAGATAATACAAAGATAAAATCAGATAGAAAGGAAAATGTAATTGAAATACCAAAAGTTAATTTAGAAAATCACAACAAACAGAACAATGATGAAGATGAATTTTTAGAAGCCGAGGAGTTGATGAAGTTAAACATAAACAATCTGATAATAAAAATATAGACATTAATAGTGGAGATACTACGGAATCAAATAATATAAAAAACCGATTGAGATCTCAGCACCAATCAAGAATCATAATTGAAAGGGCTTTTAACACAAGCCATTTAGAAGATCCAATATGTTACAAAAGTTCTAGGAGTTCCCCGGAAGCAGAAGAGTGGTATTCTGCTATGAAAGAAGAATATAATTGCTTGATGAAACATATGACATCGACGCTTTGCGATTTACCAGCTGGACGGAATGCCATCGGCTGCAGATGGGTTTATAAAACTAAATATTTGTCAGACGGTAATGTAGATCGTCGAAAAGCACGACTTGTTGTGCAAGGATTTAGTCAGAAATATGGGATTGATTATGTGGATACTTATGCACCCGTCATACGACAAAGCTCACTTCGTCTCATATACGGTTTGTCTGTAGAATATGATTTCAAACTTCATCACATCGATGTTTCAACAGCCTTTTTAAACGGAGTTCTTAAAGAGGAGATATATATGAAACAACCTGAAGGATTCATTGATATCGACCATCCAAATAAAGTTTGCAAGCTTCACAAACCATTGTATTGATTGAAACTAGCCAGCAGACAATGGCACAGTACTTTAGATGAAAAGCTCAAAACTTTGGAACTTACACAATCAAACTACGATTTCTGTGTATATTAAAAAAAAAAAAATCAAAAAACTTTTTTAGGCATTTACGTTGATGATATCGTTATTACGTCAAATGACGACACCTTTTTTAATAAAATAAAACAGACTCTTTCACAATACTTTGAAATTCGAAACCTAGGGCATCCATCTCTATGTGTTGGCCGTGAAATTGAAAAGATGCAGGATATGTTATCAATATGCCAAACTCGCTATATTAATAATCTTGTTAGAAAATACAATATGCAAAACTCAAAGCCGTATAACATACCTATGCAAGTAAAGTTAAAACTTGAAAAGGAGCCAAACGTAGTTGGAGAAAACGAATTGGTGGATGTTTTGAAATATCAAGAACTTATTGGGTCAATAATGCATCCAGCTGTTTACAGTCGCCCTGATATTGCTTTTAGCGTAAGTACTGTAAGGAGTCAGTTGGCCACGGGGGCATCCATGATGCAGGAGCAGTTGGCAGTGGCACGCTCGCGGTTGCTCGGCTCTAGCTCGTCGAGTTGGGTTGGTTCTTGCCACTACCCCGTGCATCGCAACTCAACTTACCTTTTTGTTTCGTGCCGAACTATAAAAAAAAGAGAAAACAAAGATAGCCTAGAGAAAGTTACGTTATTTCACTGACGGACTTAAAAGATAGGAGGAGAGAAAGATGATACGAGTAGAAAAAGAAGAAGAAAAGAAACAGCAGGATCACATCTGTGTGCCATCACCACTGTGCAAGTCCGGGACTAGCGCGATATAGCTAACTAAACCTACACTAACCTAATCCCTAACTACCGAACTTAATTAACGACTTATAACTAAACCTAAAACTAACTTAACCCTATGCGCCCTACACCGAATAATATGTCCCAGTATCACACAGCGATGACAGCTCCTTACGACCTGAAATAAGCCGGGTGTTGTAGGCTGAGGATGGCCAACCCACCCTTATCGCACTTGAATGCGACCAATTGCTACCATTCTGGGCAAAACTGTGAATGGTAGCCCCTAACGAAGTTCCTCCCAGTCGCCACCAGTAAAAAAAATCAGCAGGAGTCAGTCACGTTATATTCGTTATGTCGTCATCGTTTGTGCGTCACGTCCGGTCACAGTCGCCCCATCGAAGGACGGTCGGTCCGCCCATCCACACACCACTTGGGTTGGATTCACTTCATCATTAAAACAAACCTTAATTCAATTCATGACAATATACTTCATAGTAAATTTATTAAACAAAATTAACAAACAAAAGCTTAGTAACTAATAAGGATATTTTTTTTTTTTATTGAATTCTATTTTCTTAAAATTAACGTATGGCTATTCTGTTGTCATTCTAGCCAGACAAAAAAACTGATACGTATATATCAAATATAGGACTTACCGGATTTCAGATCCCTCGTAGTTCTGGCGCCAGCACTTGAAGGACCTTTGCATTTTTAATTTTTTGCGCACAAAACTAAAATTCAATAAAATTCAACAATAAAAAAAACAGCTCGCTTAACCCTAACTTTACTCTACACAATTTAATAAAAAAAACTCAAAATCTGTACCTACAATCTATCTTAAACTAAATTCGACATACCTATATGTATCTACTACACTGATTCACCAAGTTCAGTTTTTTTTTCTGTCACTGTTTCCACTGTTTCATTTAATTTTTTTTTTGTTAAATATTTGATTTTTCTCTTTGTTGACAAAACAGACTCTTTTTTTTTGTAAATTTTTGTTGTTGTTGTCGTTGGAGTTGTCCCGCGGAGCAGCTCTTGCAGGCGATGTAGCTTGAAGTATATGGGGTGGGGGATCGTATCAATGTCGCACTAGCAACCGCACTTAGTGGGTTGCCCTCATTGCATCTTTTTAAGAAGCCTTTATGCGTTGGCGTAATAGGGAGGGGGTGGGGATAGTTCAAATTTCTTTATTTTGTTTTGTTTTTTTTTTTTTGTTTTTTTTTTTTGCACCGCAGCAGTCACTTAGTTACTTTGGGGGGTTTTTTTTTCTTCGTTTTGCCCGGGAGAATTTCTCGTCGTTTTTGTTTTTTGTACATTTTTATGTTTCAAAAAAAAAGCGCGGACACCCGGTGGATATAAAAAAAAGGAATCTGTCCGTATACACGGAGCGGGAATCCTTACGCGCCGCAGTCAAATTTTTTTTCTTTTTTTTTTGTTTTTGTTTTTTTTTACTATTGAACGTAGTGCGTTTCGCGTAACAAACAAAAATAACGAGCGGACCCCGAATCAAATGCGACCTTGTAGCACTATTTTCAAACATCGACTGTCTCGACTTTTGACTCCCAAAGGGGGAAAAAAAAGTCCCACCCAACACGAGAGACACAAAAAAAAAACCCGATCTTGTCTGCTGATTCCATCAGCTGATCAAAACCCGTATAGGCCATTGACCTATATAATTGGTCTCGTTCTCTAAATAAAAAAAAAAGTCCCATTTCTTTGCTTCTTTAGCCTGTTTCTATTCCCCACTCTAATCTCTGCCACTCAACTGTGGGTTCATGCCTAAACTTATACCTATAATAAACTGCCTCCCACACGATCTATCACGTTAGCGAAGCTTGCAACCACCTCCTCCTGGATTTACATTGGTCAACACAACTCTCTACGACAAAAGAGACATACCATATACACCATAGTAAGAAGAACACAGGGAGAGAGTGAGCTTACGAAGAAAGTGGAATGAGGGAATTCGAAAATAGTGGGACGTTTGATAGGGTTAGGTTTTGTTGTAAGTTCGGAAAGAGAGATTAGTAGGACCAATTGATAGATTGGGAGGGGAAAAGGTCTGTTTTTGAAAAGGGGTACATTTATTTTATTTGGTACAGTGAGGGGACACAAATAGAACACCACAATTAAACATATTTATTTATTTTTATTTTTCTTTTTGTTAAAAGGCTGACGCTACAGGCTCGAAAGCAGAGTGTGAGTGGTCGTGAACATTCTGAATTCGTAAAATAAACCAAGGAGGCCTTTTACAAGAATTTTTCAGACGAGCGTGCCTATTATACGTGGTGCAAGGGCCCACTCCCTGAGATACTCCTTTTCATTTCAAACCTATACCTACGAGGATCACAATCTAGGTTTATCACAGAATACTTACCTATCTAACTTATACTAATATCACAGCTTAATTCCTAACCTACTATAAATAAATAAATAAAATAAAATAAATAAGGTGATGTAAATGACTAGTGTTATGCCTCGTTTAAGAGCAACACAAAAAAAAATATATGATCTTAGAGGGGTTTGGGTTGTCCTCAGGCCAGTTGATTGATGGGGTTCTTCCTCCCGGTATTTCCGTTGGACGCAAAGCTGGGAATGAACTTCCAAGTGCACTGATTGCTTATGAGATATAACCGTCAACCGGAACAAATACTCTCACTTGTATTATCCGCTGATATTAACCAACACTTTCAAACGAACGATTGAAACAAATAAATGATCGAAACAACCAATTTCCAAGTTGTGGAGAGAGAAACAGAAATGTCCTTATATCAATGAAACACTTATTTTTGTAGATATGATAATGATATATATTACTTTATTTACTTAATTATCCGAGACCGTGATTTTTACAGGTGTAATTTGCTTAACAATATTCCGATGTGAACCTGTTGTTCACTCATATTTATTTATGTTAATTGATTAGGTTGCATTTTTCGTTATCGTTGGACAGGTGACGTGAGAAGCTAAGTTGTCGTCTGGCTAAATTTGCTGATTTAGCGTCTGGCGCATGACCTCGTTTGGTGCATACATAACACTAGAATAAAAGATAAATAAATAAATAAATAAGTCTATATATAAATAAAAATATAAATAAATAAAATATAAATAAGTAAAATAACTAAATAAATAAATAAAATAAATAAATAAATAAGTAAGTAAAATAAATAGAATAAATATTAGTATAAAATATATAAATAAATAAATAAACAGATAAATAAAAAACATCCAGCAACAGCAGGTAGAGTGCGTCAAGTTCTTAAGGTTGGAGCTAGGAATGGAGATCTTTCGCGTGGAAAATGCCCACGCTCTCTCCATTTTGGGTACCAACTTCATAGAAGGAATTGCATATCACCCTTAGTATAGCTGATTCTAAAAATTTGGGTCCTAATTTGGCGTTGTAACTATCAGCTAAACTACTTTGCTTAAAGTTGCGTCTATATATTACTTGTCCTACCTTATATTTTATATCCTTACTCCTATTATTATACGATCGCGTCGCCTTGTCATGTGCTAGCCTTAAATTGTCAAAAATTTTCCTTCGTATAAGCTCTAATTTGTCATTCTTTTCTAATACTTCAGTGCTCAGATATTTCACCACGTCTAGTTTCCTTAGTATTTCATATGATTTGGCATGTTGAATCATACTCGTATGTGTCCCGAAAATGGCATAATACAGCTCAAACACGGTCGAATCGTGCACCACGCTCCTCAAAGAAAATACCGCGTTGCTCACATGGAGGTCCCAGTTCTTCTGGTCATCCTTATTTTGGCCAGTACAGACCGGTTGACCCTTTCTGACGCATTAGCTTGAGGAGAGTAGAGCGCGGTTCGAACATGTTTAACGCCATATTTTCCTAGAAAACTGGCAAACAACTCGGAGATGAATTGTTTGCCGTTATCCGAATGCACATACTCGGGCACACCAAACATATGAAATACGCCTTCCTCTAAATATTTTACTGCCTCTACTGCTGTTGCCTTCCTTACTGGTTTCAAAAACACATATTTAGAAAAATGGTCTAACACGATAAAAATATGGGTATTCCCGTTCTTAGTTCGAGGATAGGGTCCTAGAAAATCAATATAAAGCCTTTGGAAGGGACGCTTCGTAACGACTTGTTGTCCCATCGGCGGTCTAGATACCGTATTGAGTGGCTTGCAGCCCTAGCAGACCTCGCAAGACTTGGCGAGATTCTGGACATCAGATACCATACCTGGCCAGAAGTACA
The DNA here is from genome assembly GCA_949129095.1 of Volucella bombylans. Lineage (NCBI taxonomy): Eukaryota > Metazoa > Arthropoda > Insecta > Diptera > Syrphidae > Volucella > Volucella bombylans. The sequence continues at coordinate 279,021,993 of OX422140.1, forward strand.
TCTGCCTCAGGCGAGCAAGAGTCTTGTGAATCCCGCCATGTCCAGCGGCTGATGCAACATGTGCTGCAGCCACCAAGCTCTCACGCAACTCCCTCGGAATCCAGAGTTTCCAGGATAAGTCCAGGATATACACAAATCCATCTGAGACGCATGTGTCGGGAAGTCGGTCCTGGTTTTCTGTTATGATTTTCTTCAACTCCTCATATTCCCCTGACGAAAAATATGGGGAGTTGAGATCAACCTGCAGAATGTCGGATTGGGTACTGATCTCTTCCATGTGGGCGCGTGAGAGAGTATCGGGCACTACGTTTAGGGTACCCTTTCTATGCTCGATTTCGAAGTCGAAGCCCTGAAGTTTCAGGCTCCACCTGGCCAAGCGACCAGACAGATACTTCTGTGACATCAACCACTTCAGACTAGCGTGATCGGTTATAATAGTAAAGGGTAAGCCCTCAACATAGGCTCTAAACTTCTTCACTGACAACACAGCCGCATAGCATTCAAGCTCTGTGACGCTATAATTCCGTTGCGCAGAATTTAGCTTCTGAGACATGAATGCTATCGTTTTTTTTCTGCGTCCACCTGGAATAGCACACTACCCACTCCAGTCGTCGAAGCGTCGCACTGTATGTAGAAGCGTCTCTTAAAGTCCGGATTTGAGAGTATGGGTGCGGACACCAAAGTCGCCTTAAGCTTGTTGAACGCGTTCAGTGCGTCTTCTGTCAAAGTAAAAGTTTATCCTTTCTTAAGGCAGTCCGTCATAGGCGCGGATAGCCCGGAGAAGTTTGGATTAAACCGCCTATACCACCCTGTCATTCCTAGAAACCGACGGAGTTGCTTAGGAGTCTTCGGTACCGGAAATTTTTCTACCGCCGACACCTTGTCCGGATCTGTCTTAAGACTGCCATCGCCAACTATGTATCCCAGATACTTTATTTCGCGATAGCAAAATTTACTTTTTTCGACGTTGATCGTCAATTCTACTTCCCTCAAAGACCTGGCCACCTCTGATAGAAGTTTGGCATGCGATTCAAAATCTGGAGAACAAACCAAGAGGTCGTCGAGGTAGACAAAGACATTCTCCTTCAACCGATGGGGGATGACTTTGTCCATTAGCTGACACATTCTCTGGGCAGAATTACACAGCCCGAACGGCATGACCGTGAACTGGTAAAGTGGCCGTCCCGGGACTGTGAAAGCTGTCTTCTCCCTTGATTTGTCCTCCAGAGGAATCTGCCAAAACGCATCTTTCAAATCGATACCAGAGATGTACCTGGTATCTTGGAGGCGACTGAGTAAACCGTCGATGTGGGGAAGAGGGTAGGCATACTTTTTGGTCACGGCGTTGACCTTTCGTGAATCTGGGCATAAACGATTCTTCCCCGGTTTTCTCACCAAGACTACTGGCGAACTTCAGGCACTACTGCTTTCTTCGATTACCGCTAGTTCGACCATTCGATCCAGCTCGTCATATAAGAGTTTTTGTATCGCTGGCGAAATGGGGTAATTGTTTGATAGGAGCTTGGTGGTCGTCTACTTCAATCACATGCTCTAGAAGATTTGTCTTGCCTAACCCCAGGATTGCGAACGACGGAAAAAGTTGTTTCACCCTCTCCAACTGCTCGGTTTGTGATTGGGTGAGCGCTTGGATTGGGGAGTCGTTTTCGGTATGCGATGGCAAGTCTAGTCCCGATATAATGTTAGGAGCGACCGCGAAGCTCTTCCAAAAGTCTACCCCTAAATATAATGGTTGTTGTAAATTCGGGACCACGAATATTTCTAAGTCCCTGGTTTTGCCGTGCCATGAGACCGGAGAAGTAAACCGTCCAAGTATTTTCTGATGGTTGCCATCAGCTGTTCGTATATCAGTCGTCATTTTAGTCAGTATAATGTTATGTCCCTCCAAAAAGTCTAGCGCCCCTTTTCCCAAGCAGGTTATGGATGCGCCACTGTCTAACAGACCGAGAACATCCTCTCCCGCGATATTCAATTGGGCGAATGGTCTGTTGTCATGTCGTGTTGTTATCACAGTTTCGAGTATTCTCTTTAGTCGTCGTCTTTTCATTGCACATTTCTAGTATCCTCCACAGGCACTGTCACTTCTTCTCCGAAATTACGCTTCCTCGCTTCGTTGTACTCCACTATCCGTTGATGAAGGGTCTTCCGTTGAGGAGGATCGGGATAGGTGTCGTTGGGTCACGCTGCAGGATGCTTACTGGCTGGCTTTGTCGAGGTTCGCCAGGGTTGTGGTCGGTTTCGACGGACGAACCCCCGGCATTCCCGCCGATCTGCAGGTTTCCCTGACACTTAGTACAGTAGAAATTAATGTTCCCTTGCCCACAACTGAAGCAAGTCAACGTATGGAATCCGGAAGGACAAGCCTGTGGATTCGTCAAATTTATCGTTGGCTCAGTCTTGTAGACGTTCGTTCTTTCTTTTGTTGGTCGGTAAGGTTTAGTGTAAGTATTGGGTCTAATTGTGCGTTGATTTTGTAGAGCCGCTACCTCGAAGTCGTCATTGCCCGAAAAATCTTGTGGGGGTTCGTGTAAAGTTGCTCGTCTATGAGTATGTAGTTCGTCGATCTCCGTCACGTGACGTTTGTATCGTTGGTTGTTCAGTATTTCTCCGCTCTTCTACACTCATCGCGCAGGTCTTGTATACTCCGTATGAACCAACCGAAGATGAGTGTAGCGACACGGTCCTTAATGTTGTGTCGCAGTATGTCTACCAGGTCCAGTTTGTGCGGTCGGTTGGTCATATGGATTGTCATCGACCGTATGTCGGCGTAAAAGTCGTCGAATGTCTCATGAGGCAACTGTTTCCTATCCATGATGGACCTAAGAATTTCGTGGTCCTGTCGTCCATCTCTAAATTGTTTAGTCAGCTCAGCTTTAAGGTCATGGTAGCTGAGCTGTTCATCTCCCACGATTTCCTCTAAATATTCCCAGTACCATCTTTCAGCCGGGCCTGAAACTAAGTGATGGAACTGGGCTAGCAGCTGGTCAGAAGACACCCCATTCTTCCTCTTCAGAGTTTCAATTCGAAAGATGAAACTCTCTACCGGCATTGTCTTGGTTGTGCCGCCGAATTTTATCCCCCACTTGTGGATGGAAGTGCTCATCCTTCGGGCATCGTTGCGGTAGCAGTCTCCTGGAATGTCCTGGGCCCCGTCCATCTCTGGCAATCGAGCATTTCGTCGTTCACTGTGAGTGTAAGTCCTGTTGTGGTATGGAGGCGATTCGGGTACGTCTTGTCGTTCCCTAGTATTGTTTAGGCGTCTGTTAGTCGTCGTCATGTTACCCTTGGAAGATGAGGCAACTGAAAGCTCGAGACAGCTTATCTTTTCGCTCATGATGCCAGTGCTCTTTTCGAACGTTGCCATAATTGCGGTCATCCTGTCGTCGAGCTTCGACATTACGTTGTCCCCTTCTCTTTCCATCTTCCTAGGGTAGGCGTCTTGTGGTCTATATGTCCTTTGGCTGTCCTATGGTTGTTTCTGTCTACGTATGTTGTAGTCCTCGTCATCGTACACTGTTCTGCGCCTCCCTCCTAGTCGTCTCTCGCTATGTTCGTCGTATGCGTTTTGTCGTTTCATTGGGACTCGATTGCTGGTCGATGCTCGTGCTTTTCGATGCTCGAAGTTCTCATCTTCCGAGGGATGGGAGCCAGATTCGTCACCGGAAATTTCAGGAATCCCTGTCAGCACGGGAACAGCCTTGTGGGTTGTTGTTTCTGAGGATTCGGGCTTTTGACGATCTGGACTGAATCGCAGAAAGTCGTGCGAGATCGTCGTGAGATCCAGGACATCCGCTCCGGGTTCGGCATTTTCCTTGGGCTGCATTTGTCGATGGTTACCCATTCTCCACCTGTCATTTTTCCACGGAGAGTGGGTTGCTACTCCTAGGAGGCTACTGTCTGAGCTGTTCGTTGGAGCTCTCCATTCCTCTTCAAAACCGAAACCTCCAATAGCTACATCGGCCGAAGAAGTGTCCCTAGGGACCGCCCCTGTTTCTTTATTCATAATCAAAAAAAACACAAGGTCTTACCTTTTCCTTTTTTTTTCAAAAAAAAATAGAATCAATGTGTATATATGTGTAAGTATTAAAGTTAATATGTATTTTGCGTATGAAAAAAAAATTTGTTGTAATTCAGTAAAAAAGGAATAATAAAAAAAATATAAAGGGTCCGCCATCTAACGTTTTTTTTTTCAACTAGTGCTTATTTCGTGAATGGTAACACTTAGCTCATGTCTGATTTGACAGATAATTAGTTTTATCCTTCCGCTGAACGAATATGGTTGTGTATACGCTTGCACAACGCTGGGAAATATTGCGACATTACTTTGAAAATCATGGAATGTTGCAGAATGTGTGCGAAAATTGCGTACGGATTTTGGAAGAAGAGAAGCACCGTCAGCTACGTATGTTCGTTATCTTGTGAAAAAAGTGAAAGAAACTGGCATCCTCATCGATAAACCAAAGCGTGAAAAGCCAAAAACAGTGCGTACACCCGAGAATATTGCTGCTGTGGCAGAAAGTGTGCGTGAAGCGCCATCAACAGCAATTCACCGTCGTTCTCAACAATTGAACATTTCAGAGACATCATTGAGACGAATTTTGCATAAAGACCTTGGTATGACGCCATACAAAGTCCAATTGGTTCAGGAGTTGAAGCCAACTGACCTGACCATCCAATACGTTTTCGCTTCGCTAAGAGGGCCTGCGATCGACTTAGAGAAGATGCCGATTTTGCCAAAAAAATCATCTTTTCAGATGAAGCTCATTTTGATCTTGGCGGGTATGTAAACAAGCAAAATTGTAGCATTTGGGGCACAGAAAACCCGCACGCATATATTAAAAAGCCGATACACCTAAAACGAGTGACTGTTTGGTGCGGATTTTGGTCCAGAGGCATAATTGGGCCATTTTTCTACGAAAATGAGCAAGGAGTGGCCGTTTCAGTCAATGGCGATCGTTATCGGGCCATGTTGAACGAATTTTTTTTCACAAAAATTGAAGAGGAGGATATTGGCAACATTTGGTTTCACCAGGACGGCGCTACGTGCCACACAGCCGAAGCTACACTCGATGTTTTGCGCCCTGTTTTTGAAGATCGCATTATCAGCCGCAGAGCTGATGTCGTTTGGCCACCTCGGAGCTGTGATTTGACACCGTTGGACTATTATTTGTGGGGAGTCGTAAAAGATAAGCGTTACGCCGACAAGCCAGAGACAATTGACGCTTTAAAGGACAATATTCGTGAAGCCATTGGTGAAATACAGCTGCACACAATCGATAATGTGCTTAAAAATTGGACCCCGATCGTATAGGCTACTGCATGGCCAGCCGAGGCAGCCATTTGAATGAAATTATTTTACATTACTAACCGGAAGGATAAAACTAATTATCTGTCAAATCAGACATGAGCTAAGTGTTACCATTCACGAAATAAGCAATAGTTGAAAAAAAAACGTTAGATGGTGGACCCTTTATAGTCAAAAAAAACTAATCTAAAAAGGGTTAAAAAAAAGGGATATCTAATAAAAAAAAAATTAAACATATGATATATGTCTAACTAAATAATTTGAAACTGAAAAAAAAATTGTTGTGTTGAATTAATTCTTATAGATCGCGTTAGTGTGTGGAACTTGGGAACCGATTTTCCAGTCACTCTCAATGGGTAATAAAGTCGGTCAATGTATAGTACGTAATGTAGCGTCTTGTCACGTGTTGTGGAGACTGGTATTTCAGTATCGCAACGAGTGCTGAAGCATAACCCTATCTTCCCATCTTCCCATCTTCCCTCCACACTGGGTATATGGCTGAACCAGATCCCAGGCTGGCAGAGAATGTCCAGGTTATACAACACGACTAAAAGTTCATGATCTCAAGCCCACGCCTCACGATAAGTCACCATAAGGCTAACTATATCGGACAGCAGTCAACATATCGACCTCTCACTTCTAGACCGCTTTTGGATCCTTTACAGACATCCGATTACCTCACAAAGTCCCTTGGCTTATCGACTGGAGACCGGACAGCCACCGTTGATCTGCTCAGAAACCAAAAGCATAATCAGAATGTGATCTTGGAGAAATAAAAGATAGATAAATAAAATTTTGAAAAAAAAAACTAGCGGACTAGCAGTTAACGTTGGGCGCCATTGTAAGGAGTCAGTTGGCCACGGGGGCATCCATGATGCAGGAATAGTTGGCAGTGGCACGCTCGCGGTTGCTCGGCTCTAGCTCGTCGGGTTGGGTTGGTTCTTGCCACTACCCCGTGCATCGCAACTCAACTTACCTTTTTGTTTCGTGCCGAATTATAAAAAAAAAAGAGAAAACAAAGATAGCCTGGAGAAAGTTACGTTATTTCACTGACGGACTTAAAAGATAGGAGGAGAGAAAGATGATAGAAAAAAAAGAAGAAAAGAAACAGCAGGATCACATCATCATGTGCCATCACCACTGTGCAAGTCCGGGACTAGCGCGATATAGCTAACTAAACCTACACTAACCTAATCCCTAACTACCGAACTTAATTAACGACTTATAACTAAACCTAAAACTAACTTAACCCTATGCGCCCTACACCGAATAATATGTCCCAGTATCACACAGCGATGACAGCTCCTTACGACCTGAAATAAGCCGGGTGTTGTAGGCTGAGAATGGCCAACCCACCCTTATCGCACTTGAATGCGACCAATTGCTACCATTCTGGCCAAAACTGTGAATGGTAACCCCTAACGAAGTTCCTCCCAGTCGCCACCTGTAAAATAAATCAGCGGGAGTCAGTCACGTAATATTCGTTATGTCGTCATCGTTTGTGTGTCACGTCCGGACACAGTCGCCCCATCGAAGGACGGTCGGTCCGCCCATCCACACACCACTTGCGTTGGATTCACTCCATCATTAAAACAAAACTTAATTCAATTCATGACAATATACTTTATAGTAAATTTATTAAACAAAATTAACAAACAAAAGCTTAGTAACTAATAAGGATTTTATTTTTTTTTTTATTATTGAATTCTATTTTCTTAAAATTAACGTATGGCTATTCTGTTGTCATTCTAGCAGGACAAAAAAACTGATACGTATATATCAAATATAGGTCTTACCGGATTTCAGATCCCTCGTAGTTCTGGCGTCAGCACTTGAAGAACCTTTGCATTTTTATTTTTTTTTTTTTTTTTTGCGCACAAAACTAAAATTTAATAAAATTCAACAATAAAAAAAAACAGCTCGCTTAACCCTAACTTTACTCTACACAATTTAATAAAAAAAAAACTCAAAATCTGTACCTACAATCTATCTTAAACTAAATTCGACATACATATATGTATATACTACACTGATTCACCAAGTTCAGTTTTTTTTTTTTCTGTCACTGTTTCCACTGTTTCATTTCATTTTTTTTTTGTAAATTTTTGTTGTTGTTGTCGTTGGAGTTGTCCCGCGGAGCAGCTCTTGCAGGCGATGTATCTTGAAGTACTCGTATATGGGGTGGGGGATCGTATCAATGTCGCACTATCAACCGCACTAGAAGGGCTTTTCGCCCACCAACTTTTTAGTGGGTTGCCCTCATTGCACCTTTTTAAGAAGCCTTTATGCGTTGGCGTAATAGGTACGGGGTGGGGGTAGTTCAATTTTTTTTTTTTGCATCGCGGCAGTCACTTTGGAGGGTTTTTTTTTTCCTCGTTTTGCCCGGGAGGATTTCTCGTCGTTTTTTTTTTTGTATATTTTTAAGTTTCAAAAAAAAAGCGCGGACACCCGGTGGATATAAAAAAAAGGAATCTGTCCGTATATACGGAGCGGGAAACCTTACGTGCCGCAGTCAAATTTTTTTTTGTTTTTGTTTTTTTTTACTATTGAACGTAGTGCGTTTCGCGTAACAAACAAAAATAACGAGCGGACCCCGAATCAAATGCGACCTTGTAGCACTATTTTCAGACATCGACTGTCTCGACTTTTAACTCCCAAAGGGGGAAAAAAAAGTCCCACCCAACACGAGAGACACAAAAAAAAAACCCGATCTTGTCTGCTGATTCCATCAGCTGATCAAAACCCGTAAAGGCCATTGACCTATATAATTGGTCTCGTTCTCTAAATAAAAAAAAAGTCCCATTTCTTTGCTTCTTTAGCATGTTTCTACTCCCCACTCTAATCTCTGTCACTCAACTGTGGGTTCATGCCTAAACTTATATCTATAATAAACTGCCTCCCACACGATCTATCTCCTTAGCGAAGCTTGCCACCACCTCCTCCTGGATTTACATTGGTCAACACAACTCTCTACGACAAAAGAGACATACCATATACACCATAGTAAGAAGATCACAGGGAGAGAGTGAGCCTACGAAGAAAGTGGAATGAGGGAATTCGAAAATAGTGCGACGTTTGATAGGGTTAGGTTTTGTTGTAAGTTCGGAAAGAGAGATTAGTAGGACCAATTGATAGATTGGGAGGGGAAAAGGTCTGTTTTTGAAAAGGGGTAAATTTATTGGATTTGGTACATTGAGGGGACACAAATAGAACACCACAATTAAACATATTTATTTATTTTTATTTTTCTTTTTGTTAAAAGGCTGACGCTACAGTACATTATCTCAGTTCAGCCAAAACGCGAAGAAACAACATTGGACAACGCACTTAATTTATTACGATATCGTTACACTACAAAAAAGGCAAAATTAGTTTATTTTAAAACTGGGTTACCCTATGGTCATGTGGATGCTAGTTGGGCTGAGGATAGAAACGATTGCAAATCTCGAAGAGGTTATTGTTTTTTAGTCGCAGGTATTGCAATAAGCTGGGAATCGAGGAAGCAACGCACTGTAGCTACCTCAAGTGCCGAAGCAGAGTACGAGTACATTGCTTTGACTGAATGGGCAAAGGAAGCATCCGCACTGCGAAATTTATTACAAGAACTAAATTTTTAATACTGTAATACAACAACCATTTTCTGCGATAATCAGAGTGCTCAACATATAGCTGTATATGGAGGAAAATACTCAAGGACCAAACATATACATTATAAATATCACATTATAAGGGAGGCGGTAGAAAAGGGCATTGTTTCACTCAAATATCTTCAAGCGGCCGAAATGGTTGCTGATGGTTTAACTAAAGCTGTTCCTAAGGATAAACATTATTTTTGCTTTAAAAAATTTGGATTACACTATGAAACTTGAATTTTATCGTTCTTTTATTGAAAGGGTGTGTTAAAACAATAATAAAACGATAACTATTATATTATGACCTTAATGATTAACTTAATTTAATGCTTCTTTAGTGACACCTATTTTTGAAATCATGTAACAATAATATCATATCTTTTGTCTCACTCTCTTCAATGTCATTTGTATATTTTTTGAATTGCACATTAAAATTTTTCCTTTCGATTTTAAACCTTCCAACGATCCACACGTGTTTTTTTTTTTTTAAGTGTTCTAATAGATAGGATAGAACACGACGATGACGGGTGGGGGAAGTCGATCCCTGGAACATACACCCCAACAAAAGCCAAAGCCACCCTGCTACTGATGTGGGTGCGGACACCGACATCACATCCCACAACTGATGTGGATGCAGCTAGCCAGAGCCAATTGATCGATCTGTGAAGACACCCCAACGAGGGAGCAACAGTGTTATGCAGGCGGCCAGCATAATCGGGCACACCCGAACGACGCACCAGCAGTAAAAGTCAGGTTCGATGGGTGAAGGGATGACGACCCCATATAAGCCAGCACCCCACCGATGGTGCACCGAAGAAGCAGCAGAGGCGTGTAGGCGGACGGCCAAGTAATAACACCGCCTCCACCGAGGGAACAGACAAACATACGTACAACATAAACATACAGCCAGAGAAACACACAAATAAAAACAAACAAACAAAATCGCAAAACCGACCGTGGCCCAAGGGCAAAGCGGCCAGAGAGGAGAAGGGCCCAATTACAAAAAATAAATAAATAATTATAAGGAGTGAAGCGCTATTGGTCATCCAAAGGATGGTTGGATCGAGATACAATTCCTTATGGATTGTGTCTACACTTTTCTCCTTTCGTCCCAACACTCCAGCTACCATTCCATCGAACTCCCTTCCTCCTTCGCGATCGTTTTAATTTTTGCAAAAAAATTTTATTTATAATTTTCCCCCATCGGATTGGGGGAAAAAAGCCCGGGTAGAAAAAAGAAAGAAACTCTGTTTTTCGCAATTTATTAGTAGAACCTAGGAGTAGGCATAGTTAGGATCCACAGCTTCCATAAACTCTCTCAGTGGAGTTCCCAGTCATAAATGGAAGCGGGAGCGAACTCCGAGACTGAGGAGTTTAGTATGAATGTGGGAAATGGTGTGTGTGAGAGGCCTACTAGGACACGGGTGCACACACTAGCAAAGCTTGCTAGTATTGTAACTTGAAATCTCGTCGGTGGGTCCACTAGTGCTGAATGAATGTGTGAGAGAGTGTGCGTGTGAATGTGTGTGTGCGTGTGAATGTGTGTGTGCGTGTGAATGTGTGTGTGTGTCTGACGGGAGTTGTGGAACATAAAAGGTCTTGAAGTCACTTTTGTGACGACCAGCAACTAGAGAGGGTCATTTAAAACATAAGTTTATCTGAAAAAAATTTTATTTGAGAATTACGAAAAGCAATTTTTTAAAAAAAAAAAAAAAAAATTTCTTTGAATACAGTAAATTAGTAGACTCGCGAGTCGGGCTTGGCCAAATAAAAGACAAAGGGAAAAGGAGAAAGGAGAGAAGGAATAGAAGAAAGATAGCGGAGCAAGAGTAGCAGGACGCTTGATTCTGCCAGAACGGGGCACATCTCTTCCATGACAAAAGGTAAGTACAGTGTAGTGCGATACGACTCCGTTATTTGTTGGTTATTAAGTGTTCGACTAATGCAACAAAAATAAATCTTCGAGCCCCAACGGGGCTTTATAACATTGAGGAAATAAAATTTTTTATTTTCTTCCATTTTTTTTTCTTTTTTTTTCTTCATCGAGGAAGTTTTTTTTTTCTCAAAAAGGTTTCGTGGTCCAGGAAAAATCACGTGGCGCTCAACTCCATTTTCTTGTACCCAGGTCTAGCTGCCATCAAAGCGTTACCTGTAGAAACCCACAGTTGGGATAGCGGTATCCCAGAAAAGTTATTGCTTGGTTCGGGGTATCGCTATACCGGTGCCGGGAACTAAACCTAACAACATCACAAAAAGTGTACATCGATTATAGAAAAATAAAGTGGAAAATTCAAAGATTAATTTTGTACAGCTTATAACAATATCTAATTTATTAAGTGAGTAACATATAAGTAACATTGAAAGTATATAATACAAGTAGATTTTATTGACAGAATGGCGGCAGTAGAGCACCTTCGGTATAATGTAGCGTCATAGCAGCATCTAATCTGCGTATACTCCCATATTTTGGAAACCAGAACAATCAAAAAATAATAATTTAATAACAAGTATTATATAACCTCGAAAATTTGTTTCAGTTGGAGGATCTAAATATTTTTTTACAGCTAGGTTCTAGAAATCAAGTGAAATGAAACCGAAAGCGAATTTGCAAATCGAGTGAATTTATTTTCAGTGTTCCGCAGCATTCCGACCGATTTTGTAACTTCGTATTTATTTTCGAAATCACCTTTAGTGAAATTGAAAACTGTTTTTTTTTTTTTGTACTTGTATATTTTTTTTAATTATTGTTTTTGGGGTCTATCATCGTAACCGATCGGAGGAGTATCCAAATCGTAAACGAAATATAGACGCGTACCGACGAATGTATTTGACATTCAATTTGTGAAAATAAAACATTTCCAAAATAATTAAAGAATCATGGATAACATAATGGTAATGAAAGTCCTCGCCATGAACACATTGTCATAGGGTTCAAAGACTTTCTGACAAGTGGAACACTTGAATCGTGGCATTTTTAATTTTTAAATTTGGCTTGGAACATACCTTTTTTCCTATTCTTCACACTTCCTTTCTCATCAACGATCAAAACTAAAATGAAAAAATATGTCAAAAATGGAATGATATAGAAAAAAACGATGTGTTGCTGTGTTGCACCTGAGAATCCATTAAATCAAGCGGAGAATTCATTCTAATAAATTTAAATAAGGTACATAATTCGTATTGTTTTAATTTAAAAGCACAAAATGCAGAACACCTAATTCAAAAAAAGTGGAATGCAGAACATGGGGGAAAGTGAAAATTTTGTATTCCAGAAATCGGTTTTGTCGATTTCCAAGTGATTTCAAATCACAGTAGTCATTCGATGTGAAATAGTGGAAGAAAACAAACGCGGTTGAAAATGTAAGTGAAAAAAAAACAGTTTTAAACAAACACCCCCATGTTCTGCATTCCACTTTTTGTAAATTCAACCTCTAATAGTGAAATTAGGTGTTCTGCATTTTGTGCTTTTAAATTAAAACAATACGAATTATGTAGTTGTGCAAACTTGAAGGGATTTGAAACAAATCGCTCTAGACTGAAACCTACATCTCCAAGTAGCCATGCACCTCGTTCACCAGTTTGAAATTTTTCTACGAAATAATTTCTGGCATTGCTCATTTGCCATATTAGAGCATCATGGCTTGCTCCAGGGCGTGTCGCGTCAATAGCTCTAATAAACATTTTATGGTCGCAAATCTATAAACAATAATTTCCGTTTTGAATTATTCGAATTTGTTAATCATACTAAAAGGTACTTACAATTAAAGCATTAATGCTGAAGTATCCTTTCCTGTTATAAAATAGGTTCCAATTTTGATGGGGCTTAATTATTCGTATATGTGTTCCATCCAAATACCCCATTACCCCTGGTATTCCGTACTTTTCGAAAAAATACATCTTTTGCTCATCCATTGGTATACTTTGCAGCTTTATCCACTTTGGACATAAATTTAATTGCAAAGCATTCAACGTCTCCCCGATAACTTTACTGACTGTGGATCTACCAAGGCCAATGTCAAAATCTTTCCCAACTGACCATTGATAGCTTCCTTCAGCCAGAAAACGGAGTGTTGCTCCTAGATTACATATGAGAGGAATAGATGTTGACTTCATCTCTGACTCCACTTCTCGCAAAATGTCTACAAACATTACTTTGCTCACCCTAATACTGTTTTTAAAACTCCAACGAATCATAATCTTAATTATCTTTTAACTTAAAGTTGCATTTAACTTACACTGTTTCGGGGAGATTCAAAACGTTAGACTTAACTAGCAAAATCTTCCGCCGCACTCTTTCCACTCGGTTTTTTCACGGTTTTCATTCTCACTGACTATAAATATCAAAACAGCATCCATTTCTCCAAAATTACTTTTAATAATTAAAATAACCACTTTTAACGTAAGATCTCAAATAATTTTAAATTCACAGCTGATTTTGACAATTCGAATAAAAGTTCGAAGTGGATTCAAAAAAAAGTCGAATACACTCGGAATGCAGAACACCTAATTTCATTTCATGGGAAATTGAAATTCGATTTTAGTGGAAGCAGAAACGGCCAAAAAGGTAAAAATTATTCGGACCGAGTAGTTGAAAGGTGCAAGATGTTTTGATTCAAAATTGCGTTCTCGATCAAAGAACGGTTCCATATACTCCAGAAAAAACCGTTGTGCTGAACGCGGAATGCGTACCATCGTTGAAGCTGTTCGTGCTATGATTCATGCAAAAAAAATTTAAAGAAAATGTTTTGGGCAGAAGCGGTTAATACAACTGTTTATATACTTAATATAACTGGTACTAGTAGGATAAAAGGAAAGTCCCCATACGAACTATGGTCTTGAAAGGAAGCTTATATTAAAGCCTTCGAAGTTTTCGGTAGCGAGTCATATGTGCACGTTCCAAAACAAAATAGGCGAAAGTGGATAAAGCTAAGAAAGGAATTTTTTTGGCTAAAAGGAAGATGTAAAAGGGTATCGGACATTCATTCCAGAAAGTAATATGGTAGAAATTTATAGAGATGTAGTGTTTAATAACGCCAGCGATAACAAAAATTCAAAAACCATTGAATCTATTCGTCCTGAGATGGGTCAAAATAGTTTTAAAATGTATCTTCCAAGATATTAGAGAAGCAGATACGGTTGCCGGAGTAGAAAATGATACTGGTCGAAATTATGAAAGTGATAGTGAAGATTTATCTGATGGTGATGCTGATGTTAGTAATGACGCAAAAGAACAATAAATAGGCAATATACGAGATCTTTTGATTAAGGAAACTGAACTAAATTGTTGCGTAGTTTCTCTTGTTTAGCTGAATCATATATGTACTCCAGCTTGCTGCGAAGACGCCATTCAATGTAACAAAGCAGATCAATGGAAAAAGTCGATGGAGCAGAAATTAAAGCTCTTAAAGATAATAATATTTGCAAGAAGACTTGCCTAAGAATCGTATGCTTGTGGATACAAAATGCATGTATCAAATCAAACCTCCAACATTAGTGGCAAGAGGATTTCGTCAACAATATGGGGTTGATTACTTTGAAACAGTTAGCCGAGTTGCAAAGTTTGCATCGATTAGAGCCATCTTGTGCATTGTGGCTTTTTAAAAAATTGCATTTGAAAGAGTTTGATGTAAAAACTGCCTTTTTGAACTGCAGCACTCATGAACATGAGGATGGTTCCGGTGGTGTGTAGATTGCAGAAAAGTTTATACGGTTTAAAGCAAGCGTCGAGGTGCTGGAACAAAGCCTTTAAAAAAGAAGAGGTAAAAAGATTTTAGAGGCCGATGCATGCGTATTTGTAAGCCACAATGACATTGGTAAAACTATTCTAGCTATATATGTATATGGACGATGGACTAGTAAGGCAACTTACGAAGGCAAAATAACCAGATTGTGTGAATATCTAAAGCCATATTCAAATAAAGGGGCTTATTGCGAGAGTCTATTTGCGATAGACTTTAAGTCGAATGGAATTAAAATCTTTTATCGGTATTGCGAATTTCTATTAGTATTAGGCGTGGTTTTTTGGTAATCTATATAGGCTTAGCAAATATTTTCCATGTGAATTACACTAACAACTTAGCCTATATAGAAGAACAAAATCTGGATAAATATCCAGCCTTATTTCCTTAGCCGCGATAAAAACTGTGCTACCAAACTATTTTTCCCGGATTGTTATCGAAAACTGCTATCCAATATGTCAAAAGTGACACAACCGAGAGACGTCAGTCATAAGAAAAATCATTTTGCTATGTACAGGGGCCAGCAAAACTGGATACATAATTGGTCATTTTTAACGAATAAAACATTTTCTTCTAAATCAAATAATTAAGAGTTTGAAATTCAGTTTTCTTATTATTATTTAAAAAATTATTACAAAAAAAATTAACAAATGATAATTAACATAAGTCTTGATTCTTCAAAAATGTTTTATAACTCCACGTATCCACTCTTATTTTCTCTCTTATTTTCTTTATTCTCTATGTACGCCTTCAATTTTTCATTTTTTTAATTTTATTATTTCGTCTCTTTGTTGGATACTTTTCTTACCATAATATTCCATATTTCTCAGTGTTTTTTTTTTATCCGTTATGAGGCTCGTCACGTGTTCGTAATATTCTTTGTGTACAGTAGTTTGCTGTTCCAAGAGATTTTTTCTTTCTACCATTGCAATCATATTTATTGGTTCAACTTTTTTTTGGCTGTTGTTCTTCTATTTTAGGGTTTGTATCGTAAACGGTATTAATGCTGATATCATGATCTTGGTCTTCACAGCCAAATTCACGTCCAGTGGGATTTACGCATGTATTTATTTCCATCAGTTGAATGACAGCTTCCTCTGTATCACTGAAATGATGCAAACGATTCGGGCCACCTCCAGTTGCAGTAACTTCTCTTTTATTTTCCATTGTTTTTTTTTTTTCTTACATTTCAAATCGGCCCATACCTAGATAATTGGGTTTAGTATTTAGAAAGGATATTTTGTTTACATTTTATACCCTTTGCCATTTTTGCCAATCGCGCTGTGGAGGACCTAAACTGTTCAGCTCGAATGTAAAACTTTCCCACATTTGCAGCAACATGCTTTTTTGCCCCTTTTGCGATGTTTTCATTTTCCACCATCAGTTGAACCAATCGTTCTAATTCCTTTTTGTTGCTAACTACTTTTGCCCTAGAACCATAAATGTTTTTTGTTATAAATACATTAAAATATTACAAATACTTACATTTTCCTTCGTAGCAGCTTGCTATATCGTGCTCAAAAGTGTGATTGACTAAAAAATTTATTTCAATTGATTTCAATTGATTTCACCACTTTGGCTCCATTCACAACGGACAAATTGACAACGATCAATCGTTCATTGACAATTGACAATCACAATACCAACGAGTCAAATTTTTTGATAAGTATCGTTTATCGTTTATTTTTTGACACTCGCGATAGAGGTGTTAGTATTTAGTTTAAAAATTAATGTCAATAACATACAGCAGCACCCTATTATTTTCTATGTACCGACTCATCTTATGTAATATTACCTCAAAAGCCCTATTCTCCTATACGCCGGGGGAATGTTTATGTCAAATACTAAACACTCACTTGTCGGTAACGCAGGTCGGTATTCCACAAAACGCACGAATCGAATGTCCTCATAGAATTGATTCAGTTCACTAGAATCTCTTGTTTCCGAGTCAAAATTGTAATAAAGTTCTGCACTATCCATATTTGTTTTTCTTTCCACACAAATTATACAGTTGAAATGACACTTAGATTTCCAAACGGGTGACGTTTAAATCATCGAAACTTTGAAATAGAAAACGGTAAGGCAGTTCACCCGCCGTATAGCAGAATACCGATTCGAAGTGAATCGAATAGGTGAAGGGAACGTTCGATCTGCACGTATAGCAGAATAGGGGTAGTATTTAGTACTTTAATCATTAAATATAGTTTAATTCTTGAATTACGAAAAGCAACGGCGTTTTTTTATTGCTTTCATGCTGGTGCAACAGGAGCTTCAACCGCATGAAATGGAATTCCGGATTGTAACAGGGATTACATTGTAGTTTAGTTTGGTAAGCTCCTCCTCCAAGGACGTAAATGGCGAGACCGCGGTAAGAGAAGTACAATGGCACTGGTTGGCAGCCAGGTAGCTTCAGATCAGAGCGGACCTAAATGTGTTTTACTATGTGCCAAAACAGCTGACCATCAGAAGTGGACATACGCCGAAGTGCTTACTTTTTAGTCCAGGAATATTTGCTATATCCACTCTAAATTCCCGAGTCATTATAAAAAAAAACTTAAAAAATGCAAATGCCGACGATGCTAAACAATACTGTGAAGTGAAAATTCTGATGGTGGTTGTAAATGTTAATTATAAGAAAGGATGTGGTAGTTTTTATTCTGGATTTGCTCGCCTATAGTGCGAAGGTTAGGGGTTTGTTAGAAAATCTAGAACAACATCATTATTGCAATATGTCGACAATTCTCAGTGGTGATCTCAATTTAGATCTACGTAGCCCTGATTGTGCGAAGTTTGTAGAATTTACGCATAACGAACTTGGTTTAGAAATGAACAACAATCTTACCATTTCAACAACTCGTAATTCAACCTGTATTGATGCCATATTCTCCCGACACATCGATAATCTTAAAACACGCCACTATATTTCCTACTTTAGTACACACCGCCCATTATTGTCTATAACATCGAGTTCTACAATTTGAGTACAACAAATGATGTCTATACTGGAACTAAACTCATTTTTTCATATAGGTAATACCATAAGTATATACACTTGCGGTTATGAAAACCGCACCACCTAATGAGTTCTAAAAAAATGCCTAATTACATCAGATCATAAGGGTTTTTCCCATACTAATGAAGGGTATTCCCCATAGCGGAGTTCGGCCTTGTATTCAGTGCAAAAAAAATCAGTTTGAATTGAGTTGTGACGGTGACAAGTACAAAAAAGTAAAATGTCTGGTAAATATCATCAACTGACTCGGGACGAAAAAGTTCAAATATTGACTTTATTCGAAGAAGGGCTTGGCTATCGTGGGATTGCGGTTAAAATAGGATGCTGTCATTCAACTATCGTACGACTGATGAAGAAAAAAGAAAATTTGGATCCACTGGAAAGGAAAACAAGCTCGGGACGAAAACGTAAAACAACCCAGAAGACGGACAATGTATTACAACGAATTAGCATGAAAGATCGCTTTAAAAGTGCTGTCCGTATAAGAGCAGAGCTGAGTGAATTTCATCAAGTTGATCTAAGCGCCGAAACCATACGCCGGCGGCTACGGGAGATAGGTTTATATGGAAGACGACCAGCGAAAAAACCTCTTCTAACCACAAAAATGAAAAAAGCTCGCTTGACGTGAGCAAAAAAGTACGAAGATTGGACGCAGGATGATTGGCGATGTGTGATATGGTCCGATGAAAGTAAATTTAATTTGTTGTGTGCCGAAAATTTTCCATACGTACGACGGTCAGCAGGTGAAAGGTTCAAGGACGAGTGCATAGTCAAAACGATGAAGTTTCCTCAAAGCCAGATGGTTTGGGGATGTTTTTCTTTTTACGTTTTGGACCCTTTGCACTTTATTAATGGAACCATGAACGCTCAAAAATGTGGAGAAGTAGTAAGGGAGTTTTTGGTACCAGCAATTGAGCAGCATCATTCGTATACTGACAAGTGCATTTTTCAAGATGATTCTGACGATTCAAATCCGTACGTAAAGTGTTACAAATCAACTTCTAGATGCTACTTTATAAATAATAAACAGACAAGTAACTAGAGTCTTTCAATAATTTTCAGCTCAAGACAACGTTTGATGACCTCGGAATTACCAGACTAGACTAGCCAGCTAATTCGCCTGATTTAAACCCAATCGAACACTTGTGGCATGTAATGAAACGTAAGGTGGCTGAACATTAACCAGAGAGTAAAAAAAAGCTAAATGAAGTTCTGGAACATGTATGGATTACTGAAATTTTAAGGGATATTACTGTTTTTCTAGTAAACTCGATGCCTTCTAGAATAAAAGCGGTTATAACCGCCAAAGGAGGAGCAACTCGGTATTGATAATTTTTTGGTAAAAGTGGCATATCTAAACATCTTATATACACATTCATAAAAAATGTATCGTTTGATTTTGTTAACCAACGACTGTATTAAAATATTTTAAAAAAATAAGAAAATTAACTGGTTTTTCTTTCTTTGTTAATATCTTTTTTCAACCATTCAATAAACAGATGGAAATTAGATAGAAATACTTATAAACTACTGCGGAGTACTAAACAAAAATTTCATTTCATTATAAAAATTATTATCGTAGTTATTAACAATTTTTCGACCATTTTGATATGGTGCGGTTTTTATGACCGCAAGTGTATATGTACATAATTTTTGAACTTGGTTTGTTTACCATCTCTTTTTTTGCACAACCATCCTATATTCTATTTATCTTCACTCGTAAAACAATTAAGGTTTTTTCGTCGTATGCCTATAAGACATATCCATGTACCAATGTATCTGCATGTCCTGTAGATACTTTCAGCAGTTTACTGCTTTTTTCAAACAGCTACAACATTGTCCTAAATCATGTTCTTTCCATATAGAAACTTAACAACTGGGTCAGTACTAAAAATCTGAATTTTTTTAAACTAAGTTACTCCAATTTTGAGACCCGATGCTTGACCAAGTAGTTTAAATCCAATGCATTGTGTAACATAAGCTTTGCAAATTTCGACAGACTAATTTAAAAGGTATAAAGACGGCATTAAAAGGCCTTCAATTTAAGTGTTCACGGAATCCGGGATCTTGTGCGCCTTAGTTCATTGATTGGCAATCGGTCTGTCCTTTACACAGGAGAACCAGAAGCAAAAATCGCTATAATTAAAAAAAATGGAGCGTTATATTTTGGCAATTTTGCTTCTTCTCGCATTTACGACCATTACATGAACTCTTGTCAATATAAACATTGATTCACAAGGAGTGTTGTGTTGTTGTTTCTTTGTTAAGAATAACACATAAAAAAATAAAATAATATATTGGGTACATCCCGTTGTATGTGAAAGATTACTTAAGAAACAAGATCATAAAATTTGGTTACATATATGAACCTGAATTCAGATTAAAATCTTTGTTTGCAACAAAAAACCACAAGTGTGCATGTGTGGCACTACATACATCATTCAGAAAAATGCATATGCACGCACACATATACACATAATATGTATGTACATATATTAGATAAAAGGGCAAGATTATAGTTACATATTTAATTGGCTTTCATTACCGGTAAGTGTAATACTAAAAGAAGACTTTTTAAGTCACATTTGACTTCGGTATAATTATGTTATAAATATGATACAATTTTACTAAAAAAGAAAATGCTTCCTTGATTATTTATATTTTTGTTATTAACATAATCACGTTACTAGTATTAATAGTATTAGTGTTGATAATTAAATGTATTTTAAGATAGCTAAATAAGATATTTATAGAAAGAAATTATTTGTTTCTTTTTTTGTTATTTTGCAATAGCAATTATGAGTAAACCTTTGCTGCTTTAATTGTACTAGTCTACAATTATTTTTTTCTTTTTCTAATCGTTTAGACAGAGTCGACTTTTTATTTGTATTTCTTATATTTTTTGTTGTTTAAAGGCAAACATAAGTAGCATAAAGTATTTCGGCAGACATTTCAAATTAGCACGCAAGCTGACCCTAAAAACAGTGGCAACGACATCGAAACGCTTCTTAAAAATTGAAATTCCTACAATAGTAAATATACAATATTTAAATAAATGGATATGACGTTACACTTAGTCAAAAATAAATCGGTGGAATACAATGGTTTGCGCCCAGTTTTTAGATTAATAAAAATGCAAAAACGTTGTTTTCATCCCAGATTTTTTGCTGCTGATTGATGAATTATTTGCTGTAGATGAAGACGCAACTAAACAACGGTCGTCAAAGGCCGAATACAAAAATGAGCGCTAGTCTCTGAAGATTCCTCTGGCTTTGGCTGAAATTTTGCGTACGCGACCTCTGCTGCTAACACTTACAGGGTGTTCGTTGTTATCACTATCAATTTCATTTTCGTTGCTGTCTGCACTTGCCGCTCCCGTATTTCTGTTTGCATTTCGTAATGGAACTCTTCGTCGAAGACGAGCATCGACAGTTTCATCAGATTCCTCATTGTATCGAGGTCTTTTCTGATTACGTGTAGTACGCGAGCCACGCTGTTGTGATCTGCTTTGATATTCATTGTCATCTTCGTCATATACTGGGTCACTATTATTATCCGAATTAGCATTTCTTTTCCTACGCTGTGGGCAAATATGCCGAAAGTTGCGACTATTACTTGTTGTGGCTGTATGACGTTGATTAGATGATGCAAATCTCCGCGACGTTACATATAATGTAAGAGGCTGGTTGTCTTCAGAATCCGAGTCCTTAGAGCCCCCATCTGTACCCTCTACGGATTCGCCTGAATTGAGTTCTGTTTCAGGATTATCTTCTTCTTCAACGTCTGGATCGGTAACACTAGTTCCCTGACTGTAGCGAGATCTTCCTCGACGAGTGTCGCTTGGCAAATGAAGAGACGTGGTACTATTTACGTTATTCCGCATCCGTAGGCGTGATGATATGCTTCCAATGAGATTTGACATTGCTAGTGGATCTTCAACTAAATCAAGTTCGTCAGCATTGCGTTGGTGACGCGAGAGTAAACGCCTAGTGTTACGTAACGTCGATGGCCCTGGTTCGCCATAGTTGTGATCTTGCTGATGGGAACTGGTTGCAACATTCCTTAGCACATTTGATGAAGAGGAAGGTATTGGATCTTGAGTAATAGTATGAGAACGCGTGCTACGAAAATTTGTCCGAACTGATATTCGAATACTTTTGGTCTTCAAACTATTGTTGAGTGTTTCGTGATCTAAAAAAAGAAAACAAATAAAATTAAAATATAAAAAATACTCAATTTTTCTTTCTTGTATACAGGGTGTCCCAATTTAGGTTTTCGTCTTGATAACTGAAGATTTCTGAAGTTATGACGAACAAAAAATTGTATGGCAGGGGGTTTACTTTCACTCCCAAGCAAGTTATAGGCCGTTAAAGTGAGGAACCTGTGATTTCGGGGTAAAACTTCTTAAAAGGTCATAGAGCTTTCTAACGGATTCAGTTAAGAAACCGTTGTGCACATTTTTAAAAGAGAATTTCAGCGTGCATAAAATACTAAAATTTCGTCGAGTTCGATGAACGTCAGACAAAATTATGGCTTTTTTAAAGCTAACATTTTGAAAAATTGTTGGACCGATTTCATCAGAAAAATGCGTTTATCTCGAAATTTTCAACTTTTTTTTACCGCGAAATCAGAAAGCTTCAACGGGTATTTTGTATTTGTGTATACCCGATCAATGACTCAGATTTTGTTAAAGCAATCACTTTCGTTGAGCATCAAGGAATTAACGAATTTTCGTTTGTTCGGGTGGTTGAACACACTCGAGACAATAGAGATACTCGAAACACTCGAATATACCATACACTCACGATGAATTCATGCATATGGAGACATCCATCCGTTCGGTAACATTCATTCGTGACGAGACATACACAAGATTAAAAATCAGTAATAGTACACTACCACACAAACTCGAAAAAATAATGTTGTGTCTCATACAAGTTTCGAGTGCGCCACTTGAACGACCACACATCTACCATGCGTTCGATTGACTTGTATCGAATTTTTGGCGACAATGATCGAATCGACACGATCATACTCAATGCAGATATTTGGTTCCTCACTTTAACGGCCTATAACTTTGAAGGGGAGTGAAAATTCCCCCCCCCCTCCCCTCCACCGACAATGCAATTTTTTTGTTTGCCATAACTTCAGGAATCTTCAGCTATCAGGGCGAAAACCTAAACTGGGACATATATTAAAATAAACAACTAAGCGATTTGTTAAAATAACTTAGGGATGATAGATTTTCGTCAAGTAATAAAACAATTGTAAGTGTTGAATAAATATTTGATTGTTCTCAATACTTCGCTTATAAAGGGTGATTTTTTTTATAAAGGGTGATTTTCTATGCGTTTGGTTTTTAATTGTAAAAAAAACAGGGAAATTACAAAAGTGTATAAAATGTTTATTTGAGTTGATAAATCAATACATGCTATTTACTTTTTAAAGATTATTTCATGTAAATTTTGACTACGACTTCGTTTTAAGTAGTCCATATGGAGAGCCCAATTTTGATTAAATTTTTCGAGTATATTGGCTGGTATTTCACAAATAACACGTGTAATGTTGTCTTCGAAGGCTGCAATTTGTAAAAATTGTAACACTTTTGCAATTTTCTTGTTTTTTTTTCTGACAATTGAAAACCAAACGCTTAAAAAATCACCCATTATTATTACGATATTTTTTTTATGACTCTTAATAATTTCTCTTAACATGATGATTTAAAGGGGCATCCCATGATTTTGCAGGATGCGTTTCAGTTTCATTGTCATTTGTCAGTTCATATTTTAAAGTTGTAGGGAGCAATCAATAACAATGTATTATGTATCAAACATTTAAGGTGGCTCATATATCTATATAAAGTGCGTGGCCAAATTATTGCTGCCACCCTACAAAATATAATTTTCAAGTTCTAATGCAATCAGAGTTGTGAAATAATCATTACTTTTTGTAATTTATTTCAAGCTTAATTACAATTATGTACATGTAACTAGCAATTGAATTTTTTAAATTACTATTGAATGTAGTTAGTAATTGAACTTAACCCATTACACTTACATGTAATTACGAGTATTTATTGAAAAATTACTATTACTAATTACACGTAATTAAAAAGGATAATGAACTTTGGGAAGCAATTGATAAATTGCTTATTTTTTTGCTTATATTTTATTCTTATTTCATAGTTCAACATGGTGTAAAACAACATAAAAATTTTATTTAAAACAAAAACATAAAAATCATGACGGAAAGTCGATTTGTTTATGTACTATACTAAAGTAAATTAAAAACTTGATTAACGCAATTCTTGACTTGTCTTCAACAGAACTAGCATCTCAAAGCTAGTGTCGTTATGGTGTGGATACAATTCCAGCAATGGAAAATAATCTTTCCATTGGCGCCGATAATTCAGAGGAGTATTTGATTATGCAAACACTTTTGACACGAGTGGACATTTCTTTAAACTCTGAAGGGAAGAATATGGTAAAGTGTATCCAATACACTTCCAGGTGTATTATTATTTCCAGAAGACTCTGAAATAATTGGAAATAATATAAGTTACCTATTTACTTACTTAGGCGGCGCCACGGTCCAGGATGGATCTGGGCCTCAACCAATAAGGAGGCTAACTGCCTTCAGTTGCGCACTCCAAGTTGGTTGAGTTGTGGTCCCCTTCAACTTAAACGCGCGCTACCTAAGGCGTGACGAAGGATATCTTCATCTGCTTTAGAAAGGGTCCATGCTTCGGAACAACAGAGCAGGACTGGGATTTCAAGGATCTTATATAGTTTCCTTGGTTGTTCGGGAGAGGGACTTACTACATAATTGCCTTCGCAGCCCAAGAAACAGCGATTGGCAAACGTTATTCTTTTGAAAGATGGTACCTCGTATGTTCGCTGGCTTGTGAGTTTTGCACAAATCTTCCAAGTACGATGTTAAAGAAGTTACATTACAGCGCGTCGCCTTGCCTAAATCCTTTTTTGACATCAAAATTCTCGGTTAAATCGTTACCGAACTTGATGCAGCAGCGAACCTTCTCCATCGTCATAATGCACAAATGGTTTCAGTAGCTCGCACAATACGGCAGACGAGATCTTATATGCGAGGTTTAGGACACTGATACCTCAGCACGAGTGCGATAACTTTGGCGCCAAGAATTGATAACGGTATTTTGTAGAGGAGTTAACACCTAGCATTTTTTACTATGGGTGGGGGGGGGTCCATCACGTTCCGTTTAGGAGTTATGGGCAATTTAAAAACAAATGACTTAAGATGGAAAAAAAATTATTAAAAAACAACGGTAACACTTACAATAAAGTACTACACAGAATATGAAAAAGCCCGAAACTTGTTCTTTAATATAAAATTTACATCAAATTATTCGTATGAATAGTTTTTGAATAATTCACATTCGAACTCAATTCTTGGTAAAAAATTAAAAAAAAAAAAATTAACAATATTACTCAAAATTGTGAAATAATGTGAGAAATTGGTTTTTTGTATTCAATGCGCGTATTAATTCTGAATCGAAAACAAAAAACCGCATGGTTTATGTCCTCTAGTTTTTGAGCAAATTGAAATTGAAATTACTACTTTAGTTTTGTTTTTTGGCATTTATGTACGTAGTCTTCCTTTGAATAAGTTAATGAGTATTATTTAAACATCTCGCAGACGCCTATATCAATAGTTTTCTTAATTAAGAGTACACGGGTGGCCCGCTTCGCGGGATTAAGGGATTCCAACTCTCTTTCCGCAGGCGTTGCTCCGCTCGGGGTACGTGCTTTTCGTCAGGCAGGCGCCTATGTCATCAATACTCTTCATCCACAGTACTCATCACAAAATTACAAAGTTTCACTAATTCGTATTATAGAAAATTCACATGTTCCAATGTTGCAGTAAACTATTTACTTTGCGAAATATCTATGTTTGTACGTATGTAATATGTAATGCACTTGATAATGATGCAAAAATAGAACCGAACAAACGTTTGGCTTCTATACCGTTATTTCTTCTTGTGATAAGGCGTGTAGTTATTGATATTCACAAGATCACTCTGTGTTCAACCGTAGTGCGAATCAAGTGATATTTTTTGTGAATAAGCAATGACTTCTAAGCATCCTCTAATCCATCCTAAACTAAATAACTTCTCAGTGTTTTGTTCGTTCGGAGATTTGGTGTCGACCAACGAAAGAAGCATTGAATTTTTAGAAGAATCTGGTTTAATTCCCACCACCATTCCCCCACTGTGTTGCAACTTACCTATGAAGGTAGAAAAGTGTAGAAATGTAAAGTTTGGTTGGATTTGGCGATGCTCAAAGATAAGCTCTCAAAAAAGGTGACAAAAATTGTAGAAATACGATCAACCCATCTATCGGTACATTTTTCCGTGGACCTCAATGTCGGCTAGAGATTCGCGAGGTGCTTGCAATAATTATTGCTTTTGTTATCAAAATGCCTGTGATTACTATAACTATTGTCGTGAAATAGCGGAAATAATAGCATCTCACGTCGATTTAACATTGGCGGCGAAGGAAAAACTGTACAAATCGACGAGACCTTTCTTACAAAAAGGAAATACCACAGAGGCCGTGTAACCGAACAAATGAAAATCGTAGTGCTGGTGTTATTTTGTAAAGAAGACAAGGTCGGACGCTTCTTTAAAGTGAACTCCAAAAGTAAAGAAGACTTGTGGCCTTATATACACAAATACGTTAACCCCTACAGTAGTCGTATTTGTTCCGAGAACGCACGTCAATACATAGGTATTGAGAAAATGTTCCCTACTTCTACGACTCATGAAATTACAAACCACAGCAAAGACGAATATGTTGACAAGACCGATGCAACCAATACTATAAATGATCTTGAGAATCAGAACAAGCTTCTGAAAAAATCAATTTTATGCCGCAATACAACGCAGCACCTTCACCAATATATGGCACTTTTCTTTTACCGGAAATACTGCCTTGAAAAAAATTATAAGGACGACATGGGCTCCCAAATCACGGAATTTTTAATTGACGTAAAAAAAGTGTACCCAGGTTTTGTCAAAGGTAAAGAAAGTGTGAAGGACTTCGACCCTCCGACCGTTCACAATGAGCACTTAGAAGGTATTTTACCACCAAAACAACCTCGGCTTTTCACCATCATCGACGAACTCGACATTGACACCAGTACTCCTCAAAGTGAGATCACCATAAATACCAAAAACAAAAACGCCTTATAAAAAATAGTTTTAGTAATTTTCAATTTTCTCAAAAACTAGAAGATATCTCACAATTTTGAATAATATTGATTTAAAAAAAAATACATTTTTTACCAACAATTTAAGTTTGAATGCGAATTATTCAAAAACTATTCACACGAATTTTTATATTAAATTTATATTAAAGAGCAAATTTTCGGCTTTCAAATCCTGTATAGTACTTTATTGTAAGTGTTGCCGTTGTTTTTTTAATAATTTCTTTCCCATTTTAAGTCATTTTTTTTTTAATTGCCCCTAACTCCTAAACGGGGCGAGATAGACCCCCCTCCCATAGTAAAAAATTCTAGTTTTTAACCCCTCTAAAAATACGTTATCAATTCTTGGCGCCAAAGTTATCGTATACTCCCCGATACCTCTATAGTTGCCGCAGTTTAGGGGTCTCCTTTTTTGTGAACCAGGCAAGCGATGTTGAGGTTCCATTCACCAGGCATACATTCAACCTCCCAAATCTTGGAAATAAGTTGATGTATGCTCTCCTCTACCAAGTCATCTCCTGCTGCCTTAAATAGTTCGGCGAGTAGGCCATCCGGCCCGGCAGCCTTGTTCGACTTCAGTTTAGATATTGCTATCCTCACTTCATTTCATGGTTCGCACTGCCTGATAGCCGAATTTGTGTAGTTTATATATACGAGGGGCGTTCAACATATTCTCGGTATCGGGGTGAAGCTGTGGTTGCATATATAAATTGACTTATATATCAAGTAATACTATTATTTTAGTGCATTCATGTAAAATTTCATATAAATGTGATTATTAATTCGCGTCTTATCTCTAGTTAAACAGAATCATAATGGCAACTGAGACGATGATGGTGAAAATTGAGCATCGCGCTGTAATTAAATTTCTCACTAAGCAAGGAAAAAGTCAAAAAACTATTCATGAAGAGATGGTGGCTGTTTACCAGGGTTCCGTACCTTCATTATCAACTGTGCAAAAGTGGTCAAGTGAGTTCAATAGAGGCAGAGAGAGCATTGAAGACGACCCCCGCTCCGGCGCCCCGGCTACTGCTTGTCCGGGAGAAAGCATCAAAGAAGTCGAAAAACTTGTTCTTGAGGATGCCCGAATAAAGGTGAAAATGATGGCAGAGATCACCAAACTTTCAATTGGTACCATTCACACCATTCTTCATGACCATCTTAACCTTTCAAAGGTCAGTGCAAGGTGGGTGCCACGAATGCTCACAGCGCCTCAGAAAAAAGTGAGAATCGCATGCTGTAGAGAGCTTTTGGAGATGTGTAGTGAGAACGCGGACGGTGTTATGGATCGAATTGTTACTGGGGACGAAACATGGGTCCACCACTATGACCCTGAAAGCAAACAAGAGTTCATGCAGTGGCATAAAAAAGGAACAGACCCCCCGAAGAAGTTCAAAGTCACTCCGTCTGCCGGGAAGCTCATGGCCACAGTTTTTTGGGACTCAAAGGGAATCTTGCTCATTGAGTACAAAGAAAAATGTGAAACTATCAACGCCACATCCTACGCTTCCACTTTGCATAATTTGCGGGAGGAAATTAAAAAGAAAAGACGGGGTAAACTCGCAGCGGGTGTGTTGCTTCTTCATGACAACGCTCCTGTTCACACGGCGCGAGTTTCCAAGGCTGCTGCGCGAAATTGTGGTTTCGAAGAAATCCAACACCCACCCTATAGTCCAGACCTTGCCCCTAGTGATTATTTCCTGTTTCCGGATTTGAAAAAATGTCTTCGTGGAAAAAGATTTTCGGATGATGAAGAACTCAAGTCGACAATAAATGGGTATTTTGCAGAGAAAGAGGAAATTTATTTTTTTGAGGGTTTAAAAAAGCTTATCTCAAGATGTAACAAATGCATTGATGTTAGGGGAGGTTATATTGAAAAATAAAAACAATTTAAATTGAATTCGCATTTTCCTTCATATCGATACCGAGAATATATTGAACGCCCCTCGTACGAGGTACCAATCCCTAGCTCACGAAGGTTACTGTTAAGGATAAAAAGAAAAAGACCCGACCTTTATATCATAAAGTTTAATTACGACTAAATTCAAGTTACATAAGTTGCAATATACTATATATACTATATATAATACAAACATATTTGTAAATATAAAGAGAAGTACAGATTTGAATATATTATGAATCGATAAACTAATATTAACACTTGCCCTCAAAACTATACGTATCTTTCAAATATTTATAAATCAAATAAGACCTAATTGATTAACAATTACAATGCTTTGATTTCATAAGATTTTTGGTGAGAATATCTGCAAACATCTAAGTGTGTTGCAGTCGACGGGGATTACTTTGAAGGGGACACTATAGATTTAGAGGAATAAACTTGCATTTTTAATTGATCTTGAACTTATTGATCAAGGTGGTAAACTGCTGCATTGACTGCATCAGCCCTGAGTTATTTAGGAACGTTTGCATGGAGCATCATACACCTAGCCATTTCAACAACAGTTCTGTTGGCACGCTCCGCCACCCCGTTCTGCTGAGGAGTATATTGCACAGTCAACGTTTGATTCCAGCTTCCTCCAGAAAACTACTAAATTCGCAGCTAAAATACTCGCTACCGTTATTGGTTCTAATTGATTTTATTTTTTGTGAAGTTTCTAATTCAACCGAGGATCTAAAGCGTTTAATTTAATTTAGTGGGGGCTCACGCCCCAATGCTTGGCTGGCATATTCAAGGAGGGGCCGGGCAAGGGTAATGTAAAGTGACCTTGTCACATAAGGGTTGGAAAATTCTTTAGACCAACGTTCGATAAAACCGAGCGATGAGTTGGCTTTAAGGATTATCTCATCAATATGCGAACGGAATTTTAACTCTCAATCGTATAAAATTCCAAGGTCGCGAAGTGATTGAACCTGGGGTATAGGTTGGTCATGCAGAAAATAAGGTCGAGAGAGGGATTGATTGGACTTACGAGACAAAGTCATAGATTGGCATTTGGAGACATTAAGTTCAAAGCAATTTTTTAGACTCCAAGTAGAAAACATATCGAGGTCTTCTTGAAAGAGAACAGAGTCTTGGGTGAAGAAATAATTTTGGAGAACTTAGTGACATCGGCGTAAATGGATAAGGACCAGTGTTTGATAATCTTCTCAAGATCGTTTATAGTTAAAATAAAAAAGAGGGGATCTAGATGACTGCCTTGTGGGACACCAGAAATGGCTAAAAACGGGATTGAGAAGGCTGACCTAAAGCGAACGCTATAGTAACGGTTCTCTAGATAAGAGATATCCATTTTAACAATTGGGGTCAAAACCGAGGGAAGACAATTTGAAAAGGATCAGTTGATGTGATATTTTATCGAAGGCCTTAGCGAAATCTGTAGCAATAACGTCAATTTCGTTGCCATTTTCTAGGACTGAAAGCGCAAAGGATACGAATCCAACTAAGTTTGTAGTAGTTGATCTACCTTTTAGAAATGCGTGCTGACTGGGAGATATAACTGACTTGCACTGAAAGCTTAGAACTTCACATAAAAAACTTTAGAACATTTTAGGTAGCAATGGGGTGCTAGTTGGTTACTTCATTCTTTGATCCCTTTTTGTGAACCGGGGTTATGAAAGAGGTTTTCCAAACTTGGGGGAATTCCCCTTGTGTGAGGGACAGATGAAAGAGGGAGTGGGTGCGAAAGATTGGAGGCACACTTTTTAAGAAATATTACTGGAAGCCCATCTGGACCGGGTACAAATTCATCACCCTTTTCTTCGATAAGGGTGGGATCACAAGGTTGAGATAGGGAGGGGCCAATGGAGAAATTGGGAAGGTATTTGAAATAGATGGAGTCGTGTACAAAGAGGTTGTCTGCAAATGACTGTTTAAAATAGTTGGCAATAATATGTGGGTCGGTCGATGATATATTATATGATATTAGTAGTTGACGAATTGATAAAATGTCTTAGGATCGTTGATAAGGTTGGTCTGCGCTGTGTCGAGAAAGCGCCGATAGAGGCAGTTGTAGAACTGAGTGAATTGGAGGTAGGTTTCAAGATAGTTAGAGTAGTCATAATAAGAATTGGTGAGAAGAAAAACTGTCCATAATTTGTTTCTTTTGCTTCGTACGAAGTCTTCTGTTGTACCATGGAGGGGAAATAGATGATGTTTTATGTGGTGAAAAGGGGACGTAGGGAGAAATGGAATTAAATATTTCACTGTAGAAAATGGAGACAGCATCAGATAAGGATAGGTTGGTAAAATCAAAAGAACGCTTGCTAAGATAGGTATTGATTTTGCGAAAACTAGCTTATGGAAGTTGTAAGAAGAGATGGTGGTTGAAGAAGTGGGCTGGGATGGAGAGTTATGGAAAAATGAGAGAAGAGGAGGGTGAAAGTTGTCGACAGTTGATAGGATAAAGGAGCACAACGTTACTGTGGAGTTAATAGGATCACTAGTGAAAGTAAGGTCTAGTTGCCTACAGATAGAATTAGATTCGTCACGTACTTGGTACAGGGTTGAGTCAGTTATGCTATCAATGAAAAGACATTCCTTGGATGAACTGGCGTTTGACGCGGTAACAAATAAGTCATCACCCGATGGAATCCATTTTAGCAGGGGCAGATTAAAGTCACCAAAGATAAGGATATCGTCGATGGAATAACTTAGGTCAATTAGTTGGTCAATTGCTTTAATAGCAAGGATGTAGATTTCAATAGGTTGAGCTGGGAGAATGTAGCAACGCATAACGTACAGGGACCTGTTGGGAAGTGTTATTTTAATTGAAACAAAGTCAAGTTCAACAGAAGAAGAGATAGCGATGAGAGAAGAGTTGAGGTTATTGTGAATGGCAAGTAGGACACCTCTACATGGAGAATCAACTTTAGGGATGGCGGGATCGTTAAACATAGGGAGAGAGTGATCGGCATCTCGGAAAACATTATAAGAAGATGGAAATAGATCCTCACTCTTTACGTCGGAGATCAGATTGGTTTCTGTAAGAGCATAGACGTCGAAAGAGAGACTGTGTGATTTAGACAAGACAGTTTTAGAGCGGCGAAAGGGGATCAAAAATATGGACTGGGGCCCGTGAAACCGAGGGAGAAGGCGAGCATCGAACACTTCACTCTTTTGTTTCAAGAAATACACGAACATTTTCCTGCTATAATCGTCACCGAACAATGCGAGGTACCGCGCACCACCGATTGATTTAATCCGCATCGGACCGCAAATGTCGCTATGTATCAGTTCGAGAATACTATTGGTGCGATATGATGAACACTTTGGAAATGGTATGGAGGTCATTTTTCCCTTCAAACATGTTTCACATTAAAATCCATCGCTCACAAAACTTTTAATGTTGATTCCTTTGACCAAGTTATTCTTTAATAAAAAACTCAAATCTTTAACATTTAAGTGACCGAACCGTTCATGCCATTTAATAAAGGAATTGTTCTGCACGTTCAAATTTAAGAGTTTCTCTCCGGCTTGGAACACAAATAAATTTCCCAATTTGTTTGCTTGCAATATCACTGTTCCGTCTTTGTTTTTTATTAGAGCACTTTTTTCATTTACGATAACACGATTCTCATTTTCGGTAGCTTTACTTAGGGAAATAAAATTTGTTTTTAAACTTTCAACATAAAGCACATCACGGAGTTTAATTTCGCACTTATTAGTTTTGATTATTACTTCGCCAATCCCGTCAGACTGTATAAAGTTGTCAGCTGCTAGCTCTATGTTTTCTCGATGTTTCTGAAGGTTTGTGAAGAGCGATTTGTTGCAACACATATGGCATGTAGATCCACTATCGAGTACCCACATGTTCTTGGTAAGTGCTGATACATTTGTTCCATTGAGCATAGCAAACGAAGTTGTTATTCTGTTGCCCGCAACTTTTGCTGCTGAAACATTCGTACGGCACTCTGAAGCGATGTGGCTTTTTCTGCCACATTTACCGGTAAATCCTCTTTTCTGTTGCTTATTCCGTTGCTTGGAAAAGAACGCTACCGCGGATGATGTCATTGGTTCGACCTCTTGTGCGATGTCTCCCTCTCGTGTCCTCCCCTCTTCTAGCAGCTTTGTCTTCAACGCGCTTACTTTCGGCAAGTCATCTCTCGATTCAATGGCTATAACAAAGTTCTCGTAACTTTTAGGAAGACTTGACAGTATTAAAATGGCCAGCAACTCATCTTGCAGTTTAATGTCAATTTCTGTTAATTTTTCGAAGATGTTGAAAAAATTATTCAGATGGATTGACATTGACATACTTTCTGCCATTTTGAGATTGAGTAACTGTTTGAATAAAGTGACCTTCCTTGCATTACCACTAGGACGGTGAATTTCTTCGAGTTTTATCCAGGCATCAGATGAGGTTTTGCACTGCTTTATATGTAAAATTTGAGATAATTTCACTGATAACAAAATCATTGCCAGAGCCTTTTCATCTTTCGCAGACCACGCGCGAATCGCGTCCGCATCTGCTGTTGGTTTAGCCTTTGCACCCGACACGTATGCCCATAACTCGCAATGAATTAAAACTGACTGCATTTGAATAGACCACCCGTCGTAATTTTCGTCGTCGAGATTTTCGATCTGGTACAAGCCAGAACTCATCTTATTAATTTTCACTTTAAATATACCTTTAAAAACCTTGAAAAAATGCTGGCCCATAACCTTTTTTAGGGATAAAAAGAGAAAGACACGACCTTTATTTCATAAAGTTTAATTATGACTAAATTCAAGTTATATAAGTTGCAAATACAGTGTTTCAATTCCAGTTCATGTTTATATAAAAAACTTTAAGAACAGAGAAGGCAAAGTGATACATATAATATAGAGATTTTACTATATATAATACAAACATATTTGTAAGTATAAAGAGAAGTACATATTTGAATATATTATGTATCGATAAACTAATACTAACAGTTACTCCATAATTTGCAGCAATTTAACTTGGTATCCAGGCGATTTGAATAAAACTGTGACTTGGCAACCCTTTTTTCACGAACAACACTATTTCTTAAGTATTTGTAGACTTGGTGGAGCTCGTCAATCCGAAAGCGTTTCCATCGGCGGTAAGCCTGATCGCGTTGTATGAAATATGTAAGATTTCGTTCGTAAATTATGCCTTTGTTTTTTCCTTTACCGTTCCAGTTGTTATTGGGACGATTAAGGTTTCTGTGGATAGACTCAACTTAGATGACAGACTTTGAGTCCTTGCCTATAATTATAAAACACCCTAATCATAGATCGCAATATAATATCACTACCGTCACCAATGGAATTCACCCCGCTATAGAAGAATCAAACGATACATACAGATCTATAGCAGGTGTCACAGCCCTTTCCTCAAAGCATAACATTTACATAATATGATAGGTATTCAAAGAGAATCCAAGCAAAGACACCACAAAAAAAAAAAAAGTAAAAGGAACAAAATGTAAGCAAAACAAAAAGCTACTGATAATACTTGTTGCACAGTTACTTCGATTGTCATTGTTGTTCTTCTGCTCCACTCCTTGTCTGACAACTCGCGGCTATGCCAATCGTCGTTCTGTCATACTAGACCGGTATTCCTTTAGCATTTCCATTTTCCTTTACGTAGACGGA
Source organism: Volucella bombylans (assembly GCA_949129095.1). Lineage (NCBI taxonomy): Eukaryota > Metazoa > Arthropoda > Insecta > Diptera > Syrphidae > Volucella > Volucella bombylans. The sequence goes on from OX422140.1 coordinate 279,056,503, forward strand.
ACCAAGGTATGTAAAAACAGAAAACAGCTGTTGGCTGGCTTTAGAAGTTTTAACTTACGCATTAGTTAAAGTAAGAAAAAGAAAAACTCTCCCTTTTAACTATTACTCTTTATTGGTTTGAATCTGTCTTAAGACTAACTTAATTCTAAAATGAACAGCGTTTTATATTCTTCGGAACCACAAATATTTCCCATGGAATCGATTTCCCAATCGATTTCTTAATCGATTCTTGGCATTTTGTTTATTTGTTTATTTAATGAGGTTGGTTGGAGAAAAGCAAAATACCCTAAATGCAAATGTGCTGACATACTCGTATGATAAGGGTTCAGAGTTTGTTGGCATATTTATGTGACAACAACTCATGCAATTGAAATTATGATTGCGATCGATGCACTTGAATGACATACGCATATGATAAGAGTTCAGAGTTTGTTGGCATATTTATGTGACAACAACTCATGCAATTGAAATTATGATTGCGATCGATGCACTTGAATGACATACTCATATGATAAGGGTTCAGAGTTTGTTGGCATATTCATGTGACAACAACTCATGCAATTGAAATTATGATTGCGATCGATGCACTTGATAGTATGTTATGTAAACATATTGTAAAATGTTTGTGTGGGTACAAATGATAGAACTTATTCTTTTCAATACAAATGCCTTTATTCAGTACAGTTACAATTCACTTTTTAATTCTTTCTCTCAGTACAATTCAATTTCTCAACCACTGATACTTTTCTTATCTTTTACTTAAACCACCAAAATCACTGAAAAACTATATGACCCAGACGTGAGCGAAACGTGTAAAAACAATTCGAACATATTTGCTTCATTTACCAAAATTGCAACAGGACTGGGAAGGTCCATACAAGGTGATAACCCGCATTAATGACGTTGTCTACCGGATCCAGCGTGGGGATCGAGGAAAATTGAAAGTGGTCCATTTGGATAGAATGTGTCATTTCAACGGGATGCTGAATGACGAAGTTGTTCGGGACGAACAACTGTAGGGAGGGAGCAATGTGATAACCACTCAAATGTGAGCAGCGACATCTAGCAGAAAATGTCGAAACTCGGAGACTAGAAGGTTTCGATACTGGATTAGCAAAGACAGTCGAGGAGAGTAGAATCGAATTTTCTGTTAGATGTCGCTGCTCACATTTGTTCGGGACGAACAACTGTAGGGAGGGAGCAATGTGATAACCACTCAAATGTGAGCAGCGACATCTAGCAGAAAATGTCGAAACTCGGAGACTAGAAGGTTTCGATGCTGGATTAGCAAAGACAGTCGAGGAGAGTAGAATCGAATTTTCTTCGAATTTTTGCTGAAGAATGTTCTTTTGTTCTTCCAGTTTTTGTTCTAGACTATTCTTTTGTTCGTTGAATTTTTGTTCAATGCTGCTCTTCTGCTCGTTTAGATTTTTCTTTTGTTCATCCATTTTCTGTTGAAGACCGTCCAAATTTTTCTTCTGCTCGTCCATTTTTTGTTCCAGACTGTTCTTCTGTTCTTCCATATTTTTCTTTTGTTCGTCCATTTTTAACAAGAGGAGTTGCATCATCGCAGCCATGTCATTGCCGGTACTTGTCTGTTCATCCTCGTCAACATCAAAGGAATATGCATCAGGATCATGTCCCTCGTTGTTCAAGGCCTCCTGAAGTCGGAGCACCAGGTCACTTTTTCTTCCACTGGCGCTGAGGCTTCTCTTGTTCAACTCGGATTTGAGTTGGACGAGGGTCAACTGCAATAGTTTTCGACCCATTCTAGCTTTTTCAAATAGTCAGAAAACCCTTTTTTTTTTTTTTTTTTTTTTTTTTACACACAAATAAGTCCTATCCCACTTCTGACACCAATGTAAAATGTTTGTGTGGGTACAAATGATAGAACTTATTCTTTTCAATACAAATCCCTTTATTCAGTACAGTTACAATTCACTTTTTAATTCTTTCTCTCAGTACAATTCAATTTCTCAACCACTAATACTTTTCTTATCTTTTACTTAAACCACTTAATCACTTCTTCTAATTAACACTTCAAATTCAACTTTGGAACTGATTTGCATACCTTTGGGATGCTGGTATTTATACTCGAATGACATACTTCGAGAACAATCCACGTCATCCAGCGTTCCATACAAGTTCCAATTTGCTAGAAAATTCGATTCTACTCTCCTCGACTGTCTTTGCTAATCCAGTATCGAAACCTTCTAGTCTCCGAGTTTCGACATTTTCTGCTAGATGTCGCTGCTCACATTTGAGTGGTTATCACAATATTTTGTAATTTATGTGGTATTTAAAAATGAGTATGGAATGATTGCATACTCATGGCATGTTTATGTGTGGTTGTAGTATTTTGGGTTAGATTATATGCTTAACTGTTAGTTAAGATAGTTTGCCAATATAATGTTTTCATAGATTTTTCTTTCAAAATTTTCAAAAGTTTTATTATTAATAAGGAGTTTACAATTTTTGAATTTAATAATATAATTTTCTTTTATAATGATAACAGTTTTGTCACAATTATGGTTTATAGTGGTTTCTTTTACATTCTTTAGGATAGTAATTCCTTTTACAATTTCTGTTATTTCTGTGACATCATTTTCAATTTTAGTACAATATGCAATTTTGGAGTTCATTATATTTTTAATATAATTGTCTGTTACGGTTATAAGGTTATGTCTTAAATTATCCTTAACTGGGAATTGGTAAATGTTGTTGTCTTGGTCAGTTAAAATGTTTTTAGTATCAGTTAGAAGTGATCTATTGTTACTGTCAGACAAGGGTTCTATTAAGATTTTTGTGTAAGTATGATTAGAAATGTGTGGTATGAAAACAATTATAACAATTTGGTCCCTGTAAGCTGTCACTGTGATTTTGATTTCATTATAGGTTGTTACGTCGTTTATTATGTCTAATTCTTCTTTATCTAAAATGTTTCTGGTTAATACTCCTAACTTGCTGGAGAAAAGAATCTGTTCTATATCATCTATGTGGTTTCTGAGAAGTACTATATCGTGGTTTATTTGAAAAATGTATTGCATGATTTTTACTTCCTCTTCTAAGGTTTTTAATTTACTTATTAAGTTCTGATTATTAAGATATGTTTCAATAACCTTTTGCTGGGTCCTAACGTGTGTTGTGATGTTTTGAATTTGTTGCAATATTTTTCCGTTGATAACTACTTGTTTATTATTTTCTTTTGTTAGTTTATTTTCTTGGTTGAGGAGTTCATCTAGTTTGCTTGATGAGTTTGCGATGAGTTTTAGTCCTGTTCCTAATATATTTACTAATGCTCTTTTAGATTTCGAATGGGGCTTGAGATTATTTAATTTAGCTTCTAGTAGTATTAAATTTTGATTTACCGTATTGTACATGGGTTCTATGAGTTCGGATTGGTTCTCAAATGCGAACAAGTTATTTTTTATTTGATTTTTTGTCATTTCTAAATCGGTTGTATTAATTATGTGCAGCACTTTGGTGTAACTTTTTATAATGTTAATTTTGTCTAATTTAAACGTCACGTACCCATTGTTGTTGTTCAAGTCATGGAGGAATATTTCTTGTGTTCTTGTCATTGCCAGAAATATTGCGAGTATAAGTGTCGTCATGTTTGGTTTTTCTGCTTCTGAAAAATAGAGTCTAATTATTTTTTGTCGAGTGTTTATATCTTAGTTTTATTGTGGGTGAATTCATGTTTTGGTATTTTTTATTTTCCTTAACATGGGTTTTATAGTACTTGTAGCCATTTTTCACGTCAATTAAATGGTCTTCGCTGATCTTTTTTGTTTTTAATTTTCTGAACTTAGAGTGATTTTTCCCTCCTCGGGTTTCTTTTATGAAATTCTGTCCATCTGAAATTGTGAAGTCTTTACGGTTATTGTTGGCTTTATTTATTGTTTTTGTTTCTTTTCTATAAGAAGTTTGCGAATTTCCTCATATTGAGTTTCGTGGAACTTCCCTGTTACGAATGCTATGGGCTTCAAATTTGTGGTTGAATGTATAGTATTATTATAGAATGTTATTATTCTTAACAGTTTATCTTCTACAGTTCCTTCGTTATTTTCTTCATCGTGCTTTAAGAGTCGTATATGTTCATTAATGGTGTTATGTAATCTTTCAATATCAGAATTAGATGTATGGTTGGTGTTCGACGTATAATGGAGTTCAACGTTAAGATCCAGAAGGAATTGTTTTAAGGGCAGTGCTTTAAAGCCTAATTCGTTGTCAACAACGATTTTTCTAACTGCTCCAAACTGACTAAAATAGAAGGATATTGCTCTTTTAAATTCTATCCATGTTCTACTTATTAGTTTTATTGCACACGCATGTTTGGAGAATTTGTCTATGATGGTTAGGAAAAGTGTACTTTGTAAGGAATAAAAAACATCGACATGAATAATTTCATGGGGTTTAGATGGAGTTTCTGTTAGTTTAAGTGGTGGTTTGTGAGGGTTCCTCACATATTTTTCTGTGTTACATATATCACAATTATTAATAAACTGTGTTATTCTTATTTTAAGTTTGGGATGGTAATAGAGTTGTATTAGTTCTTGGAAGACTTCCGCTATACCTCTATGGTTATTCCTTTTATGTTCCTTCTCATTTCAGCAAGTTTTACTTCGTCAGTCACGTCCTCTTCTTCTTCTGTTAGTATTGCATTTAAAGCATTAGGATTGCAGTGATTTTTGAGTATGTATATTGCAGTTGGTTCGTCTAGAGTTTTGAGATTAATTATCGTCCTGGATCGATCAAATATTTTTATTTTTTTCAATCGTAAAGAACCTGAATGTGATTTTGTTACAACAATTTGGTTTTTAAAGATATTTAGACTAGATTTACTTTTTGGGATATCTTCATTTTCGATTAAATTTACTTCTGCGTTTGGAATTCTAGATAGAGCGTCTGCATTACTGTTAGTTGCGCCCTTTTTGTATTTAATTTCGAAGTCAAATTCTGATAATTTGAGTTTCCATCTTACAAGCTTTGAGTTGGGTTCTTTTAAAGAGAACAACCAAGTCAGTGGCTTGTGGTCAGTTTCAATAAGAAATTTTCTGCCAAATAAGTATGGACGGTAATATTTAGTTGCCCATACTATTGCTAATAATTCTTTTTCAATAGTGCTATAATTAATTTCGTGTTCATTTAAAGTGCGACTAGCGAATGATATTGGGTGGTTTTCTTGAGAAAGTACAGCGCCAAGAGCATATTGACTAGCGTCTGTCGTAAGGGTAAATGTTTTCTCAAAGTTCGGATATACGAGTATGGGATCATTTATTAATAAGGTTTTGAGATTTTGGAAGGCTTCTAAATATTCTTGATTAGTGGTATTAATTTTTGCATCCTTTTTTAAGTATTTTGTCATTGGTTTTGCTAATTTCGAATAGTCCTCCATGAACTTCCCATAATAGCCCGTAACACCTAAAAATTTTTTGATTTCTTTATTTGTTTTGGGAAGAGGATAGGTTTTAACACATTCGATTTTTTGGGGGTTTGGTTTGATACCATCAGGTGTCACGTTATGACCAAGAAATTCAGTTTCCTTTTTCAGGAATTCTGATTTGTCCATCTGTACTTTAAGATTGACGGTTTTTAAACTTTTTAAACGTTCGAAAACTTTGTTTAAGGAAGTTATGTGTTCTTCTAAGGATGTAGAAAATACAATAATATCGTCTATATATACTAAACAGATTTTGTTAATGTAATCGGCAAGCACATGATTCATAAGTCGCTGAAAAGTAGCTGGAGCTGTTTTTAAACCGAAAGGCATGCGAAGAAATTCTTAGTGCCCATTTTCTATGCTAAATGCAGTTTTATGGATATCGTCTTCGTGAATTTCAATCTGATGAAATCCTTTGGCTAAATCCAATGTAGTGAAGTATTGACATCTACCTAACTTATCCAGTATGTCATCGATATTGGGTATGGGGTACTTGTCATCCACGGTCACTTCGTTGAGCTTCCTATAATCGATCACCAATCTCCATTTGGTTTTTCCGCTGGCGTCTTCCTTCTTAGGAACGATCCATATAGGAGCTAAATAAGGGGAACTGCTATGTTGAATTATTTTGTTTTCCAACATCTCCTGAATTTGTTTTTCGACTTCTTGCTTGTGGATGTGTGGATATCTATAGCTCTTGCTATATATGGGGATATCATTTGTTGTTCTAATTCTATGTTTGATTGTATTAGTAAACGAGAGATTTTTATCCTCTCGGTAGAAAATTGTTTCGTATTTCTTTATCAAGTTCAATATTCTTTGTCTTTCTTCAGAATTTAAATGAATGGTTCTAATTTGATCCGAAAAAGATTTAGTGTAATGGTTGGGAGATTCAATTATACAGAAATTTTCATCGGTAACTGGACACAAGTTATTGTCATTGAGTCGAATTTTACCTTTGAAGTTCAATTTATCTTCTATTTGTATATTATAATTATCAACGTCGTAAATTCCTTCTTTTATCAAAGTCTCCCCCGTACTACTTTTATGTTCTGCTAAATGTACTAACCCTTTTTGTTGTCTCATGGAAAGATGTAGTTGTCCTACTCCTTGATAAATAAGTGGTATAACTTTATTATTTATAGGTAGAGTGTCATCTTTGTAATTTATAATTGCATGGTATTTTCGAAGGATGTCGTTTCCGATAATTCCGTCATAGGAATCATGAAATTCGCATTCCAGAAATTCTACCATGTCTTTAGTGTTTCCAAATTCCGCAAAAAGTGGGATTTTGATATAGTTATTATATTTTTAAGAGTTTTTACTGTAACTGGGGTTTTGGATGTATTCCATTTGGGATCGCACAGTCCAGGGTTTATAATCGAGTGCGTTGCTCCGGTGTCTATAATTAAGTTTAAAGGAAATAATTTGGTTTGGATTATTATATAGGGAAAGTTTCCTTTGAGGCAGGTTGATGAAAATTTGTACTGTCATAATTTTCTCTTGTTTGATTGTAGTTCACTGATGCCTTTGACGTACTTGGAGCGTCATTTTGATATGGCGTGGGAACATCAACAAGTGCATTTACATCCATTGGTTCTGGTACAGGGAATTGATTTTGGTTAAAGTGATTTGGGACAATGTTCTGGTAGTGATTACTTTGTGGATTTGGTTTGCTAAAATTCATGTTTGGTTTGGATTGTAATTCTTATTACTTTGATTTTTTGATTTTTATTATGATGATTACGATTCTCGTTAGAAGGGTTTTTGTTACTTTGTCTGTTACTCGAGACATAGTTTCTCTGGGGTTTGTTTGGAAAGGGATCTTAATAAGCGTAACCTGATTCATACAAAATGTTTATAGCTTCTTCTAGACTGTTGGGGTTCCTACAATAGACTATTGAACGCATGGGTTCTGGAAGCTTATTTCGAAAAATAACTAAAGCAGACATTTTATTTTGCTTAACATTGGCCTCGATGGCTGCATCGTTATCACCAAGCATTTGTTTTTGTTTGAGGTTGAGTCTTCTCAAAATTCTTTTTATATGGTTATAGAATTCAACAGCATTGGATTTAAATTGTGCGGACCTTAATTCGTCAAATAATTCTTCAGGTGTTTGGCGGTCACCGAAGTTATCGAATAAATTTTTTTTCATTTCTGTCCAACTTGTTACATGATTATTAATTTCTATAATCTCCCTTGCTTTGCCCTTTAGTTTGGATTTCAAAATATCTGAGAAGATACTCTGAGCTAAAGCATCATAACGAGTCATGAGAGGATGCAGTTTGTCAATTAAGTCGACGAAATTTTGCAGTTCCTTAAAGTCGCCATTGAAGTCTGGTAACTTTGTCAAATATTTGATGGGATCTATGTTCAAAGTTAATGGTGTGTCGTTCATGATGAGATTTTTGGGATAGAAATTAGCGAAAATGTCCGATAATTGCTTTGACTGTTCACGGATTGTCTGTATCTGTTGAGTCAAGTCTGTCATGTGATAGGACAACTTAAAACGTAACGCGGGTATAACTAATTTTAATACAAACTAAAGATTTCACAAACAAATTTTTTCTTTTTAAATAGATTTGAACATTAATACATACGAGGGGCGTTCAACATATTCTCGGTATCGGGATGAAGCTGTGGTTGTATATATAAATTGACTTATTTATCAAGTAATACTATTTTAGTGCATTCATATAAAATATCATATAAATGTGATTATTAGTTCGCGTCTTATCTCTAGTTAAACAGAATCATAATGGCATCTGAGACGATGATGGTGAAAATTGAGCATCGCGCTGTAATTAAATTTCTCACTAAGCAAGGAAAAAGTCAAAAAACTATTCATGAAGAGATGGTGGCTGTTTATCAGGGTTCCGCACCTTCATTATCAACTGTGCAAAAGTGGTCAAGTGAGTTCAAGAGAGGCAGAGAGAGCATTGAAGACGACCCCCGCTCCGGCGCCCCGGCTACTGCTTGTACGGGAGAAGGCATCAAAGAAGTCGAAAAACTTGTTCTTGAGGATGCCCGGATAAAGGTGAAAATGATGGCAGAGATCACCAAGCTTTCAATTGGTACCATTCACACCATTCTTCATGACCATCTTAACCTTTCAAAGGTCAGTGCAAAGTGGGTGCCACGAATGCTCACAGCGCCTCAGAAAAAAGTGAGAATCACATACTGTAGAGAGCTTTTGGAGATGTGTAGTGAGAACGCGGACGGTGTTATGGATCGAATTGTTACTGGGGACGAAACATGGGTCCACCACTATGACCCTGAAAGCAAACAAGAGTGCAGTGGCATAAAAAAGGAACAGACCCCCCGAAGAAGTTCAAAGTCACTCCGTCTGCCGGGAAGCTCATGGCCACAGTTTTTTGGGACTCAAAGGGAATCTTGCTCATTGAGTACAAAAAAAAAGGTGAAACCATCAACGCCACTTCCTACGCTTCCACTTTGCATAATTTGCGGGAGGAAATTAAAAAGAAAAGACGGGGTAAACTCGCAGCGGGTGTGTTGCTTCTTCATGACAACGCTCCTGTTCACACGGCGCGAGTTTCCAAGGCTGCTGCGCGAGATTGTGGTTTCGAAGAAATCCAACACCCACCCTATAGTCCAGACCTTGTCCCTAGTGATTATTTCCTGTTTCCGGATTTGAAAAAATGTCTTCGTGGAAAAAGATTTTCGGATGAAGAAGAACTCAAGTCGGCAATAAATGGGTATTTTGCAGAGAAAGAGGAAATTTAGTTTTTTGGGGGTTTAAAAAAGCTTATCTCAAGATGTAACAAATGCATTGATGTTAGGGGAGATTATATTGAAAAATAAAAACAATTTAAATTGAATTCGCATTTTTCTTCATATCGATACCGAGAATATATTGAACGCCCCTCGTACTTATGTGTGTGTAAAAATAAAAAAAAAATAAAAAAAAATATTTTCTTACGCTGTTTCTTGCTTTCTTGCTGGTGGGTGTGTCCACTGGATGTCTCTCAGCTTGGTTACTGTTTCGGGATACTGGGCTTGTTGTTGCTGTTTTTTTTTCACAAAAACTTTTTTTTTTTGCACAGTAATTTTATTGGAATACTCGGCTGGTTTTTGTTTTTGGTTCCTTCACAAACTATTCAAATTAATTTTTTTCACAGTATTTATTTTTTTTTCTTTTTGCACAGCATTTTTTTTATTTCCGTTGTTTTTTTTTTTTGTTCTGTTCCTGTAGTTAACTTATTTAAAAAAAAAAATTTTGGATCTCTTTGGAGAATATGTACGGCACATTTTTTTTTTGTTTTTTGTTCTTGTACTAGCGGAACTTCTTAGTATCGCACTTTAGTAAAAAAAAAAAAAAACAAAAAAAAATCGGATTTCTCTTCTTAGAGAATATATACCGTAATTTTCATACGCGATTAAGTGTTAAAACACAAGATTACTTCGCGTATCCTACCGACTGCGCCAGTTTTAACTTACGTATTAGTTAAAGTAAGAAAAAGAAAAACTCTCCCTTTTAACTATTACTCTTTATTGGTTTGAATCTATCTTAAGACTAACTTAGTTCTAAAATGAACAGCGTTTTATATTCTTCGGAACCACAAATATTTCCCATGGAATCGATTTCTCAATCGATTTCTTAATCGATTCTTGGCATTTTGTTTATTTGTTTATTTAATGAGGTTGGTTGGAGAAAAGCAAAATACCCTAAATGCAAATGTGCTGACATACTCGTATGATAAAGGTTCAGAGTTTGTTGGCATATTTATGTGACAACAACTCATGCAATTGAAATTATGATTGCGATCGATGCACTTGAATGACATACTCATATGATAAGGGTTCAGAGTTTGTTGGCATATTCATGTGACAACAACTCATGCAATTGAAATTATGATTGCGATCGATGCACTTGATAGTATGTTATGTAAACATATTTTGTAATTTATGTGGTATTTAAAAATGAGTATGGAATGATTGCATACTCATGGCATGTTTATGTGTGGTTGTAGTATTTTGGTTTAGATTAAATGCTTAATTGTAACTTTTAGACGCACAGCTCCGTGATAAAGGGAGCGATCCGTACATATGAATATTTTTGTTGTTTTCTGCTGTGATGCCCACTTCTTTTAGACGCAGCTGTCTTTCGTTTTTGCAAAAGTGAGCAACTGCTTGCAGTACGGTGTTTCTTTCATGGTGAGAGAGCTTAATTTGACTATGATGGGTGTGTCTGTTTTGTCTGTGATGGACCGCCCGTTATTTCGTCGTTGTCGCTGGCAACGAAAAACTGCTTTCAGCGTTGGCGGCATACAATCAATGCTATGGCAAAGGTGATGAAAGATTGTTTTCAAGTTTTCGTTGGACAACTGCGGTATACCAAAAATGATGGCGTCGGATGCAAATTCTCGTCGCTCAAGATCATCACATAGTTTTTGGAGATCAGCTATTTCACTTTCGAATGTCTGCGATTCAGCCAAGTACGTTTTCATGTCCTCTCCTTGTTGCTGTACATTTTGAAGGGACTTTTCTACATCTTTAATTTCCAGCTCAGCTTTCTCTTCTTTACTTTGCAACATTTTAAGAGACAAGTCGACATTTTTTTCGTGTGAATCTGGTCTGTCTTCAATTGGCGAGATGCGATGCGATCATTCCGCAAAATATTCATTTCCGTATAAATTCGACTGACTATATCATCGGTAAGCTTAACAAACCTTTCTTCTATATCAGAAAGTGTTATAGCTAGAGCAGATTTGTAGACAGCAGCTGGTGTAGAATTATTTACAGCTTCTTTTCTCCCGGCTGGGGTAGAGTATTGCTTCGGTGTTAGTGCAGACTCTTTATCCATGCTAGGTGTAGGCCGCACGGCTGCCTCCACTGTTGGCGTTGATTGCTTCTCTTTCTCCAAGTTACTTGTAGATCACGTTTTTCCCGCCGTTATACTTCTGGAAGTAGGAAAAGAAAAGAAAATGTCGATTCAAGAGCGCGTGTGCAAGAAACAGATAATCAAACTTATTCAATCGACTTTACGGAAAATGGCGAAAGGAATGATATTTTATAACACGTTTTGTTCTCGCACTAAATTGGGTATAAATGTGGAAATACGACAGAATTACAAATATTTTACCGGGCGAGAGATTCAACATGTTTATTCACTACAACACATCGACATTTATACATATAATGTAAGCGGTGTGCGTATCGTTTTAACGTCTTAATACGACACAGGTGATGATGGGCGAGATTGTGTTTGGTTTGGTTGTCCAGTTATTCCGTTATACCGTTTGTGAAAGATATTCCAAGCAGTTTTGTAGTCATCCTCCATCAGTGATAATTGACGGATCATCTTTTTATGCTCTTTTGTATGCTCGGAAATTCTTGTTTATCCACCATTTGCGAAAAAAATAAAAAAATTTCCTCCATTTCAAATAATCACCGTAAATTTTTTGTAGTTGACTGTTACCCTAACTCCATTAACAAAGCCATTTCTGCTTCGAAACGATTTTTGTACTGCTCGTATAACTATTCCGTGATGAAATTATGAATTTATTTGGCAATAATTTTATTTTTGTATCTGCTTGTACAAATCTTCTCCAATGTTCTTGTAATAGATTTGGTCGCCTTTCGCATCAGTTGAAGTTATTCAAAGACATTGTAGTATGCATTTATATGATGAAAGATTGATCCAGATAATTGAAATTTCATATGATCTGTTGATATCACGTCGGGGTCACCGTAATTGTGTAATAAGTACGTGAACTTTTCACTGGTATTCTTGGATATTGCACATTATTATTTTTGAATTTCTTAAGAGAATATTAAAGAGAAGAATGCTACGCCGGCGCTAGATGTTTATTGACCCACAGTAAGCGATATTTAGCGTAAAAATAGCCCTTCTTCCTTATCCCGTGATTTTGACTAGTGAACCAACATGCCATTAAGTGAAACAGCCTCATACCATTAAATTACTTAAATCTTGTTTCGCAGTTTACTTGACTTGGTGCTTTTAGATAGTCAGTCTCTTGTGGTCATTCATATTCATTTCCATCTGACTGAAAACGATTTATGTTTGTTTCGTCTGACCAAATGACACGTTTCCAATCTTCTATTGTCCAGTTCTTATGGTGTTTGCAAAACTTCTGCCTGGCTTTCATATTTTTTCCCGATAAAGCTGTTTCTTTCTGCTTTATATTCCTTGGCCAGACCAATCCGAAGGAATGCTCTCTACCGGGTATCCATTTGCTAACATTCTTTTTCATAAGTTTTGCAGCAGCATTAGTCGGTTCGGCATCTTTATTTTTTACAAGTCGCTCAATTATTCAACATCATATTTTCTGATTTCTAACGTTTTTTTTTTATAAACTTAATAAGTACGAGAGCTAAAAATCGCTTACTTCCAAGTAAATCAAGCGTCGAAACAAAAGTGGTACAAAAGTCACAAAATGCGATAAAAAAAAATCACATTTAATTGTAAATTCCGGACAAAAACAAAGAAAAATAACCAGTCTAACCGGAGCTTTTGCTTGCGCATGTCATCCGTATCTGACCTATCAAAACCAAAAATTTCTAAACGCGAAAGATCACCAATTTCCGAGGACTTTCGTTTGTCCTTGAAGAAAAAATTCTGTGCCAACATGCCAAATCCGAAAAAAAGGGAAGTGATCCCAGTTATAATTACTGGAGTCCCTTGCAATGCCTTCCGGATAGCGAAGAAGATATGGACGAAATAATTTCGCCAAATAAGTGTAGTGAAAAAATGTTATTGCCTCCAATCAAACTATTGCAAAAATCTAGTGAATTTGTGCACAACCTTGAAAAATCTTTAAACATAACAGATTACTTTGTTAAAAAGATGTCTATAGGCGTTAAAATAACATGCAATTCTGCTGACTCCTACAGTGCCATATTAGAAAAACTAAAAAGTCAAAGTTGTCAATTCTTCTCTCACGATTTCAAGAGCGAGAAAGCATTCAAAGTAGTTTTATATGGTATGAGCGAAATGGACCAAAATCTTCTAAAAACTAAACTTATTAAAATTGGCTTAAAGTGCATAAATACTAAAAAAATAATTAAAAAATCGGAGCATTTCACGGACAAAATTTATATAATATCATTAGAAAATGGTTCAATAAGATTGCATGATCTTAAGAAAAATTATCGCTCCATCTTTCACACGCAATTGAGCCGGAATTACCAACGAAAGCTAAAAGGTAAACTAACCCATTGTCACAATTGCCAGATGTTTGGGCATGGTGAAAAAAATTGCCACGTCAAAACCTTCTGTGCCCACATAAAACTTCTGTCTGCTCTAATTCTTCCGCTGAAAAATGTGTAAATTGCAACGGACCACAAAAATCAACCGATCCATCATGAGTTAGCCGATCAAAATTCTTAGAACTCAAGGAAAAATATAAACAAAATAATATGTCAAAGACATCCAACCGACAACATATTTCTCCACCCACTCAAACTAAACATCAACAGGTTCCAATTAACTCTCTGTCAGAGTTCCCGCAACTTCCACAGCGACGTCAGCTGTTTCCAACCTCTCACACTAATCAAACAATGTTGGAAAGTGTCGCTCTTCCAACAATCACCAATGTTTCCGACAACATTCCACTTACATTTAGCAACATTGCCACCGGCGCAACTTGCAACATTTCCAGCAACAACACTCTGTTCACAGCGGATGAATTAAATAATCTAGCTATGGAATTAAGTACAAATTTATCTACATGTAAGAATAAGTTTGAACAATTTAATGTTATCACACGTTTAGCAACTAAGTTTTTGTGTCATAACTCTAAATAATATGATAGATAGGTATTTAAATGTTATTACTTGGAATAGTAGAAGTATTCGCAACAAATTCACCGAGTTTGATAACTTTTTAAACGCTAGAAACGTCGACATAGCTCTTGTAACTGAAACATGGCTTAAACATGGCTTCAAATGCTATCGACGCGATAGAGTTGATCGAGACGGAGGTGGAGTAGCAATACTAATAAGATCTATTCAGCACTCGCATTGGAATTAGCTTAAATAACTAAAATCGTTCGTGCTTACTTTCCCGGCGGTAGAAGCTCATTAGAAAAAAAGATAGCTTTTAAGAATGATCTCCGCAAATTACTCTCACTCCAAGGTGAATTTATTATTGGTGGGGATTTAAATTCTAGACATAAAAATTGGGGTTGCTTACGAGCAAATGCCTACGGTGCGATCCTGTCACATCTATGTTTAAATTTTCCAGCATCTGTGATATTCCCTTCTAGTCCGACCTTTTTTCCCAGTTCTAACCGTAGTCCATCTGTCCATCTGTGCTTGATTTCTTTTTGTCTAATATGCCTGGTTACCTTTCCCAACCAGTTTCCATTAACGACCTCAGCTCTGATCATAACCATGTGTTTTGTCGGCTTCGCAAATCAGGTGTGCAGAAGGTCGCATATGAGCTAGATCTTAAAAATGCGAATTGGAATCGTTTCCGGTCAGTACTAACTTCCAAATTCCGGAACTTTCCCTGTAATTTAAACAGCGTTACCTCCACTGCCGATGTTGATTCCATTATCTCAGATTTTAGCAAATATGTACTAGACACTATTGAATTATGTGTTCGTAAAGTTTCTATAACAACCTCGGCAATCAAGCTTCTCCCTTACATCCTGGAACTCATTCAAGTTAGAAATGCTTGTCGAAGACATTGGCAAAGATACCGTCAGCCGTTCTACAAACATAAAGTTTCTCACCTCAATAATCTTATTTCAAAACTTATTTTTGATTACAACAATAAGAAGTGGAACATCAAATTACGATCTCTAGTTCAAAACCCTTTTGGAATATTGTCGAATTTGGGTGACGCAGAAACAATTAATTTAGTGAACCAATCCATTCAAAATCTTTTCATTGGTATCAATGATCCACCATCCTCAAGCCTGTATATAACCTTAGAAGATACCAAATTTATGGTCAAAGAGCTGAGTAATCGTAAAGCTGAAGGATTCGACCAAATAAAAAACATATATATTAAGCAAATGCCTAAATCTGTCCTTGAGCGTTTAACGGTTGTCCTTAACGCCTGTATTAAAATGGAATACTTCCCAAATGTATGGAAACTCGCTAAGATTGTTCCAATTCCTAAAGCTGGAAAGCCTCCTCATGTGGTTACCAGTTACAGACCAATTAGTTTATTAAGTGGTCTTAGTAAATTATATGAAAAGGTTATAAAAGAAAAAATCTCTAGGCATATTGAAGACGACAACCTACTTCCCGATATACAATTTGGGTTCAGGCGCAATCATAGCACTACCCATCAAGTGCTAAGGATCTGCAATCATGTTAAATCATCTCGTGCAAAAGGAAAATCAACAGGCATGATATTATTAGACGTCGAAAAAGCTTTTGATTCTGTCTGGCATGACGGGCTTATATACAAAATGATAAATTTCAATTTCCAGCCAAATCTCTGTAGAATTGTCCGTAGTTTCTTGTCCAACCGCTGTTTAAAGTGCAAATTAATAATGATGTCTCCAGCATTGTCTACTTTCATTCTGGTGTTCCCCAAGGCTCAGTGCTTGGACCTGTTTTGTATAACCTGTTTACGTCCGACGTACCATCTGTACCCAACTGTGAAGTTGCGGCTTTCGCAGATGATATAGCGATTTTCTCTTCTCACGAATTCGCTCTCAACATTGAGAGGAATCTCGACTATGGGTTGAGAATTTTTAAAATTTACTTTAATAAATGGAAAATACAACTAAACGAGCACAAGCTACAAGCAATCTTTTTTACTAGGAAAAGAAAAGCCTGTTCTCTACCTAGTGGACAATTGCATGTGAATGGGGCTAGTATAAGTTGGGAACCCTCAGTAAGGTATTTAGGAATTCACTTGGATTCCAAACTAACATTTAATACGCATATCACAAATACCTTAAACAAAATCTCTGTTGCGACCAAGATGTTATACCCCTTCATAAACCGAAAGTCAAGGCTGTCAAATGCCAATAAAATAACGATACTTAAAGTTATTTTTCAAGCAATCCTGCTTTATGGTTGCCAAGTGTGGGGTAATTGCGCAAAAAGCCATCTTTAGAAATTGCAGGTTTCTCAAAATAAACTTTTGAAAATGATGCTTAATTTACCTTGGTATCACTCAACGCGCGATATTCCTCAAAAGGCGAATGTTGAATTAGTCCTTGATAGAATACTAAAATTGAATCAACGTTTTCTTGTTCGATGTGATTTTGTTGATAATCCTTTAGTTAATAACCTGAATGATAATAACTTTCCAACTTGATACTCTTAATTAAATTTATTTACCAATTCTCTATTTATTATTTTTGTTATTTGTTTAACTGTTTTTATTTACTTAACTATTTTCCATTTATTAGTTATTTATTTATTTATTTATTTACTTATTTATTTATTTATATATGTATACATATATATTTATTTTTATTTTTATTTATTTATTTTCTTTTTTTTGTTATATTGAAGGGTTTTTTCCGCTTTCCCTTCGTAGAGATATTAACGTCCATTTAATTTCAAATTATATATTCATAATAATATTACAGGTGAAAGATAAATCATATACATATCATATCTCTGAACTGTAAAACGTGTGGTAGCGAAACCTTGTAACTTTTATGCGAAATAAAAACTCTACTTCTACTTCTACTCTACTTCAAAGAAAAATAATGTGTGAAAACTGGGTCATGGCGCGGCAGTGGAGATTTTCAGGTAATCGTGTTGTTTGGTTTTCGTGAGTTTTTCGATGTATACTCAATACATCGAGTAAGCTATTTTGAAAATGTTATTGAAATCCAATTGATTAATCCGGGAAGCTTCTTTGAGAATATTTTATTTAAGGATCATAGCTGATATATAGCCAGCAATGGGAATTATTTAATTTTTTGTTATATATAAATTTTATTCGGCTTTTACATAAATCTTCCTTTTAATATCTATTATTTTATATATCTATGTATTTTATGAACTCTTATCTAATACTAAGTATGTCAGTTTCTAACTCCATCCAAATTTGATATCAACATTGGTTGTCGTATCTTACTTTCTACTGCACAATTTTCAATTTCCACGAAATTTCCTTCAAAAATCGGTAAACGTCATAGTTTTCTTGTTAATTGTTAAAAATATATATATTTATCAAAAAATCTCTATTTTTGACCGTTTTACGTATATGCCTACGCGTATTGGCGTCGCTTTTTGGGCAATATCCACAGCAAAATCATATGCGAATGAATGTTATGACAAAGCAATTTCATCTAGTTTCATTCGCGTTTTAATAGTAATAATGAGGCGCTTATTGTTATTGAAAACAACTATGTATTGAGCAAAATATATTTGAAAACATCAAAAATAAATAAACAATTTCAAGTGCGTCGAACCAATGAAGAAATTAAAATTCTGTTCTTATTTTTGAACAGGGAAAATTTTTGAAGTTATCTTCGAAACGATATTTTCACAGATACGAAAGCTAGATCAACTGTAAAATAAAAATATTTTCTTTAGCTGCTTTCAAAAATGCCTTTTCTTTGTACCACTTTCCTAAAGAATATTTCATAATGATGAAATTCCATAAACATTGATAGTGCAAGCCATTCACCAAACTGATTCAAAATATTGTAAAATGTTTGTGTGGGTACAAATGATAGAACTTATTCTTTTCAATACAAATCACCTTATTCAGTACAGTTACAATTCACTATTTAATTGTTTCTTTCAATACAATCCAATTTCTCAACCGCTTATATTTTTCTTATCTTTTACTTAAACCACTTAATTACTTCTCCTAATTAACACTTCAAATTTCACTTTAGAACTGATTTGCATACCTTTGGGATGCTGGTATTTATACTCGAATGACATACTTCGAGAACAATCCTCGCCATCCAGCGTCCCATACAATTTCCAATTTGCTAGAAAATTCAATTCCACTCTCCAGTCGAGACTTTGTTATTCCAGTATCGAAATCTTCTGGTCTTCGAGTATCGACATTTTCTGCTAGATGTCGCTGCTCACATTTAAGTGGTTATCACATTGCTCCCTCCCTACAGCTGTTCGTCCCGAACAACTTCGTCATTCAGCATCCCGTTGAAATGACACATTCTATCCAAATGGACCACTTTCAATTTTCCTCGATCCCCACGCTGGATCCGGTAGACAACGTCATTAATGCGGGTTATCACCTTGTATGGACCTTCCCAGTCCTGTTGCAATTTTGGTGACTTGCCTTTCTTACGCTGAGGCTTATACAGCCAGACCAGATCTCCTTCGTTGAAACCGGAAGATTTCGCCTTGATATCGTACCTAGTTTTCATGCGGCTGCTTGCTAGCTTCATTTTTTCTCTGGTGTCTTCATGCAATTTACGAATCCTGCTGCGTAAGTCATTCACGTACTCGTTCACCTCTTTGGGCTCCGTGGGTGGGGATCCGAATTTTGCTTCACTTGGCAACCGAATTGTTTGACCAAATAAGATCTCGGATGGTGTGTGCCCTGTTGAGCTATGGACCGCGTTTCGGTAGGCCATTAAGAAGAGGGGTATGTGTCGATCCCAATCCCGCTGGCAGTTACTGACAACCTTAGATAGATGCTCATTCATCTGATTGAATCGCTCGACCATTCCATCAGATTGAGTGTGTAGTGCGTTGTCCTTGTCTTTCTTATTCCCAAATATTGACATATTTCCTGGAAGACTTTTGATTCAAAGTTTCGCCTTGATCAGAGTGCAGCTCCATTGGGACCCCAAATCTGCTCACCCAGTTGTTGACTATCTGTTCGGCTACAGTCTTAGCCTCTTGATTTGGGATGGCAAACACTTCCGGCCACTTACTGAAGTAATCCATGACCACGAGGGTATATCGGTTACCATTAAAGGTTTCGGGAAACGGCCCAGCGAAGTCGATGGCTATTCGTTCGAAAGGTGCTCCGACATTGTATTGTTGCGTTTGTCCATGTGGCTTTACTTTTGGACCCTTGGTAGCCGCACACCTTATGCACTTTTTGCACCAATTCTCAACATCTTGTTTAGCGCTTAGCCAATAGAAACGTTCTCTTACCTTTTCCAACGTCGTGTTTACTCCCAAATGGGCTCCTGAGATTCCGTCATGTATTTCATGGAGTATTTGGTTGACTCTGGACCGTGGCACTATTAGCTGCACACGAGATGTGGTCCCATCTGCACTTTCCCATTTTCTCTTCAGCAATCCATTTTGCACAAAAAGCGAGTCCCACTGTGCCCAGTATGCCTTCAGAGTTTGGCTCCGATCTGATATCTGCTGCCAGCTTGGGCTTTCCTCGTGTTCCTTCCAGGCCAATATTGGTTTGATGTCATTGTCTGCCTGTTGGGAGGAACGGATTTCGTCTATACTCCAACCCTCTATTGGCTCAGTCCTGATCGTTTGGATAGTTGCCTGTTGTTTCGCTTCTTTACCACTGACTACTTCTGCTGGGAGGCTTTGCATTGTTTTACCTGTGAGACTGGGATAATTACCCTGGAGTCGACTCCTGCTACAGACTTCTGCCCCGCGAAGTAAGCATTTCCTAACTGATGGCTTCTGGAAATTTGACCGGTTTCTTGGTAGCCGTTTCTGCCGGTTTTTCTTTCTAT
Organism: Volucella bombylans; assembly: GCA_949129095.1. Lineage (NCBI taxonomy): Eukaryota > Metazoa > Arthropoda > Insecta > Diptera > Syrphidae > Volucella > Volucella bombylans. The sequence continues at coordinate 279,076,547 of OX422140.1, forward strand.
TTGCCTTTAACCCCAGTGCAGGCAGCCTTCTCGTCGTACCGGTTCTTTACAATGCCCTTGCATCCTCTTATTGAAAATGGACGAACAAAACAAAAAAATGGACGAACAAAACAAAAAAAATGGATGAACAGAAGAACAGTCTGGACCAACAAAAGAAAAATCTAGAAGAGCAGCATTGAACAAAAATTCGACGAACAAACCAATAATCTCCACGGTTTTTAGTTTTAGTTTTAAATGCATTTTATTTTCTTAACACTAACTCTTACATTCTAACAAAAAATGCTTAAATGCTAGCTTACAATTACTTAACAATCTTATACTAACTTACTGGCCCCACACAGGCACTCTAAGCTACTCTGAATACTTATATCTATGTCTTTCGACTGCAGTTACATTTTATTTATAAATACTTATTTTCTATACTTAAAGCTAAGAAGAAGCTCATGGCCACAGTTTTTTGGGACTCAAAGGGAATCTTGCTCATTGAGTACAAAAAAAAAGGTGAAACCATCAACGCCACATCCTACGCTTCCACTTTGCATAATTTGCGGGAGGTAATTAAAAAGAAAAGACGGGGTAAACTCGCAGCGGGTGTGTTGCTTCTTCATGACAACGCTCCTGTTCACACGGCGCGAGTTTCCAAGGCTGCTGCGCGAGATTGTGGTTTCGAAGAAATCCAACACCCACCCTATAGACCAGACCTTGTCCCTAGTGATTATTTCCTGTTTCCGGATTTGAAAAAATGTCTTCGTGGAAAAAGATTTTCGGATGATGAAGAACTCAAGTCGGCAATAAATGGGTATTTTGCAGAGAAAGAGGAAATTTATTTTTTTGAGGGTTTAAAAAAGCTTATCTCAAGATGTAACAAATGCATTGATGTTAGGGGAGATTATATTGAAAAATAAAAACAATTTAAATTGAATTCGCATTTTCATTCATATCGATACCGAGAATATATTGAACGCCCCTCCTAAGAGTAACATTTATGGCATATGACAATACATGTAGAACATACAACAGCTTATCCATTTGTAATGATGATAATCTAGTTAATATAAGCAACTCGTCGTGTATCCCAAACCTAGTAAGAAGTCGTAAAGCAAATTGTACAATCACTAACAACGAACACATCCCAGAAGTGGAGGAAATATCAACTGGTGTCCTGCTGTTAAACCAATTCAACGGTTCAATCCTAATCAACAACGAAACCTTAAGGTTCCAGGGTACTTTCATCATTAAACATTTCAACACCACTATTGAAATTAACGAAAAGATAATCGTGGCAAGTGAAATTACAGAATATCAACCCCTACCGGCAATACTGCAATCATCATACGAACCAAATAAAATAGAAGAATTTTTGTCGAAAGAAATGGTTAAAGACCTTCATATCAACCGTACAGAAGAAATAGAATTACTCCAAACCAAACACAAACTAAACCTCTCGGTGAACATTATATTTGTAATAATCATCGTCATCACATTCGCATGTAAAAAAGTAAATAGTAAAAACCATATTACAAAGATCGAAGCAGTTCCAAACATCAACAACCCAGCATCCGTCACAATTGGTATCAAAGACATTCCTCAACTCTTTTCGCCAATATCATCTCACGAGGACGTCCGTTTTTAAGGGCAGAAGAGTTAACACCACAAAGATTCACTATGCAAACAGTCAACGCCACATAGTTTCATCATATAAAGCGCGCGTGTAATTTTTCACACGATCAACAAACTTAAGCCATACGAGCAACTCGTTAAGCAACCACGAGCAACAGCAAATGTCATACGCCACCTGAGACATCGACAAACATCCGCTGCTGACCATGCAACTGCAGCATACCTGGGAACACTTCGAGCTACGAGTAGGTATTATTTTGATTAGTTAAGTTAGCTCTTAAGAGAGGAATGTTTAATAAAAATTTATTTTTTTAAATAAAACTAATAAAATTTAGTTTAATTTATACAACATGGTGCATGAATGGTGTGTTTTGCAGTTTATGTTTTTGATTATTTAGTTTGTGTTGCCTTTTGCTATCATTTTGTTAATTTTTTGTGACTATTTTGATTTCTTTTAGTTACTTTTCCAGTGTTTTAGCCTACTTTTGTACGTTTAATTTATAATGAACCGAACAAGTGGATTAACTACTATAGAAATAAACAAAATGCTTGAATTCGATTGGAATGATTCGGAGGCTGAAGCAGAGCCAGAACTACCATGTACTAGTGCAGATAATGCTGATACCGAACTGAATGTTTTAAACAACATATGTGAGGACATAACGGCTTCTGATTTGCTGATTAGTGAACTCAAGGAAGACATGGAACTTCAAGATGTTGAGTTAGAGGAAATAGATGTTTCTGTATTAAACGATATTGAGATAGAGCAACAATTTGAAAAGGTGGACCTAAAAACTTTAAAATGGAGAAAAAAGGACCTTCAATCTCTTGGTAAGAAACAGTCGGAGAATGTGGCATTTCGGTAAATGTAACATTTAAGATAATAGAAAAATATTTAGGGATTCTTCTTTTTATGGGCATTGTAAAACATCCAAAAATGAGAATTGTATGGTAGGCAGATTTTAGAATTCCTTTAATAGATGAAGCTATGACTGGAAAGGGTTTCGAGAAAATTAAGCAATTTTTACATTTCTCCAGTGATGACAGACAAAAAGTGACGCTGGATATGAAAAACTGCATGCGATGAGCCTATTTTGGAGGGCTTCCGAAAAAATTGCCTTAAATTCCCGCAGAGCAGCATAATTGCGTTGATGAGCAGATTATTCCATTTAAAGGAATGCAGCAATTAAAACATTATAACCAGAAAAAGCCATACAAATGGTGTTTTCAAATATTTACCAAGTGTGGAAAATCTGGCATCATATATGACTTTGCACTATACGTTGGAGATGGAACTTGCCCTTATTATGGCTTAGGAATTTCCTCCGATATTGTAATTCACTTGTAGAGGGATATACCAGAGCACCAAAACTTTCGAGTTTTTTTTTATAATTGGTTCACGTCGATTCACTTGATGAAGGCTCTCAGGGATAAAGGTATTTTGGCGACCGAAACAGTTCGCGGCAATCGTTTCGGAATGTGTAATCTACATTCTGATGCAAAATTCAAAGCAAAAGGTCGTGGCTCATACGACGATAGAGTAGAATCGAAGCTTGGTCTAATAGCTGTGAAATGGTACGACAACAAAGCAGTAAAAGGATAAAAAGTTCATTGAAATTCCATTGCCAAATATAGTTCAGCAATATAATCGTTTTATGGGAGGGTGGACTTAGCAGATATGCTCTGTAAGTTATATAGGGTAAACCATCAGTCCCGAATTTTGTTTTTTGGTGCTTAACTCCGCAGTCTCCAATAGCTAGTTTTTATATAGGCGCCGTTGTGAGCTTACCAAAGTCAGCAAAAAAGAAACGCTAAGTTCCAAAATCCATAAAAATGCTTTAAGTCTAAGGAAACGTGGCCGTCCATCAAGTTCTTCACAAACGACTCCAACAACTTCAAAGCGTAGGACACTTTCCGTAATTCAAATTGAAGACGTTCACGATCAAATTGGCCATTTTCCATTTTATAAAACAAAGCAATTGCATTGGAAATTTTGTAAAAATGGATTCACAACTGTGATCTGCACTAAATTAATGTGTCACTTTGTTTTACGCCTAAAAGAAACTGTTTCACTAATTATCATGTAAAGTAATTTAATTTAAGTATGTTTTAATAAATATTGGACCAGCTATTATTGTTTTCTAAATAAAACTATGCTTTGTTTTCTTACGCAAAAAACGTTGCCTTTTTTACTTCGTTGATGCGCCGCCATGTTGTATATGTACAACATTTTTTTAAAAAAACTAAGTTTTTTGTGTTATTTGAAGACAATATAGTGAGAAACTACAATTAAAAAAATCTAATTGTTCTGTACAAGTTTGGTGCATTAGAGGGTTAAAAGCAATTTTCGAAGAAATCTTATACTCAAAATGGTTCGGGACATAGAAGTTAATAAAGAATGTACCATTGGCTTATTGACACTGTCATCATGGTGGCCACAGCTTGCAATCGTGTCACTAGTAACACAATAGCTAACTATTTTAAGCATGCTGGCTTGCAGACTTTGAACAACTCTCGAAACGAAGAAAATTTTGATGAAGAGGATGATTGATGATTGCAGTGATGAACAATTCAAACATCTGCACTTCAGAAATGGCATGGGAGGAGTACGTAACCGTTGATGACAACATTTTGACCTCAGATGATCCAAATTTAAAAGAAATAGTGAGTGCTCCTGTTACTGTAGAAAATTTTTTTCTCGAGGTTTTTAATGACGATGGAGATCAAACAAAACAAGTGCTTCAAAGCTGAAGCATTAAATGCAGTAGGTCTTTTGTTAAGGATTTTTGTTTTTTTGCAAACACAGCACGCACGCACCAGAATTAACAAATAATGTAATGGAAATAGAAAAAAAAAAGTTCTTTACCTACAAAATAAAAAACAATCAGATATCACAGACCTTTTCAAAAGAACAGAATCGTAAAGTAAAATAAAAATAAAAATATGAATTCGTGTAAGTATGTACTTGTGAGAGATGAATTACTTTTTTTCAATAAAATAAAAATATAACATAACATAGATATTTCAAAATAATAGTTTTTTTTTCATTCAGATATAGTAGCAACATTCGCTTATAACGACGGAAAATTTGTCCCCCCATGAGCAGTCGTTATAATCGAATTCCACTGTATTTATGTTTATCATCAAAATTTCCGTTTTCTATTCGTTTGATTTCAGCTTTTTAATTTTTAACCATAAAGTTAGTCGGTTAATGTCACCTAGTAGCTTTATTTTGAATTCATCAGCCTCTTTTCATTCGTTAATGTATATATTATAATGAGCAGTGCTCCCAAAATTGAGCCTTGTGGAACTCCTATGTCGACTTCTGTCGCATTTGACACTCTATTGTTGACCTTTGTTCTTTGCGACCTGAGAGAAACTATTTAAACCATTGGATGCCGGTGTTGATCGTGATTTGATTGACTTAAGATCAAAAGCACTCTCTGCCATCAATATATCGCAAGAATACAGTCAACAGTATACTCTAAAGCATAGTCGACCGGCTAGGTCGTACCCCGTATACAACGGGAACTAACAAAAAATTTATACAGAAATATCGTTCACAAAGTATTACCAAATGATCGCTATGTAGTGCGCGATTTTGATAATTGTCAATTGACTCAATTACCGTATAATGGTTATAATGGTATTATAGAGGCTGCAAGAATTCGTAAATGGGTAGAACCGGATGAGGTGCCGTCTGCCGGGGCCACTGAATACTCTGAGTCACTCGAACCAGACGAATTGTAAATTTAGATAATTAACAAAAAAAAAAAAAGGGGGAAATAATATTGTATTTGTATTATTTGTATTATATATATCAATTGATTGAGGTCAATCAAAAATTGTCAGATTGGCCGAATTGTAATAGATTTCTTGCCTACGTGACCTAAAAGAAGTAAACGTCATGATAGTCTGGCAATGCCAATAATTTTAGTAATATGGAAGTGTACCGTTCTTTTTATAAGAAAAAAAAAGAAACAAAAAGAAGAAAAGAAATAACCGCCATTCTTTTGGCAAGCGTCACGGTGACCGAACGTATAAGAATTTGAATAAATAAATTTATTGAAATTGTAAAAAGAAGTACCAAATAAAAATAGAAATTATAAATAAACGAAAAGAATATTAAATAAAGTATAGTGGCTTTACACAATCGTAACCATTTCTGGCAGTTGGTCGAAACAAATTCGAATGCTGTGCTCAAAAAACAACGAAGGGACTACTAAATATTTAATTCTCAAAGATTATTTATGTATAATGTAACTGTTGCGACCTGCAACAATTAAAAGCTGCCTTGACCTGCAACTAGATAAATTTGTGAATTCATTTATTTTTAATACACTAGGTGGGTGAAAAATAACCTCCTTGGGAATGAAAATTTTTTTTTTAAAATGTTTTTTTTATTTTATTCAATATATATTCCTTTTAGCTTGATACACTTATTCCAGCGATTTTCCAACTTCTTGATCCCGCCTGAAAAGTAATCTTCCGGAAGGTCTGCAAAATACTCCTCCGTGGCGTCGATGATTTCCTCGCGTGAGCTGAATTTTTTATTGATGAGCCATCTTTCGAGGTTTGGGAAGAGATAATAGTCCGAGGGAGCCAAATCGGGCGAATACGGTGGATGCGACAGCAATTGGAGCCGTAAGTCATTGATTTTAGCCGTGGTTGCGATGCTCCAATAATGCACAGTAATACTCGCTTACTCGATGTTGATGGTTTTTCCTTTTTCGAAGTAGTCCACGAAGAGTATGCCATGACAATCCCAGAAAACCGACGCCATAACCATTCCGACTCATCGAACCTCCCTCGGCTGCTTCGGAGCACTCGTGCCGGCTCCAGTCCATTGCCGGGCACTCATTCTGTTCTCTGGTGTGTAATACTGGATCCAAGTTTCATTAACAGTTACCAATCGACGCCAAAAGTCCGCGCGATTTCGCATCAGCAAGTCCAAACACTCTTTCGAAGTGGTCTCGCGTTCGCGTTTTTGGTCAGGAGTGAGCATGCGCGACACCTAGCGGCAGGATAACTTTTTCATATGCATAATATTGCCCAAAATATGGCGTGTGCGCTCAATACTAATCTTTGTGGTATCTGCTGGCTCGCGCACCTTCACTTTCCGGTCAGCCAACACCATTTCATGTATTTTTTTGACATTGTCCTCTGTAACCATGAATTGAATTTATAGAAATAAAAAGTACAAAAAAAGGAGCCCAAAGAAATAGTCATATTAGCAGCATACACTATAATTGTGGAATTCAGCGATAATTCTCTATCAGAGGATAAATTGATTTTGAAGAAGCTAATATTCATAATGAACAATGCAAGGGTGAATAAACTAGGATTAGCGAGAAATAGTTTGATATTTAGAAATGTGAAAGTGCACAAATTTAAAGAAATTTAAAGACATTGGTTAATGTCTAGATATTTTATTAGGCACTTCAATAGACACTGTGGGCCCACTAAGTCCTTCCAACGGAATTCGATATATGTATATTAACTACAATATACAATGTGACTTGACAAATTTTTGGTAGAAACCAAAGATGCAGTCAGTATTGTCAAGGCAATATTAGAAGAATTTATATTAAAATATGGAGGCTTTAAGAGACTAAAGACAGACAAAGGAACAGAATTCGCAAATGAATTACTGAAAAATATTTGCAATATATTAAAAATAGAAGAGGTAGTGTCGACAGTAGTGTGCAGCCAATTAAGGGTTCCTTAACCCCTGAGTGGGCGCTTTAAAAAAAAACTTTAGGATATATAGAAATAAATCATAGAGAACGACTATGAAATGAGCATTTGAACTAGGTTTAGGAAAATTAAGCTCATTACCATGTGAACTTTTAATTAATCATCAACAAGCCAAAGAAAATTTAGAAAAAGAAAAGCATAAAAGGAGCAATGCACAAGAAAAGATAAAGAAGTCAAACTTTAAGATAGGTGATTATGTGAACTTAAAAGTTTAAAATCAGAAAAAAAAACTTGACAAACCATACTATGTTACATATAAAATAATATGACAAAACGGTCCAAATAGTTGTATTTTAATAGATAACAGGTTCATATTCCTTACAATATTTTGATTAAGTCTAAATATAACCATAAAAAACATATGGATAAGCTAACATTTATTTACATTTTAAGAAATATAAATAAATATCTTTTTTGTAGGGGAAGGGTGTAGTGTAACAATGCAAACAATTATGTTAAAACGCATCGTAATGAATTACTCCAGTTACTGTTGGCAAATGTCATATAGCATGCAATCGGCGTCGGAGTGATTCACGTAACAGAAGTTCACGTGCGTCATTGCTCTAAACACTAATACTTGCTCTAAACTCTAAGTTCACTAAGTGGTGAACCTAAAATTAGCATAGTAAGCAAATAGAACTATGAATTAATATGTAATTATTTGTAAACATTCTGAGTTGGCGATTCAATTATATATACTGCGGTTGTTAAAAATAAAATTTAATCTTAGCCTAACTCTGTTCTTTGATTCAACTAATTGCGGCAACCTTACACTCTTTTAGCTTGTTGCGCTTTGTACAGCAATAGTAGGGATATTGTTGTGTCTGCCATGCAAATTCCTTATGGCGTGGAATTTCCGTCTGCAAGTGTGACGTTTCGCCATAGCATGCTATGGAAATAGTAGTAAGGTCTGTACTTAGTGTAGTTGTTGTACTCGTACTATTAAAGGTTTCGCATTTTTAACAATGAAGCTTGGTCTCAGTGGGAGCTGGGATGATAGACAGCTTCGCAAGATGATCTTTCTTCTTTTTCAGGCATTCTTCATTGATGTATCTTCGATGTCTGCATTTTGGATAGGTGCATCTCTTCGGTTTAGAAGTCTCAGAGTTAAGGTTCTGCTGAGTACGCTTTTTAAACTTTAAGAATTCAACAACTTTGAAAGTAACGCCTTGACTAGGAGCTCGTGAAAGGTGGTGATGCTTCTCTCTGGAAAGTGAATATTGAGAAGACCATAAACGAAGTCAATCATCTGACTCTGCTGGCAGCCAGTTTTGTTAATAAACCCTTTTAGTGCAAATGAAATCATCAATTGGTTCGGTAGGCTTCTGCTTGTTTTCAAATACTCGTAAATCCATATATTGTCGTAGACATGAATTTAGTACATTTATTAAGAAGAAAAAAATAAACTGTCTAATTTTTCATTTGATTTCAAATGAATTCTTTGAAGTTAATTTTATTTACTAATATACACCTAGTAATGTTTTCATCGATTATAAGCACATATGATGTAACACATATAAAGGGTCTTTCATTAAGAGCTTCCTATCTTTAAATTTAAATAAAACAAAGTGTGTGTGAGATACAATCGAAATTTTTTTTCGTTTGAAAGGCCTATCGATGCCATTATGTATGGAATATATGTAACATCGTTCGAATGTTCACCACGGCTTTTCTGGATAGCGCGCTGTGGTTTGTGGCTTATTCGCATAGACATGCGACATTAGAAAACTCCACAAGAAAAAGTCTAACGGGGTCACGATCTCGGTGGCCAGTCATATCACCTCCACGTGAGGCGAATCGCTAGTGCAGAATTTCCAATATAGTTTGAGGTGTGTGGCACGTAGCGTCGTCCTGTTGAAACCACATGTGGTTGGTGTCCATATCATCCAGTCCAAAAGAAGTTGGTATTCATCGACCTATAGCGCTCGCCGTTGACGGTGATGGCCTGGCCAACGTCGTATTCAAAGAAATATGGACCGATGACGCCGCCAGCCCAAAGTCCACACGAAACAGTGATTTTTTCGGGATGCATTGGACACTCTTGGATCTCATGTGGATTGGCATCGTCCCAAATTCGTCAATTTTGTTTGTTGACGTACCCATTCATCCAGAAATGGGCCTCATCGCTGAAGATGATTTTTCGATGAAAATTAGGGTCTGTTTCGAACTGCTCCAGAGCCCATTCAGCGTTACCTATGTTCGTTTACCTTCAGCTCCTGGGTCAGTTGAATTTTGTACGGGTGCAGGCCCAAGTCACAACGCAAAATTTGTTGTGGTCTGCGAAAGACTGAGTTCTTGTGAGCGACGCGAAATCGACTGCCTCGATTTCTCTTGCACACTCTCACGAACAGTGGCGATGTTTTCGGCAGATCTTGCGTTTCACGGGCGTACGGGTGTTGGTTTATCGTTTACTAAACCAGTGGACTCAAATGTATCCACCACACTGCGAATAGACCTTTCGGTAGGACGATTATGGCGACCGTAAAATGGGCGAAGCACACGGAACGTTGCCCGGATATCAGATATCAGATCGGAGCCAAATTCTGAAGGCATACTGGGCACAGTGGGACTCGCTTTTTGTGCAAGATGGATTGCTGAAGAGAAAATGGGAAAGTGCAGATGGGAAAACATCTCGTATGCAGCTAATAGTGCCACGTTCCAGAGTCAGCCAAGTACTCCATGAAATACATGACGGAATCTCAGGAGGCCATTTGGGAATAAACAATTGGAAAAGGTAAGGGAACGCTTCTATTGGCTAAGCGCTAAACAAGATGTCGAGAATTGGTGCAAAAAGTGCATAAGGTGTGCGGCTACCAAGGGTCCAAAAGCAAAGCCACGTGGACAAATGCAACAATACAATGTCGGAGCACCTTTCGAACGAATAGCCATCGACGTCGCTGGGCCGTTTCCCGAAACCTTTAATGGAAACCGATATACTCTCGTAGTCATGGATTACTTCAGTAAGTGGCCGGAAGTGTTTGCCATCCCAAATCAAGAGGCTAAGACCGTAGCCGAACAGATAGTCAACAACTGGGTGAGCAGATTTGGGGTCCCAATGGAGCTGCACTCTGATCAAGGGCGAAACTTTGAATCAAAAGTCTTCCAGGAAATATGCCAATATTTGGGAATAAGAAAGACAAGGACAACGCCACTACACCCTCAATCTGATGGAATGGTCGAGCGATTCAATCGGACCTTGAATGAGCATCTATCTAAGGTTGTCAGCAACTGCCAGCGGGATTGGGATCGACACATACCCCTCTTCTTAATGGCCTACCGAAACGTGGTCCATAGCTCAACAGGGCACACACCATCCGAGATCTTATTTGGTCAAACGATTCGGTTGCCAAGTGAAGCAAAATTCGGATCCCCACCGACGGAGCCCAAAGAGGTGAACGAGTACGTGAATGACTTACGCAGCAGGATTCGTAAATTGCATGAAGACACCAGAGAAAAGATGAAGCTAGCAAGCAGCCGCATGAAAACTAGGTACGATATCAAGGCGAAATCTTCCGGTTTCAAGGAAGGAGATCTGGTTTGGCTGTATAATCCTCAGCGTAAGAAAGGCAAATCACCAAAATTGCAACAGGACTGGGAAGGTCCATACAAGGTGATAACCCGCATTAATGACGTTGTCTACCGGATCCAGCGTGGGAATCGAGGAAAATTGAAAGTGGTCCATTTGGATAGAATGTGCCATTTCAACGGGATGCTGAATGACGAAGTTGTTCGGGACGAACAACTGTAGGGAGGGAGCAATGTGATAACCACTTAAATGTGAGCAGCGACATCTAGCAGAAAATGTCGAAGACCAGAAGGTTTCGATATTGGAATAACAAAGTCTGGAGACTGGAGAGTGGAATCGAATTTTCTAGCAGATTGGAAATTGTATGGGACGCTGGATGGCGAGGATTGTTCTCGAAGTATGTCATTCGAGTATAAATACCAGCATCCCAAAGGTATGAAAAGGAGTTCTAAAGTGTAATCTGAAGTGTTAATTAGGAGAAGTGATTAAGTGGTTTAAGTAAAAGATAAGAAAAGTATAAGTGGTTGAGAAATTGGATTGTACTGAGAGAAAGAATTAAATAGTGAATTGTAACTGTACTGAATAAAGGGATTTGTATTGAAAAGAATAAGTTCTATTATTTGTACCCACACAAACATTCTACAATATGCTAAGGTTAAGATTAAAATAAAATAGTTGACACTTACCGTTTTCATTACTTCAAAGTTTCTATAACTTGGTACGAAATCCTTCATTTATTATTACGGTAGTAATTCTTTTTGGAAAACATTATGACTTTGGAATGGTATACCACGCGTTCTAAATTTACTGCCACAACTCTTGTAATTTTTTTGGTTTTGTCTTAATTACATTTCAAAGGTTTTCAATGATTTCTAAGCAACTCTACATTAGATTTGAGGTGTACTTAAGATCATTATCTTACACGAAACGTCATACAATCGGCAACTTGGCTTCTGATCAAAAATTTTAATTTTATCGTTTACAAAAAATGTCACAAAATTATTTTATGGTTGTTTCTGTATTCGGTTAATTAGATATATTAATTTGTAATTCATTTTATTGTGATCGTGATCTAGTCCTAATATGACATATACGGAGATTAGGCAAGAAGCATAATTATGTCATTAACGTTTGGTGAAATCGGTCCAATACGACGTTGAATCACCAAGAGTGCGGTGAATGACCCGGTTATGCTTCTGATTTTTTTATTGGGCTAACATCTTATTAGAGTAGATTTAGTTACCTTTAAACGCATGTGTCGCGGTTTGATGATGACATTCAAATTGATATTCGTGTTTCAGTCCTTTCCATTCCTTTCTTTTTCGTACGTCCGTATAGTCAATATAAAGTAACGTAGCTTCCTCTATAACTACCCGTGTTATAATTTTGTACGAGAAAAAAGGGTAAGTTGAATTAAGATGTATGTAGCAAAGACCTACTCATTCCGACGATATAAAAAAAAAGGAAGCCGAGTAACAAGGGAGCGAGAACCAGAGCCATCCACACCTGCATCATGGATGACTCCGTGGCCGACTAAATTTCTTACAGTGATTTAAAATACCTGCAATTTTTAATGCCGTGTAATGATGATTTATTTGCAAAAAGAACTTTAAGAATAATACCACTGACTTTTTTTTAGTTTTTCCCCCTATAAACAGCCAACATTAAAAATTATTCTTTCCGGTCTAAAATTACCAAAGTATTACAACTGTTTTTTTTTTTATTATTATCGATTTTCTTCTTATCTAAGTTAAAGGACGCGAAATGCGGAACTTATAAAGATACAAATAAAAACTGACTTTTTCGGATACTGTACCAACAATGTTTATGGATGAACGCTTCAAGTTCAAGTTCATCGTTTGCCATATGATCCGTTCTATGCTTAAACACTTTTAGTATCCAATTTGTAATGCTTGTTACTACCGAATGGAGTACCTAAACATGAGGGTGCATGAAGTTAGAAAATGTTATGAATCCCATTTGAACTACGTAAGTACTGTTGAGTACGAGAATTAATCGTTCTTTAAAATTCGTTACAAATAACTTTTCTTTCTTAACAAATTCGGCAACTTTTTTTATGTTCGAAGGAAAGGTACATATTGTTGTATGTTAGACCTATAAGACCAAGTATCTATTTTCTTCCAGTTTCTGCAAGAATTATTATTAACGAAAAATATAATACAATATGTATTGTTGTGTATTCAGATGTATTAATTTAGGAAGCAATTAAGTTACAATAAATAAGCTCTCAAATAATATTTAAACATAATAATTGAATTTATTTATTTTGCAAAAATGTACAAGTATTTTTCGAACTGAATAGATGTGATGGGGATGGAAGAGAAAAATGGAATAAGGAAATTTGACTTGTGAGTCGTTTGACATAATCTGATATATGTATATATATGATCAGTTATGCCAATCCAATGTTTTTTTTTTTTCATTGAAAGTTGAATCATAAGTAATAATATACAATAACTTTTCCCACTTATAAGTTAAGGCGGTTTGGTGCCTTCCTAACTCGCTTAAATCGCCTCGGACTTGCTGCTGCATCTTTATGCGAGTTGACCATTCCTCCAGGTGGTACGGTGCTAGTAGCGGTTGACGGGGGTGATGATGTTGGTCCATTTCGTGGAGGTGATGGTGTTGTAGGTGCGGGTGCAATTGGCAGGTTTGAGGGTTCGGTTTTTTGTACGTCAGTAGTATGTCCAGTCCCGTCAATCTTCAAGTTCGTCGTGGTTTTATTGTTGGTTGTATTTATTATTGGATTCGCAATTAGATTGTATTTGTAGTTAGTTATTTTGCCATCAGCCCTTCGAAGTTGATCCACATGGCGTATGTGGTTTTCGTTATCGATTACTACTTCATATATTCTGGTTCCTATTTTTCTTAACACTTTCCCGAATTTCCACTTGCAAGATTTGTTGTTGTAAAAACGAGCTTGAATTGTTTCACCATCAGCAAATTCATTAGGTTCTTCGTAGGCACCTTGATTCTCGATGACCTTGGAAGTCTGTCTTGACTAAGTCTATTCTGGTTCAGATTTCTCTTTTGCACATGAGTTCAGCTGGTGAAACTCCGGTTGTTGCATTAGGTGTTTTCCGGTATTGCATCAAAAATCGGCATAATTTAAGGTTTAAATCGTCATCTTCGTTAATATGCGTCTTAATCCGTCCTTGACTGTGGCAACGTAGCGTTCTGCCAGTGGTATGGAGCACAGAATATGTGACGGATACCATTTGACTTCGTGAATTCCTTAAATTCGTGAGATGAAAAATTTGAACCATTGTCTGATACTAAGATTAGAGGTAAGCCAAACCTAGCGAAAATATTTCGGAGTATTATAATTGTTTTAGAAGAACTTGTCGTTTGAGTTGGAATGGCCTCCACCCATTTAGTACGAGCGTCAACTACTATAAGTAAGTATGAGTTCATAAAAGGTCCAGCATAATCGATGTGTACTCTCTGCCACGGCATTGGCGGATATTCCCAAGGATGCGGTTTCTCATTGACTGGATTAGTTTAGTTTCTGCAGCACTCACGACAGCTTGTTGGCACGGCTTCTATGTCTTTATCAATGCCTCTCCACCAGACATAGCTCCGTGCCAAGGCTTTCATTCGTACTACCCCTAAATGACCGGTGTGAAGCTCATCGAGGATTCTTTTTTGAAGAGATTTTGGTATCATGACTCTTATTCGAATGACAGCGAAAATTGTCCTTCAAGTTGTCCATTCGGTAGTTTTGTAGCTTGTTGCAGCGCATTAAAATATTGTTTGCATTCAGGATCTTTTAATATCTCTCTTTGGATTTATTTCTGTGTTACGGTTCCGATTTGATTAAGCTGGGTGATTGTAGTTCCATCTTTTGATAATTCATCACGTGGTTTGTCGATGGGAAATCTTGATAAGAAATCTGCGTTGCCGCGATCTTTGGTATTTCGATATTGAATATCGTAATAAAATCCTGATAAAAAGTTTGCGTAGTGAAGCAATCTCACTGTTGTCATTGATGGTAAGCCCTTGCTCGGGTGGAAGATTCTGGTTAATGGTTTATGATCAGTGATTAAAGTCATCTTACGACCATAACAATACTGGAAAAACTTTTTTAATCCCCAAACTATTGCAGTAGCTTCTTTGTCGATTTTTTTCTGATTTTGTTAGGGACCTCGATGCAAAAGCTATTGGTCTTTCATTTTTGTTTTCATCTATGTGCTAGATTACCGCTCCAAATCCACTTGGAGATGCATCTGCAGCTAAAGTCAATGGTAGCTTGTCGTCGAAAGGAATTAACACTTTCGCGCTTGTAATTTCATGTTTTATTCTTGTAAAGATATCTTCATATTCTTTTGGCAAGAACTTTTGATAATAATTCACTAAACCTAAGAACCTTCTTGCTTCTGATACGTTCGTTGGTCTAGCGCAATCTTGGATGCTTTTGATCTTATCACTCATTGGTTTAATACCAAATTCGTCGATGTAATGACCCAAATATGTAATGTGCCCGAGTAAAAATTGGCATTTACTCTTATTTCAATGTAAACCGTGTAACCGTTATCTTTGGAGAACCTTCCTAAACCGAGCGAGTAATTCCTTGTAAGTACTTCCTTGCAGTTTGATATCATCCAAAAAGCATGACACCCCCCTCGATGTCTTCTAATATAGAGTCCATCAATCTTTGCCAAATTTTCGGGGCTGCGTTAACGCCAAACATCAACCGTTAGACTTTGTACTCGTAAGTACCTTTGTGTGTACTTATTACTTGAAGGATCGACGAATTGTCATCAACTTCCAGTAAGTATGCTTGGTGTAAATCCAGCGTCATGAAGTATTTACCCCCGCTCATTCTTGCGAAAATGTCGTCAACCGTGGGTACAGGGTAGCTATCATCCTTAATAACCTCGCTGATCGTTACCTTGTAGTCAGCGCATAAACGAATGTCACCACTCTTTTTAACGACAGGAACGATGGGTGTTCCCCATTCAGAAAATTCCACCTTTTCGATTGCTCCGTTGCTCTCTAAGCGTTTTAATTCATTTTCGATTCTATCCTTTAGGGCATATGGAACGGGACGATATCTTATAAATTTCAGTGTTACATTTTCTTTTAGTTCCAGTTTATATTTATAATTCGGAATTTTGCCTGTGGTTTCCGCAAAGATGTCTTTGAACTCATTTATAATCTTTTCTATTTCATTTTTGCAACGATTTTCGGTTATGTTCTGTTCTTTTCGAGTAATTTCACATCTGAGATTTTTAAATCAAGTTTTCGAAACCATTCTCTACCTAGAATTGTGTCTACATTTGCATTGATAACGTATAAGTCGGACTGCATCCTTGTATTATTGTGTTTCACGTTGATCTTGACTTTACGGAAAGGATATATTATTTCGCCCGTCTATGTTCTCAATTGTAAAGATGCATTTGAAGCATTTGCCCTTAAATTTTTCAAATTTCATCGTCAAATGTTCTCGCATCCTGTTGCAAAAGGCGCTCTCGAATGTCGTTGTCTCGTATTCCTCTAACGAATTGTGATCTTAGATGTGTCGAATTTGTTGATTGCTTGCAATTGCTGCATACAAAATTACAGTTCGCCGACAGCTTCTTGAGGTCGGCTTGGAAGTTTGCAATTGATTCTCCCTCGTGTTGGACACAAATTGCAAATTTATGTTGTTCTGATATTTCACTTGGGATATGGCATAAATGGGAACGTAGTAACTTAATTAAGTCTCCAAATTTTTTCGTTTTTGGGTTTTCCGGTGCGGTTAAACATGTAAGAATGTGGTACAGTTTTGGGCTCAAGCAATTTAATAATATTTTACACTGGTTTTATCACCTTCTGGGGCACCCTGTGACCAGCCTCTGAGATCGAGTAGTTTTCAATTCTTTGTAAGTACGAATCAAATGTTTCATTATCTTTATCGAATGCTTGTAAATTGATGCCTTGCGATGGAGTAGCGGGACTTAACTTCGATGGAAGTTTGAGCAATGTTTCAGCTAATTTTTTTAGTGTCTCATTCAAATCACTTGTTGCCATGTTGTGACTTTAATTATTATTTTTAAATAATAATTTCTTTTTTATATTAGAATTTAGTTTGAATACTATTTGTCTCGTAAATGTATGAGTAAATGTACGTCATATGTATTGTGTAATCTATTGTAAAATGTAACCTCAAACTTATCAACCTTCCCAATCCACGTTTTACCATAATCTCTAATTTTTTTCCAGCATGCACTAGTATATATTGTAATGTATGATGTAAATTCCTAGGTTTTATTCCACGGCCTCGTCGCCAGTTGTTGTGTATTTAGATGTATTAATTTAGGAAGCAATTAAGTTACAATAAATAAGCTCTCAAATAATATTTAAACATAATAATTGAATTTATTTATTTTTGCAATAATGTAAAATTTTTTTCGAACTGAATAGATGTGATTGGGTTGGTACAGAAAAATCAGTTATGCCAATCCAATGTTTTTTTTTTTTCTTTAAGGTTGAGTCATAAGTAATAATATACAATAATATTTGAAATGTGCCCTCACGGTTCACTAGCTTCCTATCCAATTCCATATTATTTTCTAGCCCATTACTTATTGATGATCTTGTTAAAGAGTTGTCAGATCCAGTTCGACGGTTTTAACCCCCGGCATCGGAAGACCATAGAGTAAAAGTGACGCATGCCATAAAAACAGTGGATGGGAGATCGTGAGCGGTTCGTTCTCAGAAAGACCATCATCGAACTTTGTCTTAAATTTCTCAGTTGTGTGGCAAGTGGTACCGTTATGTTGAAACCACAGCAAATTTGTTCGTATACCATGGTTGCTGTTGAAATATCTCCGGGGGCAAATTTTGTTTTTTCACAAACAAAGCCTTTTAACAAAAAATGTGCCTCGTCACTGAGGATAATTTTTGGTGAGAATCCGAATCTTCTTCCATCTTTAAAAACCCACTCAGCAAAAGGTCGACGTAACGACGGTAATTCGGATTTAGCTCTTGGTCAGTATCTTAAAAGGAGTCTTTTCGCAAAATACGCGACAGGGATGTTGAAAAGATGCCCAGCTTTTGAAAACTACGCGGACTCTATTGATTCCACTCTTGACTTAACGACTTGTGTACCGCCGCAGGGCGTTTTGTTATCTCACTGGCACGGCAACATTATGGAGTGATTAAGTGGATTCGAATTTTTTCACTAAACACTAAATTGTTCACTTGTCGGTTCACATTTAAAACCAAGGTAAATCGGTGGTCTTCTTTCTGTCCTCTCTTATTTTCCATCGCCCGCACGAACAAACATTTTAAGGATACTCAAAATCCCTTGAGCACTCGCAGATTATAACAAAAAATAAATAAATAAAAGATTACTCGATTAAAGTGCGGGCGCAAAGTCTTTGCATAAGTCCTGAAACTTATACAGCGTATTTATAACATAACTAAGACGATATATACAATAATCCGCTCTGCTTCCAGTGGGGGTAAGACCGTTAGATGTAGGGCTATAAGTATCGAGCGGGCACGGGATCTGGGCCCGGAATAATTTAATCAACTGTCTAACTAACGATCTATTATATAGTCAGCTTACTATAAGCTTTATTAAATACGATAATTTAATCAACTGTCTAACTAACGATCTATTATATAGTCAGCTTACTATAAGCTTTATTAAATACGATGTATAAACTATCAAATATAAAAATTAAATCAATTTAATCAAGATTTCGCCACTTCTATTTTTTTATATTTTGATGTTTTCTTTTTAGTAAAGTATAATGTTTTTATAAGATAAAATAATAAATATACATCTATATAAAACAATATTTAATCAATAATTCTAAAAGAAAGGGCATTGCAAACTTCACTTATGAAAGGTGACCAATACTAATAAAGGGTCCGCCATATAACGTTTTTTTTTTTTCAACTAGTGCTTATTTCGTGAATGGTAACACTTAGCTCATGTCTGATTTGACAGATAATTAGTTTTATCCTTCCGCTGAACGAATATGGTTGTGTATACGCTTGAACAACGCTGGGAAATATTGCGACATTACTTTGAAAATCACGGTAATGTTGCAGAATGTGTTCGAAAATTGCGTACGGATTTTGGAAGAAGAGAAGCACCGTCAGCTCCGTATGTTCGTTATCTTGTGAAAAAGTGAAAGAAACTGGCATCCTCATCGATAAACCAAAGCGTGAAAAGCCAAAAACAGTGCGTACACCCGAGAATATTGCTGCTGT
Source organism: Volucella bombylans (assembly GCA_949129095.1). NCBI lineage: Eukaryota > Metazoa > Arthropoda > Insecta > Diptera > Syrphidae > Volucella > Volucella bombylans. Next base: position 279,095,679 of record OX422140.1, read on the forward strand.
GGCAGAAAGTGTGCGTGAAGCGGCATCAACATCAATTCACCGTCGTTCTCAACAACTGAACATTTCGGAGACATCATTGAGACGAATTTTGCATAAAGACCTTGGTATGACGCCATACAAAGTCCAATTGGTTCAGGAGTTGAAGCCAACTGACCATCCAATGCGTTTTCGCTTCGCTAAGTGGGCCTGCGATCGACTTAGAGAAGATGCCGATTTTGCCAAAAAAATCATCTTTTCAGATGAAGCTCATTTTGATCTTGGCGGTTATTTAAACAAGCAAAATTGTCGCATTTGGGGCACAGAAAACCCGCACGCATACATTGAAAAGCCGATACACCCAAAACGAGTCACTGTTTGGTGCGGATTTTGGTCCAGAGGCATAATTGGGCCATTTTTCTTCGAAAATGAGCAAGGAGTGGCCGTTACAGTCAATGGCGATCGTTATCGGGCCATGTTGAACGAATTTTTGTTCACAAAAATTGAAGAGGAGGATATTGGCAACATTTGGTTTCAACAGGACGGCGCTACGTGCCACACAGCCGAAGCTACACTCGATGTTTTGCGCCCTGTTTTTGAAGATCGCATTATCAGTCGCAGAGCTGATGTCGTTTGGCCACCCCGGAGCTGCGATTTGACACCGTTGGACTATTATTTGTGGGGTGCCGTAAAAGATAAGTGTTACGCCGACAAGCCAGAGACAATTGACGCTTTAAAGGACAATATTCGTGAAGCAATTGGTGAAATACAGCTGCACACAATCGATAATGTGCTTAAGAATTGGACCCATCGTGTAGGCTACGCATGGCCAGCCGAGGCAGCCATTTGAATGAAATTATTTTCCATTATTAACCGGAAGGATAAAACTAATTATCTGTCAAATCAGACATGAGCTAAGTGTTACCATTCACGAAATAAGCACTAGTTGAAAAAAAAAACCTTAGATGGCGGACCCTTTATAATAAAAAATATTTAAAAAATAATTTATTTATTCATCTTCACTTGAGTCTGATGTCGTGTCAAATTCATAATCACTCTTTTCGCACTATCAATGAACATTCCTTCTTCCCCTTCTTCGTACTCAGCTTGCTCTGTCTACAGCTTTCTCAATTTCCTCTTTATTGTTTGTTGTCTATAGACAAAAATAAATTTAATTTCTGTAATTACTGTTCATAAAAAATTATAAACAATAAAAAAATACTTGCAGTGTTTTCAGCGCTTCTTATTTAAAAATATATGTGTCCTCTTTTTCTTCCCATTCAAAATTTGTCGGTGACAATTGAGTTGGAACCGACAGATAAGCATGACTCCAAAGGTGAGCTATGTATGATGCGCGCAAAATGTGCCGATATATTATATAGCTTTGATTTACATGGTGGAAATATTGTTCCGTTAATTTTATTTTTAAAAGTAAGAACATCTGTTTTTAGATTCATTTTGTATACTTATGTTAATGTAGCTACTTTTGAATCCGTATATTCCGCTGACAAATTCTTATATTGTTCTTTTAAGTTCATTCTCATCACAATCATTGATTTTTAAAATGTCTGTAGAGGCTGTTGAATTGTTTAAAATTTTATATAGAATCTTTTTATCTAGTAAAATGCAGGATTAAAATCGCAACCTGTAAATGCATGGAGCCCTGGAAACGATGAACACAAGTCTTGTCCGAGAGTTTCATATAATTTATTGACATCGATGTATCGGTTATTATTCCCAGTCCCAAGTAGAATGCTAATATTTAGATCAATTTTAATATAGTGCATATTACCGAATAATATGATCAGAACACTTGCGTCTGAGCATTTTATAATAGCTACATGGGCATCAATGAATGTGACAAACAATATCATTTACAATCTAAATCCGCGATTATACTTTTTATTAGTTTCTCGTTTTGTTTCTTATAATTATAATATGATTCGTAAATGAATTATTTGTATGTTTATTGTTTTTTCCCACCAATAAAGGGAACTATATAATCGTCTTCCCAGTCGAGAAAAAAAAATTGAAATTGTTCAGTCAAGATGAATAAAAATATTTTTTTTTTTTAATAATTTTTTATTATATTTTATTATTTACCTTTCATAATTGAAATTTTGCAATATCTTTTCTTTTATAATTATTGATTAAATATTATTTTATATATATTCTTTTATCTATTAAAAAACTTTACTAAAAAGAAAACTTATTATAACATCATAATATAAAAAAGATAGAAGTGGCGAAATCCTGCTTAAATTGATTTAATATTGTTTGAAATTTTTATATTCAATAGTTTAGAACACCTCAGCTGACGATATAAAATGGGAAAGACCGCTGGTTGCATAGTTAGTTAAATTATTCGTCGCTCAAATTCCATGTCCGCTCAACACCTATAACCCCCCCACAGCCGATGGTCTTACCCTCGCCGGAAGCACAGCTTGTTATTGTTTTTTAATATCTTAATTATGTTATAAATACGCTGTATATGTTTCGTGACTTATTCCCGGTTTATAATAGTGGCTGAAGTAATCAACCATTTTCAATACAGCTGACTATTATTTTTCCAATCTTTATTATTCAAACATTCGGCCCATAAATTTTCAAGTCTAATAATTTTTTTTTCTAATTTTTTGACATATTCTGAATTTTCTCACAGCCAGCTCCACCATAACGCTGGCGACTGACGCTGTTTCGCTTAATTATATTTAAACTTTCACTTTGTACAAAAATTGAGTGTTATGAAAACAATCACAAAATTCCAAAACTGTCTCCCGGACTGTGTGTCAAGATGCGGATATAACAGATGGTTCGAAAAGTCCAGAGAATGACACATAGACGGCGACTCTAATAACATATCCAAGCGATACATTTAGTTAGTATCAACCTTCAGACTATACGTGCTAAAATCTGATGACATTAAGACCACTAGTCAGCGAGACATTGAAGTTTTAGTGACGGACCTTTTAATATTTTCAAACCAATGGAGAAAATATACCGTAAAAGTTCAATAATGGCTTGAAAAGTGTTATAAGAAATTTGCTCCGTAGTAAGCAAATATTTGGCGCTGGATTCAAACGCGGTCGTACATACAATAAAATGATACAAATGATGCTAAACGGCTCTGGGCGCCCAAATGAGGCTGACGGAAATCATACAAAAAATCGACAAAATCGTTTTGAACTACCGTAAACATACCAATAGATATGGAGAATAGATAGGAGTATTTGCGTATGCGAAAGCTATGTTCGGAGTGGGTACGGCGTTTGGACCAAAAACAACAACGCGTGGAGAATTCAGAGCACAGTTTGGAGCTGTTTAGGCGAAGTAAGAATTTTTTTAATGCGGAAGAAACAATGGATGCAATGTGGATCATATTACCAATTCGCAAAACTCAAAAAATGCTCGCCGGAAAGACATATGGCTCCAATGAAAAAGTGTATTTTGAAGGGTTGGACAAATCGTTCTATAGAAAGGCATAGAAATGTTAGAGCAATGGAAAGTTTATTCTATCTATCTCAGGGAACTATTGTCCATGAATGGCACTTGCTGCGCTGAAACCGAAAAACTTTCCATTCTCGGTATGTGTGTCAATGACAACTTACCTTGGAACGACCACATATTTGATGTCGTCAAAAATCCTGCGAAGTCAAGGTTTCCTCAAGTCATACTCAAGAAATACTTTTCCCACCTCTGATCTGACCTCAATATGCCCACATCCGGTCAGGTGCGCCTAAACCATATTTACACCTGCTAGATAGGATTCAAAACCGAGCGATATAAGTCATAGGTGATACTAATATCAGTCAGTCAATTGACACCCTTGAACACCGACGTAATGTCCATGATCTCACTTTTTTTATCGCTATTTCCACCACCAGGGCTCCATTGATATCGCCAGTAGTATTCCGCCCCTTCAAACCTTCAACCATAACACCGGTCTCGATATGAATCAGTATACCCTCAAGCCCACTTTGGGGCGTACTTTAAATATCCTGATTCGTTCCTAAGCCGTTCAACTCGCTTATGGAATGCCCTGCCGAGCTTTTTATTTCATAGTCTTTATAACTTGCAAACATTTAAAGCCAACGTTCATCGGTACCTCTCTTTTCTTCCTCCCTGAGTTTCCTTCGCCACCGCTGTGTACAAGAATTTTAAGCGTACAAAGATAACTTGAGCGCGCGATAATTATATAAAAAAAAAATTTTTGACCAAATTCAGAAAAAAACTCCTATTCTCCTTTATTCTGATAACCTGAGCAAAATCAATGTTGCGTGCGTCAGCAAATTACTTTCACGCTCGTAGCAAGCACATCAACATGATAGCTGGTAGGTAAGATAATATAAGTCAAATTTGTAGCAAATGATGAAATTACAGCGGATATCATGATCAAATGTTGATGAGAACATCATCCTGTAAATTTATTACTCACTTTCTTTCTATCGTTACAATAAATCACACTGAATTATGTGCACTGAGAGGTTTCCATTTCATTTTAAAAAGTGAAAAGTAACCCGAAAAATAATCATTGAAATTCACCCAATGGAATTCAAATGGTATACAATGCTATTTTAAACCAACAAAAATACTTGTATAGCCTTTTTTGTTGTGACTATAAACTCAAAACACAAAAAACCGAAATCACATACATTAACTTTTGGTACCTAAATGCTATTGTACAGCAGGTTGTCGTGAATTGCTTGAAAAGTGTTATAAGAAATTTGTTCCGTAGTAAGCAAATATTTGGCGCTGGATTCAAACGCGGTCGTACATACAATACAAATGATACAAATGATGCTAAACGGCTCTGGGCGCCCAAATGAGGCTGACGGAAATCATACAAAAAATCGACAAAATCGTTTTGAACTACCGTAAACATACCAATAGATATGGAGAATAGATAGGAGTATTTGCGTATGCGAAAGCTATGTTCGGAGTGGGTACGGCGTTTGGACCAAAAACAACAACGCGTGGAGAATTCAGAGCACAGTTTGGAGCTGTTTAGGCGAAGTAAGAATTTTTTTAATGCGGAAGGAACAATGGATGCAATGTGGATCATATTACCAATTCGCAAAACTCAAAAAATGCTCGCCGGAAAGACATATGGCTCCAATGAAAAAGTGTATTTTGAAGGGTTGGACAAATCGTTCTATAGAAAGGCATAGAAATGTTAGAGCAATGGAAAGTTTATTCTATCTATCTCAGGGAACTATTGTCCATGAATGGCACTTGCTGCGCTGAAACCGAAAAACTTTCCATTCTCGGTATGTGTGTCAATGACAACTTACCTTGGAACGACCACATATTTGATGTCGTCAAAAATCCTGCGAAGTCAAGGTTTCCTCAAGTCATACTCAAGAAATACTTTTCCCACCTCTGATCTGACCTCAATATGCCCACATCCGGTCAGGTGCGCCTAAACCATATTTACACCTGCTAGATAGGATTCAAAACCGAGCGATATAAGTCATAGGTGATACTAATATCAGTCAGTCAATTGACACCCTTGAACACCGACGTAATGTCCATGATCTCACTTTTTTTATCGCTATTTCCACCACCAGGGCTCCATTGATATCGCCAGTAGTATTCCGCCCCTTCAAACCTTCAACCATAACACCGGTCTCGATATGAATCAGTATACCCTCAAGCCCACTTTGGGGCGTACTTTAAATATCCTGATTCGTTCCTAAGCCGTTCAACTCGCTTATGGAATGCCCTGCCGAGCTTTTTATTTCATAGTCTTTATAACTTGCAAACATTTAAAGCCAACGTTCATCGGTACCTCTCTTTTCTTCCTCCCTGAGTTTCCTTCGCCACCGCTGTGTACAAGAATTTTAAGCGTACAAAGATAACTTGAGCGCGCGATAATTATATAAAAAAAAATTTTTTGACCAAATTCAGAAAAAAACTCCTATTCTCCTTTATTCTGATAACCTGAGCAAAATCAATGTTGCGTGCGTCAGCAAATTACTTTCACGCTCGTAGCAAGCACATCAACATGATAGCTGGTAGGTAAGATAATATAAGTCAAATTTGTAGCAAATGATGAAATTACAGCGGATATCATGATCAAATGTTGATGAGAACATCATCCTGTAAATTTATTACTCACTTTCTTTCTATCGTTACAATAAATCACACTGAATTATGTGCACTGAGAGGTTTCCATTTCATTTTACAAAGTGAAAAGTAACCCGAAAAATAATCATTGAAATTCACCCAATGGAATTCAAATGGTATACAATGCTATTTTAAACCAACAAAAATACTTGTATAGCCTTTTTTGTTGTGACTATAAACTCAAAACACAAAAAACCGAAATCACATACATTAACTTTTGGTACCTAAATGCTATTGTACAGCAGGTTGTCGTGAATTGCTTGAAAAGTGTTATAAGAAATTTGTTCCGTAGTAAGCAAATATTTGGCGCTGGATTCAAACGCGGTCGTACATACAATACAAATGATACAAATGATGCTAAACGGCTCTGGGCGCCCAAATGAGGCTGACGGAAATCATACAAAAAATCGACAAAATCGTTTTGAACTACCGTAAACATACCAATAGATATGGAGAATAGATAGGAGTATTTGTGTATGCGAAAGCTATGTTCGGAGTGGGTACGGCGTTTGGACCAAAAACAACAACGCGTGGAGAATTCAGAGCACAGTTTGGAGCTGTTTAGGCGAAGTAAGAATTTTTTTAATGCGGAAGGAACAATGGATGCAATGTGGATCATATTACCAATTCGCAAAACTCAAAAAATGCTCGCCGGAAAGACATATGGCTCCAATGAAAAAGTGTATTTTGAAGGGTTGGACAAATCGTTCTATAGAAAGGCATAGAAATGTTAGAGCAATGGAAAGTTTATTCTATCTATCTCAGGGAACTATTGTCCATGAATGGCACTTGCTGCGCTGAAACCGAAAAACTTTCCATTCTCGGTATGTGTGTCAATGACAACTTACCTTGGAACGACCACATATTTGATGTCGTCAAAAATCCTGCGAAGTCAAGGTTTCCTCAAGTCATACTCAAGAAATACTTTTCCCACATCTGATCTGACCTCAATATGCCCACATCCGGTCAGGTGCGCCTAAACCATATTTACACCTGCTAGATAGGATTCAAAACCGAGCGATATAAGTCATAGGTGATACTAATATCAGTCAGTCAATTGACACCCTTGAACACCGACGTAATGTCCATGATCTCACTTTTTTTATCGCTATTTCCACCACCAGGGCTCCATTGATATCGCCAGTAGTATTCCGCCCCTTCAAACCTTCAACCATAACACCGGTCTCGATATGAATCAGTATACCCTCAAGCCCACTTTGGGGCGTACTTTAAATATCCTGATTCGTTCCTAAGCCGTTCAACTCGCTTATGGAATGCCCTGCCGAGCTTTTTATTTCATAGTCTTTATAACTTGCAAACATTTAAAGCCAACGTTCATCGGTACCTCTCTTTTCTTCCTCCCTGAGTTTCCTTCGCCACCGCTGTGTACAAGAATTTTAAGCGTACAAAGATAACTTGAGCGCGCGATAATTATATAAAAAAAAAATTTTTGACCAAATTCAGAAAAAAACTCCTATTCTCCTTTATTCTGATAACCTGAGCAAAATCAATGTTGCGTGCGTCAGCAAATTACTTTCACGCTCGTAGCAAGCACATCAACATGATAGCTGGTAGGTAAGATAATATAAGTCAAATTTGTAGCAAATGATGAAATTACAGCGGATATCATGATCAAATGTTGATGAGAACATCATCCTGTAAATTTATTACTCACTTTCTTTCTATCGTTACAATAAATCACACTGAATTATGTGCACTGAGAGGTTTCCATTCCATTTTACAAAGTGAAAAGTAACCCGAAAAATAATCATTGAAATTCACCCAATGGAATTCAAATGGTATACAATGCTATTTTAAACCAACAAAAATACTTGTATAGCCTTTTTTGTTGTGACTATAAACTCAAAACACAAAAAACCGAAATCACATACATTAACTTTTGGTACCTAAATGCTATTGTACAGCAGGTTGTCGTGAATTTGTCATTTGATATAGTCAACAAATTTTTTTTTATTTGTAAAACGTAGGCTCCAAGTAGTCTTAGGTGTTATGAAGAAATCGATATTTAGTTTATTAATAAGTTATTTTGGGTATTATGAAAGATGGGGGATTTTGGTTTTTTTTTTAAAAATCCGTAAAAAACAAAAAATTCAATAAGTTTAATTTAATTACCTATTCTCTGCCTTCGATGGCTTTGGCTAGAAGCAAGAGGTTGATTATCACTTTCATCATTCCCATCCTCATCTGATAAAATATTTGTATTGCGGTTAGTTCGCATCTGGCGGCTAGAAGTTAGCCCAGCATCACGACTTGTGGACGCACTTCCATTTAATACTAAATCACTATTATCTTGACTGGAATTCGACGATTTCTTTAACAATCGGGAATATTCACGAGAGCATGAGGGAATAATCTAAAAAAATGTTCTTGATAGTGATTGATGTACAATAAAAATGTTTTAGTATTTTTAAACTTACCTCCTCTTCATCATCTTCCTCAGCGCTACCTCTTGCCCACTCCAGTATTGCACGTCGTGTGCTTGACCTTGTAGGACGGGATACTTCCTGTTCAGTTTCCGAATCCACAACTACATTACGCAAATTTCGGACTGGTAGATGATAACTATGGTCTGCTTCTGCAGCTGTCCGACGGTTACTTATTCGAGTAACTCTGGTGGAGTTGTCATTTTCCATTGATGCCGCTGCTATCGCCGCTGCCGATGTCGATGGTTGGTGGGTTAATTTAGTTGGTCTTCCTACACGTTTCTTTGGTGTTTGCTGTGATATCGATTCAACTGGATTAGACGAGAGATAATGTTCATCATTTTCCTCAGATGTAGTTGCCTTTTTACGATGGTTTTTTCTGTTATTACTAATTTTTGCAGTCGATGATCTTTTTGAAATTGTTTTACTTCTTTTCTTTTCTTCAATATTACCATCACTTAAAACAAGCCTTCGATTTGTTTTTGGTTCCCGTGTGCCTTTTTGCACTTTTTTTCGCTTTATTCCTACTCTACGATCGTTAGGTTTATAACTATCTTCGGAGTCATGCGCTTTGGTGCGAGTTGCCGCAGCAGCTGCCCCGCCGTTTCCACTTTTCCTTGATAACCGTATTTTGCCTTCTCGTCCCTGATTATCATCGTAGTTGTCGCTGTCTTCATCTGAAGATGATGATGTGTCACTAGTAAGATTATTACATTCACTTGAACTTTGGCTGTCAATTTCTTTACTATTGGGACGGGATACATTTCTACGTAAGTAGTGTCCACTTGAACCTGGCAGTGTTTCATTTTGGTTCGAAGATGTGACCCTATTTGAGCTAAAGTTTGTTGTTGATAGAGAAACGGAATCATTCCGTGATACTCGTTTGCGATTACCCCCGCGATACCTAGTTTCCATGTTGGCTGAACGGTGATGCTGGGTATTTCTTTTAATAGCATCATCATCATCGTCATCATCATCGGAGCTATGATTGTTTATCCGACTGTTAGTTGACTTTGCGCGTGTGGACCGACTAGACGTATTACGAGTTTTTCCAGGTGGTGTGGCTTTTATACTTGATTTGTTAGCGCGTCGACGTGCTGTTTTCCAATTTGATATAACATGTTTTATGTGTGTTTCAAAAAGAGCACTCAAACGCAGTGTCATTGAATAAATCTGCAAAACACAAATATTTGTTTTTATAATAAATCAACATGTTACAAACACACCAAAATTACTAAGAATATAAAATAAAACAGAACACCAGCAAAACTAGAGAACACAACAATTTCAAGGGGGAATATTGAGTTCTGGAAATTTAAAAAAAAAAGTATATTGTTGTTGGTTATTTCACAACGGTTATTCAATATATCATAATCTTCTTTAAACAGTTAGGTAATATGTATGCCAAATTATAGCTTGATGAATTATCCATGGGCTTTTCCATAATTAATCAATGCAAAAATTGTAATTTTTCAGTTTTTTTTTCAATCGCGCGAATTAATTAACCTCTTGTGGTTAATTGAAATAATTTTATAGTCTTTGATGGTAGTGTTTAGTTATTTGAATAACTAATCACTGTACGATTTCACTGGGCCCTCGCCCAATTATCAAGGCTTCGCCCTTTAATGACGTTGTCTAATAATGAAACGGGGGCAGAGCAAAGTACTGGTCTTATCGTAAACATGTTCAGATGACGCTACCGAAGGTTGCTATAATTCGATCAATCACAAGTTGCCGGTCATAGGTCTTGTTGGCGGCTGGACCACCGGTAGTCCCTACCAGGACTTAAATCACGGTACCATGGGAGTCGCGGGAAGGGTTTTGGCCCAATGTAGAGTTGCAGTAAGTACTGGGTGCTGCGACTCTAAGAGCAGTAAGAGGTTTTAGGTCGGCCTCGACTCTTACCAAGGGTGGAACTTGTGCCGATAACACAGTTCCGAATTGGTATCAGTGGATTGACGGTGAGCGATGGCAAGGCGTATCCTTGTCCCATGGATGTATGGGCATCCCGTAGGTTTAAGCCCACATGACAGGTACTTACGTTAAACACAAGAGACGTTCTGTACGATTTCACTGCACAACTTGAAATACAGATTCACCGCACAATTTTGAATAAAAAAATACAATTTACTCGTATCTTTATAATTTTGTCTGATTATGCATTAGACACTTGTTCTTAATTCTAATCTGTTTTTATACTACTTTCTTATCAGTCTACTTAATAAGTAACTTTTCGTCTTATCTCTATTGGTACTTATATTCTAATTTGAGTATTGACATAGACATATAATCTGAATGTCAATATGCATGAATTATTTATTTTCCTAATCTTAATGTATACATCTTACATCTTAACTCGCGCTATTACCCTTTTTTTTAACTGATCGAGATTTAATGCATAACAGACAACAGAGAAAAATGAAAAAAAGACCTCAACCAACTCCATACAACTCAAAAAAAAAGCACATAACTACATTGCTATTTTACAAAGTGTATAGGCTTGGGTGCTTTAGGCATGCATTGCCTTCCAGGAGTTGCACCGTTTAATAGAAATCTATCAAATGAGGAGATTGACAAATACTTAAAACGAATGAACAAGACTATAAAACAAATGATGAGAGGTACGATACTTCGGTATGAACATTCTGAAAACGAAGACATAGCAACCCAACTATCAGTATAAAAATAGACTGCTGTCGAGATTAAAAACCTTTTACACGACTTTTAATAACAGACATAACTTATGTCCTCGTCGACACAAGGGAGCTGGCCCCCTTCATTTTGAAGGAAGAATTCCATGCGATCTTTGGAACAGAGAAGTCAGAAATAAAGGAAAAATGATGGCTATCGAACATTGTGCCTCGATATCTCCCAATAGAAGCGCTCCATCGCATTGGAAGACAGCGGGGGATGAACCTGTTCCCAAAAGGGATAAAGACACATACAATCCGACGAATCCTCGGTAAATAAGACTCCTTTCGAATATCAGCAAGGTATACGAAAGGGAATGAAAAGACCCCTAACTTTGACGTGAGACTACTAGTGATAAATGTGTTCTTTAACACGTAAATTGCACAAGCTGCATTCCGGATTTCCTTCGGTTCTATACGACGTGTATTGTAATTCAATCGGAGAAGCTAACCTCTAGCCCTGAAAATGAACGAGATTGTACCTAAGCTGTGTTTGTCGTGGAAATAATTTTTCTCCCTGAGATCATATTCAAGAGTCCGGTATGTGTACGGTATGGGTGTATATATTGATCTTCATCAACAGGTCCTGTACGGTTTCTTTCAAAGATTCTATATTGTAGTCTATCAGGGTAATATCATGTTTGCTGCACAACCATTTGCACAAACCATTTACCTGAAGAATGAAGTTTCCCTCGTAGTAACTGCATTATCATATGCAGGAGACGTTGACTCGGGAGTGACATCACTTTTAAAATATAAAGGAAGTGTAGCCTTATTGTAAAAATATACAGTGGTGGCAGAACGGCTTCCAAATGAAATATATAGTTTGGCGTATTTTCCGGCAATCTGAAGATTTTTTTGATAAAGTATCTCAGCAACAGCAGACCTTAACACTACTTCAAAGACTTTGTACGCTGTGCTTAATGTAATGCTCTTTACGAAGTATTCCTTTCCAGCTGCAATTTATTGTAATTTTGGCTTCTTTTAGTTTTCCTTGCAGATGTTTGTTAAAGCTAGTCGAAGTGTTACCATGACTCCGAGATATTTATAGTCCTTCACATTTTGTATTTACATTTTTCGTCTTGCCATGTTCGTTTTACATTCCTTACGTAGCGACCAGTTACATTTCGCAACACCATTATTTTGGACTTGGCAGCGTTAACTTTTAGGTTCCACAAAAAGCAATATTGCTCTAATTTATTAATCATGATTTGCATCATCGTTAGTATTTCCGGCGAAATGACATCGTCATCATCAACTTGATTACACCGAGCATCCAAGAACAGCAACAACAGAAGAGGACTCATGAGATAACCTTGTTTTTTTACACCAATTTTTGAGTCAAACCAGCATGGCACGTTAACTCCATCCCATACTGCAGTCGCACTTTCTTTCGTAAAGGCTTTGCATAACTTTGATAACTTTTTTGGCACTCCGAGATTACTTAGTTTGTAAAAGAGCACCCTTCTGTCAACATATTAAAATCTACGAAGAACGCATACAGCTTCTTGCTGTTGTCCAGGTTAAGCCCTAGCAATACTTGTCCACCGTGGAATAGTTTTTCCTGAATCCAGTTTGCAACTCGATAAATAGGCCATTTGCCCGTACCCATTCTGTTAGACGCTGTAAAATAATTCCCGTGAAAATTTTTATTACTGAGTTCAGGAACGATATTCCTCTGTATTTACTTGGATCTCTGAGATCTAATTCTTTATTTAAGCGAAAAATTATATTTTTTCTGAAGCTGCTTTTTTTAACATTTTCTCCTATATAGCTTGAAAGTTCTTTACGGCGTCAGATATACAGAAAACAAGAACGTCTGCACTTCATATGGAGTGGACTTCAATATTATGTACAATGTTAGCTGTAAGGTTTAGAATGGTTTTATATTAAATTGCGAAGCTCTGCTTCCAAAAAATCTTTGGTGATAACCTTGCTTATGCTGTGAATGTACGTGGGTTTATCTCTAGATTAATTGTAGCAGTTATGGATAGATTGTCAGAATGGATCACTTCATTAATGTGAAAATCAGTCATACATTCAAGCGATTTTCTACGTACAAGACCATAATCAATGGTTGAGCAGTCGGTGCATCTGAAAAAGGTCTGATGACCATGACTATCACTTTTAGTTCGTCCATTTACTACATCGAATTAACACACATTTCAATAATTGTTCTCCCATTATTATAAACTTTTAAATCTTCTGCATATCTATCCTAGTTAATTGATCGAGTTGAAAATTCCGGCTTCACTTCTAGCAACTGTTTACTATCTATTCTCGCGTTACAGTATCCAATTAGCATCAAATATTCTTTCTCAAATTCTAATAAGAAATTACATATACGAGTATATAGACCAATAAAATCGGTCATCCATTTGTTACAATTCATGTAGATTGGAATTATATACGTACATTCTAGAGTCTTCGGTGACCATTCCTATGAAAATTCGAATGAGTTCATTTATAGATCAACATTGGATATTAGGGTGTCCCTTTTATGGGTGAAAAATTTTTTTTTTTAGATATCGAAATGCATACCCCCTATTTCTTTTTAAACTACCCAGACTTATTTAAATACAAAATTTCATCTTCCTACGTCAACGTTAACCCGTGCCGACAGAACTCTGAAGATTTTGAAAATTGCTGTTTCTAACGCTTTCCGTTATATAGCTAAATCAATTGAAATATTAAAATTTTAATGAAATATTTATTAACTGAAGATAAAAGTACAGATCAGGCAGGATATTTTCTTTTGAGGGTCTCTGTTTTACAGTCTGGATACACATTTCTGTGCTCCTGAACACTGCGTAGCAAAAATTGCTTCTGCTCTTCCTTTGCAGTGATTAAACCAAAAAATTCTTGCATAAGTTTATAGCTCTTTCAGCCGTATCCGTATAAAGAAAGCACTTTCCTTTTCGCCTCTGAATAGGCAACATCTTCATCCCATGTAGAAAAGGGTCTCTGGAGGAAATTTTTATCAATTTTTAATCGAGAAAATAAATTTGTGCTCTTGACAGACACAAAATCACTTAATGATTTTCCTGCAACAATAAATAAGGCAGTATTATTAACAATTTATTGAAAATGGTATAAAAAAATAGTACTATTTATTGTATTCCTACTTACTATGCAAAATTCAGACATATCTTCTTAAGATGGAATGTATCTTCTCCCAGAATCATACAAACTGTCTCTTTGGAAATTCACTACAATGTTCGTTTTAGTTTGTTCATTAACTTCATCATCAAAGAGTGATAAAATGGCAATTTCTTCTGACAAGTACCAAAGATGTTGACTAAACTTGCTCAGGGCTGTTTTGGAAATCAATTTGTCAACAGTTTCATATTCCTTAAGCCTCTTTAAAAAGCACAAATCTTGATTTGGTGCCTTCACTGCCAGACTACATCCAAACCATGGTTTTAATGAATAAAGCACAACCGCAATGAAACAGACATCTTGAAGTGCTCGCATATCCTTGGAGCTAATTTTGAACTGGGATTGCAACAAACATATGTATCTTTAAAGAGTAAATAGCTCTAGCCATCGACCTTGTTTGATGCATCGCTTCAGGAGGTCTAATTTGAATTTTTTTTTTTCACTGTCTCCTCCTCAGTTCCCGATAATCGTCACGACCAATAGTTTTTTTTTGTAACAAATCTTCTATTGTTGTATTACAAAAATGTCGTGTGACGATATCGGTATATGTTTCAACGGCAGCAAGATTAATAGTTTTCCAGTTATCTCTAAACTTGTTGAACAATGGGATATCAGCGCTACTTGTGACTTGGTGGATTTTTGTTTCGAACACACATTTTAAAACCAGTTCGTAAACGTGATGGCGGCAATCAAAAAGTAGTAATTCGCTGTCTAGTTTTTGTTCCAAAAGTACACAAGCTCCTTTCAATCGCCCTGTATTAGGAGCAGTTGTATCACAGCACATTATTTGTACTTTGTCATCGAGGTTCCAGTCATAAAGTGCGTTCAACACAGCTTTAGCTTGATCCTGGTCGGAAGAGCTCTCCAGTTTGGGTACAGCCAGAAATTGTTCCTTTTCCCCAAATGAAATTAGAATTGGCAGGCGTTCTTCTTTAGAACTTCTCACGTCAATTCCAGGTAATAATTTCCCATCCGAGTGAACGATCACCATTTCAGGCATATTATTCTGAAAATCAGATTTTATAGATTCCGATCTATCTTTTCGACTCTGTGTGCGAATACGTTGAATAGACGATTTGTTTATCAGAAAATCATCACAGCTAAGATTTAGTGCTTCTATTACAGCTTGAAATATAGACAGAATCCCTTATGCTATCTAAAGCTGCAACTAACTTAGGCGTAATAAAGTTTTTCCTTCCTCTTTTTGTAGTAGTTTCAGAACTTACCATTTGAGAGGTGGATGCCAAGGGTTCCTCAAGGCTTCCAAGGCTGGTAAGTTGATCGTGATGTCCTTGCGTTTGAATAGAATCTTGCGTAGCAACAGATGACGATAAACCACCGAAACTCATTTGCTCACATCTTATTTTCTCTTCATTTAATTTCATTTGTCTTGCCCTTTCTTCTTTTTCGGCTAAATTTTTGTCTACACCCGCTAAAAACCCTGGACGCTCTGGTTCTCTTTGTTTTTGTAAAAATATCTTATCTTCTTCAATTTTCATCCGTTCCAAAGCATCAGCGTGTGCTATATCAAATAAGTTATCTAAATTGTTCTTAAAGTCCTCCTCTTGGAAATATCTTGTATTTTTTAGAATACCTCCAAGCATGGTGAAGATCCACAAGTTTTTTTTACACAGTTAGGTATAGCTCTGGTAGGGATTCTAGCTTTTTCCCAAAATATATATAATAGACTCCCGAATAACGAGATTAGCACTTTCGCTAACATTCAATTTAACTTCGCGAATGTTAAAAAAAGTACTGAAAGAACTTGACGATTAGACAGTAGCCTTGCGCCTGTTATTGGATAATTTACGTCACCAACTAAGAAAACACATTTTTTATTGCTTCTTAATTCCAATTCCATCTTTCGATGCATGTGGTATGTGTTGCGCAATAAGAGATAACGCAACTATGTAGAGCAACGACATCGGTTTGCAAACGTTTTGTTTCATTCGGTGTGTGTTGCCCGCATGTAATGACATATATTTTCGACAATCAGTCGCAAAACACTTTGAAGCAAAAACATGTATTTTCTTTCGTTTGCTTTGATGTGTGCTCTCCCTTAAGAAACAATGTACGAGTTTCGTATGTACTCGTACTGATGTTTCATCAAACAAAATAAAATGTTTTGACTGATCCGAAGGGTTGGGTTGTTTTTGTGACAATCTCTAACATGCGTGCGAAAAAACACACGCATGGTGCAAGCTTGATGCAAAGCAGGCACCGTGATGGTTGGTCCTTGATGATAGGATGACTAAGTGCTACCTTGTGTGACTGCGCCGTAGTCTTGTGAATACTTTAAGCAGGTGAATTGTTTTTTTTTTCAAAGAGCGATCTCTCTGCGCCGGTGTTGATAGTATAGTAATGGTGCCCCAAGTCGTTATTTTTTAACTAACATTTCGTTGTTTAATAATTTTTCCTTACTTTGTTAAAAGAATGGAATACCAGAAGTGGTTCGCTAGACGCAGATTTTGCTACAGCGGCGTAAGCTATTTCATTCCCTCTGATACCGATTACTTGGTCTTGGATTTTTTCAATAATTCACAAATTAATATTTTGATTTTTTGCGTAAATATAGTTCTTCAGATTTATCAGACACTTTTTCTTTTCATGTGCCGCGGCTCTGTAAAGATATATGGCCTTGCCCTTGTGCTTCCTTGCAGATTCAAGAATGCGATGCACATCGTTTTTGTTTTGAACTTCCACAATAACGTTCTCAGCACTAATATTTCTCGATCGGAGAATTTCGGTTTGAATCACGTCTAAGCTTACTGCTTTGGCTTTATTAAGAGGAGTTACACCAATTTGTGCTGGGAAGTGCATAATATTTTCCTTGTTCGCCGTCTTCGCTAGCTACTCTACCTGGCGCTCCAAGGAAACACAGTGAGACTACATTTTTTCCAGCTTACTTTGTAAGGTCAAGTTTGTCTGCTTCAGAGGGTAGACTTCAGCGCCGATCCATTCCAAATCAGACTTTGTAGGCATATCATTTAGTTTTTCGTCCAATAGTGGTGCCATTAAGTTAACAGTTAGCATATGTAGTTTGGCAGATTTATGGAAGTTTTGGCTAGTTTTTTTTTGATTGAGGAAACCGGCACAGATGTGCTGTTGCTTACCGTGTTTTTGTTGACAAACTTTGTCGGGGTCGATATTTTCTCTGCCGATTTTTTTTTTAATATGTTTTTTTCTATTTTAAAGTTAGTAACCGACTTATCGTACTTTAAATTGTTTGGTACCTTGTCCGTTCTAACTTCAATGTGTTTAATTTTTTTATTTATATTTGGTTGTACCACATGAAATGTCCGATTTTATAGTAAACATTTAAAAGGCAATTTATTTTTCCGTAAATAGCATCTATGACATTCTTCCAAAGTGACACAGCGTCAAATAATCCTTTTTCGTAGAAGGGCTGACTTTTTGAGGCAATGAAATCTTCAAAGGTTTTTATGACTTCTACTCGGTTCCGGAAGACCTTCTGCCGACAAAATGAATCCAGATTGCGGAAAAGATGGTAATCCGTTGGGGAAATATTACTAGAGTACGGTGGATGCGTACGGATGTAAATCCCAACTGCAACAGTTTTAGCACCGTTACGTTTGAGGTATGAGGTCTAGCATTTTCACGCAAAAGGATCTGACCGTGCCTGTTGACCAACGCAGGTTGCTTTTCAGCCAATTTGGCATGCAATATGTCGATTTCCTCACAATATTTGATAGCGTTTATCGTTTCTCCTGGTTGAAGGAATGAAAAGTGCATTGGTTCTTTCCATCTCCACCAAATTGTCACCATGGTAAATAATTCCTAGAAAAAAAAGGTACTTGTGACGAACCCTAAAATTCTCACACGTCAAGCATACGTACCACTTTATTTTCTGAAAAAAAGAAAATTAAACGTTCTGGCACAGATTTTCACTCGAGAACTTCTTATTTTCAACTGAGTGAAAATCGGGCATTTCATGTGGGAGAATACAATATAAGTAACTTTAAGAAAAAACACAACTTATTAAATACATTCTCTAATTTTCGGATCATATTCAAGATTTACACAAGCTATCTTGGGAGCTTACTATTATGCCATGGCGTAGGTAGGCAGAGTTGCGTGAAAATTAGGTCCAGAGTTCGGGGTCATTAACAGATTAATTCCGATATTACAAAGAACTTATAGATTTTGCTCTAATCGGAGCTAAAGATGCATTTTTCCTTACAAAGAGGCTTCTTTATAGTAGCCAACTCGATGCGTTAACCTCTTAGTGACGTCGAGAATCATTCGTTTGGTCTGCCGGTAATCTGGGGAGTCGTGTCATCTGCAGTTATGATCATACTCGAATGAAACCCAACTGTCAATGTAAGGCCCTAACCGAGGACACAATGAGACCTAATGTACGTTCGAGTCCTGGAAAACTCTCCTCTAAGCCTTGCCTAGCAAGTTAATCGGCGATTCCATTTCCCGTGATCCCATTGTGACCTGGGACCAAGACAAGGCTCAGTGAATTTAGCCTTCCGACATTCTCAAACTAACTTGGAAGTCTTAAGAGGGTTCAGGCTTTAAGCGCAGTTTGACCGTCGTTTCAGATGAAATGCTTCAACCCCTAAATTGATTTTTCCCAACATACAGGTGAAATGTAGTTCGTTGCCATCAGGATTACATACGAGAAAACAGAGGCTAATTTTCCTAACGATGAGTGAGATCTAAAGCTGTCGTCCTCCAGAAAGACACTTTTTTGCTGATTTAGATTCTGACCGAAGCCATTCCTTGCACGGGGAATGTCTATTTCGTTCTGGTGTCATTGCATCAGACTAGAATCAAAAGGAGTTCGGCGCCCAAGGTTATCAAAATTACAGTGCGTGTTGTACCAAAGACCACATTTCTTTAAACGGAAGATAGCTTCGAAAGTGCAGCCAATGCATATCAAGGGGAGGGAAATTAATCAGAAAGCCCCATGACTCTGGTAAAAGCAGCAGTGACGTATTTTCGTGAAACTACAGACGCAATTGGCCTTATCATACCCATGTAGATCCGAATGACTTTTCTCGGCATCGACCCAAGGCGGAGAGCGCCTCAGAGGATTTCGACGTAGTCCAAAGAAGTTATGCAGAATGATACCCAAATACTTAGTTTCTTTGGGGAATTGGATGATGGTGCGTTTAACATCACAATCAGACCAGTCAGCTTCTTTCCTCAAAGAAAACAACCTCCGTTTTGAGGGAATGACTGAAAGTTTACTTCATGTGCACCAATCGTCGATTACGTCTAGTGGTGCTCTGCTTTACAGCAGGCAGTCGCTAGGTACGATCGAACATACTGTACTGCTATGTATACCATCTGAACATGCTTGAGCATAGGCGTCAGAACTATTGAGCCCGTTAGGCAGTGAGTCGATCAGCATGCACCATGGCAGCAATAGAGACAGGACACCGCCTTCCATGCAACCGCTGTTTACCCCCGCCATCACATATTGGCCACAGACAGCATTGCCAACCAATCTCCTTTTCACAAGCATGGATTTTATCCACAAAACCAGTGATTCGTGTACACCGTGTACACATGCCGTGTCATATGTTCCGCTGTCCAAAGCACCCTCAATTTCGATGAAAATGTCCAGTCCGTATTTCTTTTTTTTATAATTTGCGCGCGCTCAAGGATTTACGAGGGGCGTTCAATATATTCTCGGTATCGATATGAAGGAAAATGCGAATTTAATTTAAATTGTTTTTATTTTTAATATAATCTCCCCTAACATCAATGCATTTGTTACATCTTGAGATAAGCTTTTTTAAACCCTCAAAAAAATAAATTTCCTCTTTCTCTGCAAAATACCCATTTATTGCCGACTTGAGTTCTTCATCATCCGAAAATATTTTTCCACGAAGACATTTTTTCAAATCCGGAAACAGGAAATAATCACTAGGGGCAAGGTCTGGACTATAGGGTGGGTGTTGGATTTCTTCGAAACCACAATCTCGCGCAGCAGCCTTGGAAACTCGCGCCGTGTGAACAGGAGCGTTGTCATGAAGAAGCAACACACCTGCTGCGAGTTTACCCCGTCTTTTCTTTTTAATTTCCTCCCGCAAATTATGCAAAGTGGAAGCGTAGGATGTGGCGTTGATGGTTTCACCTTTTTTTTGTACTCAATGAGCAAGATTCCCTTTGAGTCCCAAAAAACTGTGGCCATGAAGTTCCCGGCAGACGGAGTGACTTTGAACTTCTTCGGGGGGTCTGTTCCATTTTTATGCCACTGCATGGACTCTTGTTTGCTTTCAGGGTCATAGTGGTGGACCCATGTTTCGTCCCCAGTAACAATTCGATCCATAACACCGTCCGCGTTCTCACTACACATCTCCAAAAGCTCTCTACAGCATGCGATTCTCACTTTTTTCTGAGGCGCTGTGAGCATTCGTGGCACCCACCTTGCACTGACCTTTGAAAGGGAAAGGTTAAGATGGTCATGAAGAATGGTGTGAATGGTACCAATTGAAAGCTTGGTGATCTCTGCCATCATTTTCACCTTTATTCGGGCATCTTCAAGAACAAGTTTTTCAACTGCTTTGATGCTTTCTCCCGTACAAGCAGTAGCCGGAGCGGGGGTCGTCTTCAATGCTCTCTCTGCCTCTCTTGAACTCACTTGACCACTTTTGCACAGTTGATAATGAAGGTGCGGAACCCTGGTAAACAGCCACCATCTCTTCATGAATAGTTTTTTGACTTTTTCTTTGCTTAGTGAGAAATTTAATTACAGCGCGATGCTCAATTTTCACCATCATCGTCTCAGTTGCCATTATGATTCTGTTTAACTAGAGATAAAACGCGAATTAATAATCACATTTATATGAAATTTTACATGAATGCACTAAAATAATGGTATTACTTGATAAATAAGTCAATTTATATATACAACCACAGCTTCACCCCGATACCGAGAATACTCGTATGTTGAACGCCCCTCGTATGTACCCTTAAAATGTTTGCACACAGCGCGGGCGAAAGAAAATCAGGGAGGATGGAAAGAGAGGTACCGGTGAACGCTGGTTTTAAATGTTTGAAGGTTATAATGAATAGGGAATAAAGAGCTAGGCAGGGCATTCCATAAGCGAGTTGTACGGCTTAAGAACGCATTTACGATATTTTAGGGTACGTCCGAAAGTGGGCTTGAGAGTATACTGATGAGCATTCATAGTGAGACGGGTGTTACGGTTAAAAGTTTCAATGGGCGGAATGCTACTAGCGATTTCAGTGGAGCACTGGTGGTGGAAATATCGATAAAACAGAGTGAGACACAAGACATTACGTCGGTGTTCGAGGGTGTCCATTGTTTGAGTGATATTAATATCACCTATGAGTTTTATCGCACGATTTTGGGTCCTATCTAGCAAGTGCAAAGAGATCTAAGGGGCACCTGACCAGATGTGGGCGTTGTACTCCAGTTTGGGTGGAGAAATGCCTTATATATTGAGGCCAGATCAGAGGGGTTGAAGTATTTCTTACATCGCTTGAGGAAACCTACATATTTCGCAGCATTTTTGACGACATCGAATATGTGGTCATTCCAACGTAAGCTGTCACTGACACTCATACCGAGAATGGAAAGTTTCGGTTTCAAAGATGCAAGTGCCATTCATGGATAATGGCTGGGTGTTTAAATGTCGCTTTAACGACAGTAGACAGCATTGTGTTTTGCAAGCATTACATTCCACTCTATTAGTGGTTGCCCAATTAGTTATGCTGTTAATATCAGAATTTAATGAGCTAAACATACGGTGGCGTTCCGGTTCTACAGCCGAAGAGCAGGGACGTGAGTCAGGGAACGAATATGAAAAGCAGAGAGTACTGTCGTCAGCAAAGGAATATATTGGATTAGAAGTAGCAGACAAGAGATCGTTGATGAAAATTAAAAAGATTGTCGGAGACAGAACAGAGCACTGGAGCACATTAGCATTTATTTTGTGAATATCAGACTTGAAACCATCCAAGACAACTTGAATTGAACGTTCCGAAAGGTAATTTTTAATCCATTGGAGAAGAGTCGTGGATCCCATATGCACTCATTTTTGACAAAAGAGCCTGATGCCAAACTCTGTCAAATGCCTTAGAATTATTAAGTGCAACTATCTTGCTTTCGCCAGATTGATGTACGCTTTGGTTCCACTTTTCGGTGAGACATGCCATCAAATCACCAGTGGACCTGTTGCTACGAAAACCATATTGACGCCCATTGAGAAGTTTTCGTGTTTCGAGATATTTCCATGACCTTGGAAGAAGAAGACCTTGGAAAGTCTGTAGGAGGAGAGAGAAGATTATTCGCCTTTTTAGGGACGGGCTGGACAAATACTGTCTTCCATCTACTCGGGAAGAGTTCTAAAGAGTAGGATTGATGAAAAAGCTTACGCAGTGGTTTTGCAAGCGTGGAAGAACACCTCTTCAGAAGAAGGGGAGTTATACCATCTGAACCAGCGGATTTATGTATGTTAAGATTTTTAAGTACTCTTGCTACTACACAAGTGCGAAAGTAGATTCGTCCCATTGAAGATTCGATGCACTCAAATGTAGGCGGAGACAAAGCACAATCTGGGAGTGTTGAACTGGCCGCAAAGTGTGCAGCAAGCAGATTGGCCTTGTCTAAAGAGCTGACAGAATGAGCGTTGGGATGGAGGATGAGGCAGAGTTTCTGATGTTTTTGACAAACGACCAAAAGCTTTTACTACCTTTGGGACATTGCAGTATTTTTTGCCTCAACTTTTGGTCGTACTCATATTTCACGCGCTTAAGAAAGATGTTGCAGTCATTCCTGGCTCGTTTAAACTTTTTTCGGTTTTCCTCAGTCGGGTTGGTCTTGAAGGACCGAAAAAACATTTCTCTAACCCTGATAGCCTCTTTACAGCTTGAATCGTACAATGCCTTTTCTTTTGGTTTGATGCTCTTCATCCGATGAGGGATAAAGGATCTCATATCCTATCAGCAGTGGCATAGACGTCGTTATCGAGGAAACATAACGACCAGTTGAAATTCCTAAAGAAGCTGTTAAGACCGCTCCAGTTGGCTTTCTCCTATTGCCATACGGTTCATTTAGGAATTTTTTCTCTAACGGTGTGGTCGATGTACGAGAAATTAGCTGATATGACACAATGGTCCGACGAGCCTAGAGTGGAGAGCACATCAACGGTGTACTTATCAGGGTGAGAAGTTAAAAACAAGTCCAGGGTGTTGGTGGTATGACTATCAACGTCCGGTATTCGCGTGGGCTCATTTGCAAGCTGCGTTAGGTTGTTTTCCACAGCGAAGATCTCAACCGCGCTGACCTCTTGAGTGTTAAGTTCTTAAAAAAAAAAGAAAAAAAAATACGTTCAGTCACTGCCCGCGCGCTATATGACAATGTAATATAACGGCAGTGACTAAGTGCACCCAACAGTATGACCAGGGCATACTGGTCACTACATCGCGCGTTGATGTTGCAGTTTTTTTTTTTTTTTCACGCGAGGAGCAAGTTTCACAAGTGCACTTGTCAATGGTCAGCTCGGCACTCGGTATTTCTTCTTGTCAAGTACGCCTTAAATTCTGTTAAACTGTTAAGCTGGATAGATGTGTCAAGAGATTTCTCTAATAAAAGTTCTTAATTCTTAACAAAATTGTGTTCAAATTGCATAAATATGGTAAAACAAAAACTAAAATAATATGCGGAGGATTTTGCGAAGGAATGTTCCACCGATGCACCGGTTAGAGAGAATATGATTTTAATGCTGTGAGATCGAACAAAAATATTGTATTTGTATGTGACGATGGTATAGACAATAAAAACACAACTAATAAAAATCTGCAGGTTTAAAACTAATCGGTAAAACAAAATAAAGAAAGCATTGCGAAACAAGAAAATGCCGTGTCTTAAATACTAGAAAAAAAAACAAGGTAAAAAAAAAACAAATTGAAACTTATGCGAGTCAGCTACAAAAGTGTCTCCCAGTTATCTTAAACCCGAACTCAAAACAAAGTGTAGAAAAAAAAAAGATTTAATAAAGAATGTCCACCCTTCGAATTTAAAAATACGAGTAATTGACATAGCGGCAAGATATAACGTAGTAGTTGAAATATGTGAGAGTGAAGGTGCAATGACAAATACACGATTAGGTTTAAATTTGGATATTAATCATAAAAATCTAGACTATAATTGCCCAAACTGGAGATAAAGCGTAATTGAGTTTTATATTAGCAATTAAGGAGTGCTTCTTAATATTCAGGGCATGACAGGCAAATTTGAGTCAATTGGAGATTTGTTTGTGGAAAATAACCTAGACTTTGGTATTAATAGCCGAAACGCATTTAACAAATAATATAGAAAGATAAAGTGAGTTTACCTGCTTACAGGATGTATAATTGTTTAAGTAGGTCTAGACATACGGGTGGAGTGACTGTATACGAGATGTATCCAAAAAGTAAGGGGACTATATATTTTTATAAAAAAATATTTATTTATTCATCAATATTAATGTTGTCCCGTTCAAAGTAATTCCTCTTAGATATAATACACTTGTGTCAACGCTTTTTCCAATCCTCGAAGCACTTCTTATCAGTTTTGGGAGCAGGAAAAAGTCGCATGGGGCCAAATCCTTCACCAGTTATTATCCTTTTGAGCAAGTCATTCAAGAGCTCCTGAGCGATGCTCATGCGAAGCACAGTGGACCGTTTCATACATGCTAGACGTAAAAATGTCAACTGCGACTCATTGTTTTTGATGTAGCTCCGAACAAAAACAATTCCCCACTGATCATATAACTGTAACCCAAATTCTGTTTAATTGATTTAGCAACAAGTTCTGGCTAATCAAAGGCCAATTTTTAGTTTTTCTCAGTGATTGCGTGTATTAATTGCATTGTGAGCTTCTCATATATTTTATTATAACTCTAAATTGAAAAGGAAACAATTTACAAGAAATGGCTGGCTTGTTAGTCGGTATGTTCTCTTTTATTTATCCATTTTTGATTTATTGTGCCTCGTTTAATTGTCTTATTAATAAGCCTCAAAAGCAAGTCGTATTTTGTGGTGTAAAATTGAAATATTTTGTTTTTTTTTAGATAATCTAAATATGAGTATGTCAATGTGTCCAGATGAGTTATATATTTTTGTAAAGTGTATCGTTTCTAGTTAAAGAATATGTATTTTTGCTCCGCACGAATTTGCAAGACTTGATTTTCTTCCTTTTAATTGATAGAGTATGGGATCCCGCGAATGGAGTATTTTGAAATTTGGTGTTCCAATGAAAAGAAAAACCGTATTAATAAAATTTTTGAATATGTTTCAAAGAAAATAAATATATCTGAAGAAAATTGCGAGTTTTCCAAGCAAATAAAAAATAAAATTCGACAGTTATCAGTAAATTCCGATAAGAAATGGAAAGCAGCCGGCTTGAGAAAAGAAAGGTTTCTTTTGCAATATGAAGATTCGTTGAATGGCAATGATTTTATTCTGGCACGTAAAGCAAATAGTTTTGAAAGTGAAAATGAAGAATCTGTGCATACTTCTAAGCGTGGAAGGCCAAGAAAAAGTTTTGAGGATTGTGTTAATCACTCTAAACTCGCCAAAGTTCGCGATCTCCTCGAATCAAGATCTCCTTCAGAACTATTATATGTTGCTCAAATGGCTTCACGTGCAAGTGGAAAGCGTATAGTTGCGGATGTTATGAAAGAAGTAACAGAGCATCCCCAAGCTAAAAAAGATTTTAAAACTAGTCAAAGGAAGTTAGATAAAGTTCGATTCTACAGTAATGACGAGGCCCTTTGCTTTGTATATAGACACAAAACTTACGCGTCATATATACAAAATTTTAAAAAATAATCGATCGAAAGAGGTCATGCATTATATCATATCCATCAGTTTACAGTTTAGCCAAAGCTAAAAAGGATTGTTTTCCTTCCGAAAATGCAATATGTGTCGATGAATCGAGTGCCTACATAAATTTAAAAGACATAGTTAATCACACGTTTGTTATTGGTGCAAGAGAGAGTTGTATCCCAAAACATAGCAGACGGATCGTCAATTCTTTTTATTTGTAAATGTGGAGGTGATGGTAGCTCAGCTCATAGCAACTACAAAGCAAGCTTTTGAAAACCAAGCGAAATCAGACGAATGTTTTTTCCTTATTTCATTTGTTCCTATTCAGATTAGATTGGTTTCGGATCTGACAATGATTGTATGGCAAAATCTCCATCCTTCATCCACACGTTTCTGCCGTCCAATTAAATTTATGTTTGCTAAAGAAACAGAAAATATGGCGCTTAGAGAATTTAACGCAGTTCGGAATCAGATTGCAAATATCGAAGAGCTCGAATTCTCGGTTGGCGGCAAAAATGTCAAAATTATTTTTAAATTTGTTTTTAAGATGATAGACGGTAATGTTGCTAACTTCTTTACATCCAACAGGTCAACTCAATCGTGTTATATTTGTGGAGCCAAACCAAGTGAAATGAATCAAGTAATGATTAATAGAGTTCCAAAAACAGAATTTTATGAATATGGTTTGTCAAGTTTGCATGCTTGGATTAAAGCACTTGAGTGTTTTTTACATATAGCATATAGACTTGACGTAAAAAAAAATGGGCTATAAGAAATGAAAAAGACAAGTTTTCAGTAGAGACGCGAAAAAAATATTCAATTTCGTTTCAAAACTGAAATGGGTCTTATTGTAGACAAACCGAAACCAGGTTTTGGAAACACAAATGATGGCAATACTGTCAGGAGGTTTTTCAAAAATCATGTAAAAAGCGCTGAAATAACAGGAATTGATGCGAATATATTAAAACGGTTTTATATGATTTTAAGTTGTATATCATCGGGCCACGTTAATGGCTTTTTTGAAAAATATTTGGAGGAAACAAAACTAGCATATTTAGAAATGTACAACTGGTATTTAATGCCCATCAGCATACATAAATTGCTTTGTCATTCTGTCGAAGTAATTAAACAATGCATTTCGATAGGACAATTACCCGAAGAAAGCCAAGAGGCTCGGAACAAAGATGTGTCATACCAGAAAAACTTCAAGACTAAATAGTAACCGAGACCTTTTAAATATGCTTTTGATAACATCCGATAATAGATTCTTTTCAAGAAAAAACCTTTCAAAAATGTAAGTTCAATACCACACAGCCATCACACAATTTTTAGCTGAACCTAAACTGGTTGGAAACACAAGACAACAAACAAATCAAGAAGATGAGGACTCAGATACCATAACTTCAGATGCATTCAGTACCGGTTTGGATTCATCAGATTAAAGCTGTAAACTGTATTATCAAAAAAAAAAAAATAAAAAAATAAAAAACTAAAATATAAAAGGAAAAATCGCTTGTTTTAGGTTTTAGTAATTCTGTCATAAGAAAAATTTTTTTTCATTTTTATTTTAACTTCGGATAGCAAAATTTAATGTTTTCAACAAAAAATGTTGTTTGATATGAATTGTATGTAAAATAATCGAAAATAAACGCGTTCACTCAAACTTAAGAATTTTTTACGTCTAGCATGTATGAAACGGTCCACTGTGCGACGGTTCTTCTGATCAAAATTAAGATGTTTCGGAACAATCATCGACAAAACAAATTTCTTCACAGTTATCATCTTTTGTTGATGTGATGGGGCGCCCAGAGCGAGGTTCGGTCATTGACTTCTTCTCGGCCATCTTGGAAGAGCTTGTACCGCTTGTAAACATCTTGAAAATCGCCGAGCACACCAAAACACGTCTAACTTTCTATCTGTCAAGAACAAACTAAGTATGATATATGCTTGAAACTGTGAACATATGCTCGGTACATGTGTACCAACCAACACAGCAAAAAACAAAATCGATAATCGAATGTACGTTGCCCGCGAAATTTGAAAAATCATCTTACCTTTTGAGCAAACCTTGTATGTGTATGTGATAGAAAATCTTAGATTAACCCAAAATAATACCTTAGTGCGAAAAAACAAATCTGGATCTCATCAGTAAAAATAACATACATAACAACAAAGGGAAATAACACTATCTAGAGCTAAAACAATTAGAGTGAATGATTTTTGTGATATAATGAGTGAATGGGTTCCGAGGAATGTGAGTGATAATGAGTATATGCTAGTCATGGGTGATTTCAATATAGACTTTAGTTATGCAAATAACTATGAATTGAACTACAGAAAGCAGTTTTTACTTAATATTGGTCTGAAGCAATTAGTGAATGAACTAACGAGAATAACAGCTACTTCAAGTAGGCTGATAAATTGTGTTTTAAATAGTTATACTGTAAATACGGATGTTAAAGCAAGAAGCATTTTTAAGATATCGAATAAATCAGTATATATCGCGTAAGCCCAATCAACTTAAAATTATTAAATATGAGAGAAATCGGTTTATCACCAAACTTAATAGTTACATGTTGGGTACCCGTGAAGACTTAAATATTTGTGCGAACAAATTTGAGGATGCACAAAAATGTGCATTATCGTCACTGACAAAAACCATCACAATAAGAAAAAAGTGTGCGGAGTGGTTTAATATTGAATTCGCGAGGCGTAAACGGGAGAAAGTATGTTTATATAACCGAGTCGTAGTATAGTCCGTTTCAAATCACCGTGCAATTTCTTGCGCATGTGACCTCTTTTTCAGTCTATTCTAGTAATCCTGGAAGTGATCCAGACGAAATTCAAGCGTAACCATACTTTGATGTTGATTGCATTGAGTCTCAGCGCGTACTGACTATCTGCTTGAATGGCATTGAATAATGTATTGTGGAAAAGATAAGAAGCCGGTATTGACAGATGCGAAACCAGAGTGTAAAGAGGATGCATGGACGTGGAAGGCGTGTCTATTGTTTATTTTTTTCACTAGTTGGCAATGACGATTTTATGGAAAGCACTCTCTTCACAATTATTGTGTTGAAAAGAAGAAATAATATTTTGCTAATATTAATTTGACTTAAAATATGGATATAAAAGTTGAATAAATTGAAGTTAAATGTTTATTTTTTTATGGTGTGTTGTGTGATCCAACACTTATTTTTTCAAGATCAATGTACTTAATCGTCATCAGTGGTATCATCATCCTCGCCGTCGCCGTCGCTTAAAATTTCAGTTGATGAATCTTCGCCGGGTCTAATAACAATTCTCTCGGTGAAGGTACCCCAACTCAGTTCATAACTCAAATAACTTTCTTCTGTCCTTATAGCCTTATCACATGTTTTTTTCCATTCCTCGACAGTAATTTTTGCAAACTCTTCTTCTGCTATTTTCTTGATGTCATCCAGCTTAAAGGTGGTGTTTCTACCCAACACTCTAGATTTTACAATACCCCATATATCCTCAATTGGGTTCAAGTCCGGATGGTATGGTGGTAGCCTGAGTACCTTATGGCCTGCTGATCTAATGAAGTCGTCTATTTTATGCTGCGGGGATGTCTTGTTTTGTGGAACTAAAGCATACAGTTCAATCTTCAGCATTGAAGAGCTATGCGCAACATTATTTTCTACTAGCCAATTAATTACCTCCAATTTCGTTGCTGATGAAGTTGGGAATCGTTTTTTTAATTTATTGGGATAGGGGAAGTTGTCCATTACAATAACCGACGGTTCCTCTCGCTGGTCCAGTACTTGATCTCTTAACTATTTTGAGATATTGTCAAAGTTTATCTCATCATGATAATCACCCGATTTCGATCCAGATTTAATGATTAGACCATTTGAACCACCAGCGTGAGCAATTATAAGCCAAGATCCTTTTCCAGTAAACTCTTTTAGTCCTTCCGTACTTCCAGCAGTCCAAGATATTCCTCTTGTGTGGGAGCTAAGCATATATCATTTATCTACATAGATTATCTGATATCCACTTTCACGAAAGTTCCTTATTTGACGGATATATCTTAACCTTTGAATCTTCACTTCTGTCCTTTCACAAAGGATTTTCCTATTATATTCCGTTTTACGAAAAATTAATCCTTTGGCTTTCAGATACCTCTAAAGGGATGTCTTGCTTATCCTAATTTCCAGTTCTTGACGGATTTGTTCACTAAGGGCGCACATTGTTACAACTTTCTTGTCAAATTGGTGGAAGGAGTAGATCATCCTTTTCAAATTCAAGGTCGAAGTCATCTAATCCAGTGCCGATGTGGAATTTTCTTGTTGGGTGATTGTACTGTTCCAGTTTGTTCTTTTAATATTTTGTATATGGTCCTGCTCTCGTAAGAGCTTTATTTTCAGCGTAAGCACTTTTGCTTGGCATGTTAAAGACTTTCCTGGCTTAAAGTATATTGTATATAAATTTACTTTTGCTTATTCCTTGCAAAGGTTTTTTAAGACTAGATTAAAAATTCAATTTTTGCGCATTTATATTCGCAAAAAATAGCCAGAATATATATTTTTTACCTAACCCTTTCAACAAAAGATGTGTGATCAAATTGAATCCTTTTTTATTACATATACATTTATTGCAGGAAGTATTGAATTTTGTCACAAAAAGTAGTGGCCACGCGCATATATGAGCTTATGATGCAAATGGGTTAAACATGAAAGGAAGTGGAGAAAGTTCAGCCGTTTCGTAAATATCATTTACGCAGCTCTCTCATTGCACGTTGATACAGCTGCGTTGTCCTGTTTAAAAATAAACATAGTGTCATCAACATTATCTTCTAAAAACAAAATAAGCGCTGTGTCCAACATTTCACAATATGTTTCCGAGTTCATTTTAGTTGGAACAAAACACAATTGCGCTTTTCCGAAAGAAGAAAAAGCTCCCCAAATCATTACACTGCCTCCATGGTAGTTCCTGCTCATTCTTGGTGGATTGTTGTGACGTAAGTCATGCCAGTAAGAACTGAAACCATCTGGTCCATTAAGGTTAAACTGCTTTTTGTCAGAGAATATAACTTTATTCCATTTTTCGTCCCAAGTCATATGCTCTCTGGCAAATACTAATCGAGCTGTTTTATGATGGATTTTCAGAAGTTCCTTTTTAAGCTGTTTTTTGTTAACCACGTTCGGAGTACTCGATAAAATTTGTTGAACGCGTTAACACGACAAAGGGTTAGGGAAAAAATCAACGGTATTACTATAAAAATGAACAATAGTATCCCATATTTTCAATATTCCCACACTATACCCTTCTGTGAAAGCAGTTTTAAATTTTGTGAAAATAATATGAATGAACTTATTGAGATAGTTGAATCAATCAATAAAAAATGTGATTTCTATGGGTATAATACGAGGGGCGCTCAACATATTCTCGGTATCGGGGTGAAGCTGTGGTTGTATATATGAATTGACTTATTTATCAAGTAATACTATTATTTTAGTGCATTCATGTAAAATTTCATATAAATGTGATTATTAATTCGCGTTTTATCTCTAGTTAAACAGAATCATAATGGCAACTGAGACGATGATGGTGAAAATTGAGCATCGCGCTGTAATTAAATTTCTCACTAAGCAAGGAAAAAGTAAAAAAACTATTCATGAAGAGATGGTGGCTGTTTACCAGGGTTCCGCACCTTCATTATCAACTGTGCAAAAGTGGTCAAGTGAGTTCAAGAGAGGCAGAGAGAGCATTGAAGACGACCCCCGCTCCGGCGCCCCGGCTACTGCTTGTACGGGAGAAAGCATCAAAGAAGTCGAAAAACTTGTTCTTGAGGATGCCCGAATAAAGGTGAAAATGATGGCAGAGATCACCAAGCTTTCAATTGGTACCATTCACACCATTCTTCATGACCACCTTCCAAAGGTCAGTGCAAGGTGGGTGCCACGAATGCTCACAGCGCCTCAGAAAAAAGTGAGAATCGCATGCTTTAGAGAGCTTTTGGAGATGTGTAGTGAGAACGCGGACGGTGTTATGGATCGAATTGTTACTGGGAACGAAACATGGGTCCACCACTATGACCCTAAAAGCAAACAAGAGTCCATGCAGTGGCATAAAAAAGGAACAGACCCCCCGAAGAAGTTCAAAGTCACTCCGTCTGCCGGGAAGCTCATGGCCCCAGTTTTTTGAGACTCAAAGGGAATCTTGCTCATTGGGTACAAAAAAACCATCAACACCACATCCTACGTTTCCACTTTGCATAATTTGCGGGAGGAAATTAAAAAGAAAAGACGGGGTAAACTCGCAGCGGGTGTGTTGCTTCTTCATGACAACGCTCCTGTTCACACGGCGCGAGTTTCCAAGGCTGCTGCGCGAGGTTGTGGTTTCGAAGAAATCCAACACCCACCCTATAGTCCAGACCTTGCCCCTAGTGATTATTTCCTGATTCCGGATTTGAAAAAAATGTCTTCGTGGAAAAAGATTTTCGGATGATGAAGAACTCAAGTCGGCAATAAATGGGTATTTTGCAGAGAAAGCGGAAATTTATTTTTTTGAGGGTTTAAAAAAGCTTATCTCAAGATGTAACAAATGCATTGATGTTAGGGGAGATTATATTGAAAAATAAAAACAATTTAAATTGAATTCGCATTTTCCTTCATATCGATACCGAGAATATATTGAACGCCCCTCGTATGGCAGTATAATATTGGACTGTAAAGGTGAACTTTTACCGCTTCTACTCAAAATAATTAATTTAACTCTCCGAAATGGAGTATTCCCCGAAAGTTGGAGGACTGCGGACATCATACCGGTTGAAAAAATAAGTAATGCGAGGACACAAGAGGAATGGAGACCTATAAATACAGTATGTTATCTATTTACGAAAAGATATTGGAGAGAAAGTTTGTAGGCAATTAATGTGAAGTGTGGAGGAAAAGAAAATCCGCGTTTATGCGGGGATACTCATGTGAAACATCTATTAGTTGGATAATAAATGAATGCGAGCATTGGAAACAATAGATCGGGATATATTGACGAGTAAACTCTATAAATATGGTATTCGTGGAATAAGAGTGGTTTAAAAGTTATTTACATGGAAGAACTCAGATAGTGTATATTAAAGAATCATATTCAAGCCCGCAGCAAATACCCGTTGGTGTACCCCAAGGATCGGTACTTGGCGTTTTACTCTTTCTATTGTACATAAACAAAGTATGCCTTTTTGCAAATGATTCTCTTATACTCAGTGAAAAGGATATAAGTGTTAGTGAAAATATTATTTCAGAGTGAAATAGATAAAATGAATCATTAATGTCCAAAAAACTAAGTGTATTGGTGTTAATATTGTAAAATGTTTGTGTGGGTACAAGTGATAGAACTTATTCTTTTCAATACAAATCCCTTTATTCAGTACAGTTACAATTCACTATTTAGTTTCTCTCAGTACAATCCAATTTCTCAACCACTTATACTTTTCTTATCTTTTACTTAAACCACTTAATTACTTCTCCTAATTAACACTTCAGATTTCACTTTAGAACTGATTTGCATACCTTGGGGATGCTGGTATTTATACTCGAATGACATACTTCGAGAACAATCCTCGCCATCCAGCGTCCCATACAATTTCCAATTTGCTAGAAAATTCGATTCCACTCTCCAGTCGGGACTTTGTTATTCCAGTATCGACATTTTCTGCTCTGTGAATCTAGATGTCGCTGCTCACATTGAAGTGGTTATCACATTGCTCCCTCCCTACAGTTGTTCGTCCCGAACAACTTCGTCATTCAGCATCCCGTTGAAGTGACACATTCTATCCAAATGGACCACTTTCAATTTTCCTCGATCCCCGCGCTGGATCCGGTAGACAACGTCATTAATGCGGGTTGTCACCTTGTATGGGCCTTCCCAGTCCTGTTGCAATTTTGGTGATTTGCCTTTCTTACGCTGAGGATTATACAGCCAAACCAGATCTCCTTCGCTGAAACCGGAAGATTTCGCCTTGATATCGTACCTAGTTTTCATGCGGCTGCTTGCTAGCTTCATCTTTTCTCTGGTGTCTTCATGCAATTTACGAATCCTGCTGCGTAAGTCATTCACGTACTCGTTCACTTCTTTGGGCTCCGTCGGTGGGGATCCGAATTTTGCTTCACTTGGCAACCGAATTGTTTGACCAAATAAGATCTCGGATGGTGTGTGCCCTGTTGAGCTATGGACCGCGTTTCGGTAGGCCATTAAGAAGAGGGGTATGTGTCGATCCCAATCCCGCTGGCAGTTGCTGACAACCTTAGATAGATGCTCATTCAAGGTCCGATTGAATCGCTCGACCATTCCATCAGATTGAGGGTGTAGTGGCGTTGTCCTTGTCTTTCTTATTCCCAAATATTGGCATATTTCCTGGAAGACTTTTGATTCAAAGTTTCGCCCTTGATCAGAGTGCAGCTCCATTGGGACCCCAAATCTGCTCACCCAGTTGTTGACTATCTGTTCGGCTACGGTCTTAGCCTCTTGATTTGGGATGGCAAACACTTCCGGCCACTTACTGAAGTAATCCATGACTACGAGAGTATATCGGTTTCCATTAAAGGTTTCGGGAAACGGCCCAGCGATGTCGATGGGTATTCGTTCGAAAGGTGCTCCGACATTGTATTGTTGCATTTGTCCATGTGGCTTTACTTTTGGGCCCTTGGTAGCCGCACATCTTATGCACTTTTTGCACCAATTCTCGACATCTTGTTTAGCGCTTAGCTAATAGAAACGTTCCCTTACCTTTTCCAACGTCTTTTTTATTCCCAAATGGCCTCCTGAGATTCCGTCATGTATTTCATGGAGCACTTGGTTGACTCTGGACCGTGGCACAATTAGCTGCATACGAGATGTTGTCCCATCTGCACTTTCCCATTTTCTATTCAGCAATCCATCTTGCACAAAAAGCGAGTCCCACTGTGCCCAGTATGCCTTCAGAGGTTGGCTCCGATCTGATATCTGCTGCCAGCTTGGTATTTCCTCGTGTTCTTTCCAGGCCAATATTGGTTCGATGTCATTGTCTGCCTGTTGGGAGGATCGGATTTCGTCTATACTCCAACCCTCTATTGGCTCAGTCCTGATCGTTTGGATAGTTGCCTGTTGTTTCGCTTCTTTACGATTGCAGTGTTCGCATTTTACTCCGCACGGTCGACGAGAGAGAGCATCAGCATTTGAGTGGAGTGTTCCCTTGCGGTGTTGCACTTCAAAGTCGTAGCCCTGCAACTGCTCGATCCATCTTGCAACTTGGCCTTCAGGGTTCTTAAATTGGAGTAGCCATTTCAGAGCTGCGTGGTCTGTCCGGAGAATGAACTTTTGTCCGTAGAGGTACTTATGGAAATGCTTCGTAGCCAGAATTAAAGCCAGAAGCTCGCGCCGGGTTACACAGTAGTTCCGTTCAGGTCTGGAGAGTACTTTGCTGTAATATGCGACCACTTTCTCTTGACCGTCATGAACTTGGGAGATCACAGCTCCGGCCCCAACATTGCTAGCGTCTGAGTCCACGATGAACATTTTTCCGGGCGTGGGGTAACCCAAGATGGGGGCATTGCACAGCTGTCGCTTCAGTTCTTGAAATGCTTTTTCGCATTCTCCAGACCACCTGAACTGTCGGCCTTTTTCTGTAAGTTGATGCAGGCTCCTTATTGGACTATATGCACATAAGGTTCAATATTAGATGCAATATCGGACATGGTTCAACTAGATACATGAAGAAACTTATGAACATCAGTACTTTTCAAGAAAAGCAAGTCAGCTGTCAAAGCTGACTCACTGCCCACATCTCTACAGTCTTTTGGGGACGCAAATCAAGCAGCGGATCAGCTAAATGAAGCCATTATCTCATCATTTAAATGCAGTTGCAAGTTCAAAACCGATATCGTTAAAAGGTGTGTACCCTCAACTTGAAAAAAATCCGTAAATTCGTGGAAATATTTTTAACAAATCCAAACACGCCGGTAATTAGGTAACTTCAATGAAAAATTGAGACAGTCCAAAAGAGCTTCTTTATAACAAATTGCGAGAACCTGGAAAAACTGCCAGGGATCTCGCGACTCCAAAAAATTATATCAAAGGACTTTACAAATACTCGTAGCTTAGGTCTGGTACAAAAAGAAGATGCTACTTTCACAGCTAGTCGAGAAGAAACTCTGCTTAAGGTTCATTTCCCAGACTTGACCCTTTTAAACAACACACAGTATGTCAATTCTGAAACCACAAGCTTATTACACAACAAAGTATAGACAAAGTTAAATGGGTTATAAACTCATTTAAATCATATAAGGCAACTGGATCAGACTGAATGGTTCCAGCACTGATTCAAAAAGGTCTGGCCCAGATTCTTCCCACTCTAACCGCCTTATTTACGAGGGGCGTTCAACATATTCACGGTATCGGGGTGAAGCTGTGGTTGTATATATAAATTGACTTATTTATCAAGTAATACTATTATTTTAGTGCATTCATGTAAAATTTCATATAAATGTGATTATTAATTCGCGTTTTATCTCTAGTTAAACAGAATCATAATGGCAACTGAGACGATGATGGTGAAAATTGAGCATGGCGCTATAATTAAATTTCTCACTAAGCAAGGGAAAAGTCAAAAAACTATTCATGTAGAGATGGTGGCTGTTTACCAGGGTTCCGCACCTTCATTATCAACTGTGCAAAAGTGGTCATGTGAGTTCAAGAGAGGCAGAGAGAGCATTGAAGACGACCCCCGCTCCGGCTACTGCTTGTACGGGAGAAAGCATCAAAGAAGTCGAAAAACTTGTTCTTGAGGATGCCCGAATAAAGGTGAAAATGATGGCAGAGATCACCAAGCTTTCAATTGGTACCATTCACACCATTCTTCATGACCATCTTAACCTTTCCCTTTCAAAGGTCAGTGCAAGGTGGGTGCCACGAATGCTCACAGCGCCTCAGAAAAAAGTGAGAATCGCATGCTGTAGAGAGCTTTTGGAGATGTGTAGTGAGAACGCGGACGGTGTTATGGATCGAATTGTTACTGGGGACGAAACATGGGTCCACCACTATGACCCTGAAAGCAAACAAGAGTCCATGCAGTGGCATAAAAAAGGAACAGACCCCCCCGAAGAAGTTCAAAGTCACTCCGTCTGCCGGGAAGCTCATGGCCACAGTTTTTTGGGACTCAAAGGGAATCTTGCTCATTGAGTACAAAAAAAAGGTGAAACCATCAACGCCACATCCTACGCTTCCACTTTGCATAATTTGCGGGAGGAAATTAAAAAGAAAAGACGGGGTAAACTCGCAGCGGGTGTGTTGCTTCTTCATGACAACGCTCTTGTTCACACGGCGCGAGTTTCCAAGACTGCTGCGCGAGATTGTGGTTTCGAAGAAATCCAACACCCACCCTATAGTCCAGACCTTGCCCCTAGTGATTATTTCCTGTTTCCAGATTTGAAAAAATATCTTCGTGGAAAAATATTTTCGGATGATGAAGAACTCAAGTCGGCAATAAATGGGTATTTTGCAGAGAAAGAGGAAATTTATTTTTTTGAGGGTTTAAAAAAGCTTATCTCAAGATGTAACAAATGCATTGATGTTAGGGGAGATTATATTGAAAAATAAAAACAATTTAAATTGAATTCGCATTTTCCTTCATATCGATACCGAGAATATATTGAACGCCCCTCGTATGTATATATGTAGGTATTTAGGTATGTCTTCAACTGGGGATACATCCCAAAAGCCTGGAGGGCAGATAAACCTAGTGAACTACATAAATCCCATCGACCCTTATGATCTTCCGGTCAGACTAAATTCTCTGTCTCAGCCATCAATGGTTGCCGACAAGGTGTTCTCTCACCGCTCTTCTGGTCACTGGTCATTGATTATCTATTAAAAAAAATTTCTAATCTGGCTGTCAAACAATAGGATAAGCCGATGACTTAGTCATAATAGTGAAGGGTGAACATCCTAAAGACTTTTACTATAAGATGCAGACTGCTCTAAAGATAAATGACTAGTATGTTAGAGAAAATCTCTCCATCAATCGCAATAAAGCTATACTTGTTCCCTTCACTCGTAAAAGAAATCTGAACCTTGACCAAATCTCACTTAATGGTACAGAAATTGTGTACTCCAATGAAGTAAAATATCTTGGAATTGTTTTCCATAAAAAACTAAATTGGAATTCATATATGTATTAATAATAAAATTACCAGAGCGACTAAAGCCATTTCGGCTTACCGTCGTATGTATGGTAAGACCTGGGGATTAACCCCAAAAATCAATTATTGGATCGCCTCGATTATCCAGCGGACAGCGGACCGAGGCTGTCCCGGATAAGCAAAACGCCGGTTAATCGAGTTAGAACAGATTCCTGCATTTTTTCCATTTATTTTATGTTCAAAAGTCAGTTGGGACAGGTTTTGAACATACATTTGAGAAGAAGTTACATACTAATAATGCGTTTTTATTCAAAACATACCTACGAGTACAATAATTTATTTGAATATGTATGTATTTCTCTACGCATCTTCACTTTTGCATGTAGCTAAATTGTGTTTGGTAAAAAAAATTCCCGGAAAGTGCGCCGGATAATTGAGCGCCGGATAATCGAGGTTCTACTGTATACAATAATGATACGACCTATCATCACTAATCAATAGTATAGTGGAACAAAAGAAAAGAGAAATCTGCCATACAAAGACTTGCATGCCTCGGCGTCACCGGCGGAATGCACACATGCATTCGAGGCCTTCATTAGTTTAATGCCACAGGAGAGATTAATCACTTAGATCACATGGATCAAATTAATCTTCTCTCCGAAATCCCCGAGCTTGACATGATCTGCGGGGTGAACGACCGCCTACCTGAGACTCTGTGCTTCGGCAGAAGGTTTAACATACTGATCGCAACGCGAGGATCATGGAACTACAAAAACCCCAACCACAAACTTGAAGTGGTATACGGATGGATCGAAGATGGACACCGGGGTGAGTGTTGGTATTTTTGGTCTAAACACCAGAATTTCGCAACCAATGGGAAAAAGTCCCTATATATTTCAAGCGGAAATACGTGCCATTCAGGTGTGCACAAATCTCATCCTCGATAAAAAAAAATGAAGGGCGTCGCCTTCCACATACTAACGGACAGTCAAGCATCTATTAAAATTAATTTCAAATCAGTCATGCACTGATCAATACACTACAAGATCTCTACCATAAGAATAAAGTAAAACTTTAGTGGGTGCCTGGCCATATAGGTATTGACGGAAATGAAATAGCCGACGAACTGGGTAGAAACGGTTCGGCTGATTCTTTCATCGGCCCTGAGCCGTTCTGTAATATTTCTAATTCAGCAATAAAGAGTTGGTAGAACAAAATGTGTATATCCCATTGGAAAAACATCCAGGGGTTCGATAGGCTAAAAGAGCCATCAAACCCTTTCACAGAAAATCAAAAGAGCAACTACAAGTCAAAAGAGATGGTACGAGTATTACCTTCGATATCACCAACACAAAACAGGTCTTATTCAGGAAACTGAATGCCGTCTTTTAATCCCTAGGGAAACTCTCAAAATCTTCACCAGAGAGATTCTCATTTTCATCAAAAGAGTTAAGCCTCGCATGGCTTCGTAATACTGATTCTGTGGTATAAATGATCTTTTAGGTTGCAATGCCCCCAAATAAAAAAAAAGCCGGTAATATACTTAGCATACCTATTCCATAACGATAAATCGATTACTTGGTGTATTGCTTTCGTAACAAACGTTGGCTGGGAGCCAACATAATTAACAAATAGGTAAGACGATAGTATGAAATCGCGGAGATGATTGCCTCTCCCGGGTATTTGCTACTGCCCCAAAAAGTATTCTAAGCATTAGCATCGTAGCATACGATAGGTCACATCTTCGTGGAATGTGTGAATGTCAAGAACAATTGTACCAACATATTATAATAAAAGGAAACGGATTTAAATCAGTCAAAAGAGAGTGCCAACATTTGCTTATTCCGTCAACTTTTTAAATAAGATCGTGAATAATACACTTTTACCTATTTCAAAGAAACAATCCCGGCAGCTGCTGCGCGCTTAGTACCGTTCGTTCGACTACTTTGTATTTGGGATACATAGTCTTAGTCATTTACATTTAAATAAATTTCTTTTCAAACTGCAAAACAAGATAAATGATTCTTTTGGTAAAATACATGATTCTGTTTTTCAAACACTCACCGTTTCCAAAATTTTAATTTTTTTAAATCCGCTTGTAGATGGATAACTATACCATGGAATATAAAATAAACTATTAAATGGATATATAAAAATTCCGACTTGAATCGTGGACACCGTGGACGTGGGCAAAAAAAAATAAATAAATAAAAAAAATATTCTACGCTATATTTCAAATATAGCTTTTTTTTATAAGTACATTTATTTTGACTCGTAATGAATTCCCCTTTTAAATAAAAATTAAAATTAAATCAATCTCTTACAGTTTGACTTCAAAATCCTATACCAAACGTATGACACTCCTTAAGCAATCGTACCTAAAAAATTTGGGATACAATTTTTCCAAATTTTATTTTTACGTAGTTGCTAACATAAGTTTGGAGAAAAACAAGTAAAAATAAATGTTTATCATCGCAAATGTTTTGAACCAATTTTTGAAGCACTTGTTCCACTCCGAACATGAGTTTTAAACGCATCAACTGGGTCTCATTGGGTGCCAAATCGGGGTTATGCGGTGGATGACCCAACAAGTCGATGTTTTGAATGCTCCAAAAGTCACTTGTTTGAGCCGGACCTGAGAGTGCTTGTATTATCGTGGTGGAGAATGAATGAGTGTTGCTTTTCCTTATTTCCCCAAAGACTTCTGGCAAACAAATGGCGGTGTACCATTCAAAATTGACCATTCTACGTTATTTTAATGGTACGGTGACGACATGTCCGATTTTTCCGAAGAAATGGGCGACAATATGCTTCGAAGTGCTTAGTGCGCGAACAGCTTTTGTTGGATTTGGCTGACTTTGACCGTTGACCGCTGTTTAGTTTCGGGCTCATATGCATAAATCCATGATACGTCGCCTGTTACGATCTTATAGATGTCTTTTGAAGCACCGCGATCGAATTTTTTCAAAATTTATTTGGACCAATATCCTAATTTTGAGCGAATGCCAAATTATGCGGTATCCAACGCGAATAAATCTTTTTAACTTAAATGGAACTAACGCCCAAGCATTTCTAAATTTCACGACAAGTCACATGACGATGCAATATCAGCTCCCACAGAGCATTGTTTTCTGGCACAACAACCTTCGAGAAATTAGTCCTGGAGCGAACGACGACTACGATTGAATTCGGAAAACCAGCGAAACACGGTGGCATGGGATGGTGCTTCATTACCAAAATTTGAATCGAGTTCATCGGCACACTGTTGTTGTTAAACTTTTCGATTCCGATGTTAGATTTGACGGATATATACCGGTTTTGTCATATCTCAAATTTTAACAATTTTAGGTTGTTTGATCACTACGGTTAGAAATTTAAAAAATTTTTTTAAAGGGGCTTGACGCGCATTTGGTTTCTTTGGATACTATTGGCATCCACGCAGTTTAACTTTAATTTTTTTCCTTATAAGTTCGTCTCGTATTTTTACTATTATTGTGATACGGCTTTTAATGTAAACATACTCTATTCAAATCAAAGTTGTTACAAGTTTACAAGTTACAAG
Source organism: Volucella bombylans (assembly GCA_949129095.1). Lineage (NCBI taxonomy): Eukaryota > Metazoa > Arthropoda > Insecta > Diptera > Syrphidae > Volucella > Volucella bombylans. The sequence continues at coordinate 279,137,590 of OX422140.1, forward strand.
TTAACTTTATTGAGACAAATTTATTCAATACATTATAATACTATCTTATTTTAAATATGATCGACTTAATGACATGTCTGACTTAAACAAAAGTGAAAGTAAATATTCTAGATAAATATTAATTAGGAAGTAATTACAAACGAATTGTGCTGGGCTTAAATTTGGGTACGCTTGCTCCCGGTGTACTTTCACTACTTTGCTCTTTTTGGCAGTCTTAACCTAGTATTTATAACTTAAAACTAAAACTAAAACCTAAGCTAATTAAACCTAAAAAAGATGCATCTTCATCTTATTAGATAAATATGTACTGAATAGTGCGAAGGATCCTTAATCGTACATTGGCTGCAAAAGCTTTGACAATCCTTAATTTTTCGTATACAACATATACAATACTAAGGAAATTCAACAAACAAATATTGCAAAGTCATCCCCTAAGTTAAAAGTAGATGCTTTTTCGTAGAACGGTGCTATCTTGTGTCTATTTGTATCTGGTATTATCAGGGATACTCAGTCCTCATTTAAAAGGCTAAAGGGTGACAGATAATAGTTGACATTCAAACTGTCGATAACATTAGAGTCCATAAGAAATCTTATCAGTTTGTTTTTTGAAGAAGCTTTATTTGGTATTTCATGAGTGGTGTAATCTGAGTTGCTTCATATATAGTTTTGTTAGAGAATCATTTTTTATCGGGTTTTCTCAACATTCCGCAGCAAAACCTCAGTATTTTTCTCTCAAAGACCTCCATTTCTTTGGTTACAGTGGGTGTGATGGTAAACCAAATAGAAAAACCGTATGTCAGAATTGGTCTTACTAGGTGGGGTGAAAAGTATCCTCCTTGGGAATGAAAAAATTTTTTTTTAAATGTTTTTTTATTTTATTCAATATAGTCCCCTTTTAGCTTGATACACTTATTCCAGCGATTTTCCAACTGATCCCGTCCGAAAAGTAATTTTCCGGAAGGTCTGCAAAATACTCCTCCGTGGCGTCGATGATTTCCTCGCGTGAGCTGAATTTTTTATTGATAAGCCATCTTTTGAGGTTTATAAAGAGATAATAGTCCGAGGGAGCACAGCTCGTTGGCTGTGTAGTTGCTTTACCTCATTCGCCGTCGACTCTCGACCGACTTAGATGTATTTATGTGACTGAAAAATTTTTCTTAGTAAATTTTGTCAGCGGTACTTTTTCAGCGACATTTATTTTGCAGTTTATTTTTCGAAAGCAATGGGTGACAAGAGATTATCTGGAGTTTCTTGTTCTGTTTGTAGGAAAACTAAAAGGAATTACCCTGACTTGAACATTATTAAATGTCCTTTTAGGGAAGAAAATTAAATTTTAAATAATTTGTGGATGAAGGCACGTGGTTTTAAAAATGAAGGCAAATACTTTGTTTGTGGAGATCATTTTTGTCCCGAGTTTGTAGGAAAAAAATATCTTAAGGCGGATGCTGTTCCTTCCTTAAATTTAAATTCTGACTTGGATTCAAACTTGAATTTAGAAGATCTGAAGTCTCCTTTAACTAAACGAAGAAGAACGTCGATCAGCTGCAGCATTTCGTGTGCAAGGTGCGATCAGTTATTGGAAAGATGTGCAAAAGAGGAGAAAAAAAATGCAACTTAAAAAAAATATTGTTAAGTTACAAACTTAAATTAAGAAATTTAAAAATAAAACATTATAGAAAAAACAGAGCGCATACTGCTATAAAAATTTTTAATAAAAATAAAATATCTACGACGTGTTAATGGGTATAACCTAAGCGAAATTATAAAAAACAATTTGAAAATCTGTCAAGAACTTGGTCTAAAGGTATGTGCTATTGTTTGCGACCAAGGGGCCAAGAATAGAAAAGCTTATAAAATGTTAGGTGTTTCTGAAGAAAACCCATTTATAATTTTTAATGACGAAAAAATATTTTGTTTTTATGATTTCCCTCATTTGTTAAAATCACTTCGTAATGTTCTATTGAAATCAGATCTACGATGGTAGTGTCTTTGATGTTATCAAAGAAATATACAATTTGGAAGTCGACAACAAAATAGCTAAGACATGTTTAAAATTTAGAAGTTGTCATATAGCACCAAATGCCTTCGAAAAAACGCATGTTCACCTTGCAACGGAAATATTTAGCCCGACAACTGCATTTATTCAAATGGCTTTTGAACTTAATTGCTTAAAAGAAAGCTGTAATAAAGCTGTAGCAAGAGTTCGTACTAAAAGTGAACAATGTATTTGCCTGCATGGATAGTGGTTCACATTATAACAAGAATGTTTTAAGACGGGGAGTTCACCTATAGGATCCAGCTTATAATGAAACAGTTTGTGTCTTACTTATTAGATATACGAAAATCAGTTAAGCTTCCAAGAAACTTTTGTTTAAAAGGAATGGAACAAACTATAAACGGGGTCTTATTACTTTGTCATGATATAAGCAATGGCCTATATGAGAACGTGGATTATTTACTAACAAAGTTGGTTACAACAAAAATCCGTCTGTTTACGAATTTAATGTTTTGATGTCGAAAATTCTCTCGTCAAATCTTATTAATTTTTCTCCTTTCATTAACTGTGATGATGATGATGTAGAATTTTTAAACGTAGACTTATCCCCAATTCAAACTAATATTCCAAAAACTTCTTCATTGCTTACGTATCGTAAGAAAATCGTATGCGATGAAACTCTGTACGAAAAAGTCATTTGTGATATGGAAATCGAAACTAAAATCACATTAGAAACAACAGCAATGTGATATTTTACTGGATATTTTGCTTTTAAAATGCTTTTAAGGAACAAATGTTTAAATTGTTCCAAACTATTTTTAAAAATTGATGAAAAAATAACATGTCCTTCGGAATTTTCCATCTTTGCAAAAAATGATTCTCAAAGAAGTGACGAATGATTTTTTTAACGTTTGTTAAGTTCAAATCATTTTTAGAGAACGTCCACAAGAAAGAAATATAAGAGAAACAATGACCTTGGAATGCATAAGGATAACAAATACTAGCGATCCGAAATGGTTTGATGAAAAAGTCCTTGCTATTTGCATCGCAAGGACCTTCTATACTTTGCTCTCCTCGTTTTATTACGGAAGCATTGTTCGTGCAAGGTAGAAAAAAACATAGCATCCAAAAATCAAAAAAAATCAAATTTTATCTGGAAAAAAAACCTAAAACAACTATTCAATAAAAACAACATTAAATAGAGCGCATTCTGCTTTGACCTTCCTACGGTTCTTAAATACGAGTATAATGTTTATTATCAGTCAAATTTGATTTAAAAAATTACGTTGCGAAAAACGGAAAACTTCTATCCAACAAACAGAATACGCAACTTGATACTACAAAACAATTAAGAGTAACATCATGTCTGAGTATGTTCTCTAGTTCGATCGAACTGGGACGTACAGGTACGTCCAATTGAATGGAAAAATGGTTCGACTTTTTCCTTCGGCGTGCAATATCTATGTAACCTATAGCATCTACAGTTCTACTCCAATTCTAAGCTTAGGAATTGAAAAATTGTCTGGGGCACATCATGCACCATGCTTTCCACTACAAAAAGGAATATACATGGTGCATGCTTTCAGTTCCTGTTCCTGTATCTGACCTGAATAAAGAGCAAGATAGCCAGCATGCACGAGTTCTGGTGCTCTAGGTACTGGGGCCTAAAAAAAAATAATAAAAAAAAATAGTGCAGTGCAGTGCAGTGGAGAAAAAAATATCACAGTGCGGATATCCCATCTCTTCCGCTCCTGGTTGAACCAATATTGCTTGCACTCAGGCACTGATGTTAATGTACTCGTATTTATCATACGGCATGGAGAGTGACTGAATATATGCAACAACCGATGGATAGCGGGTTATGTGTGAATTTTGTTGGTGCGCTGTTTTATATTTTAGCAAAGGCATAACACCTATAAGTGTTTGAGTCGGTAAACCAACGTCAGAATTCTCACTTCGCAGCCTTGCTTAGCATCGTCGGTGTTTGTGATTATGACTTGGGAATTCAGGGTGGACATGGCCAATATACGTATATACGTTTTCTGCGTACGTCCACGTCTGTAAGTACAGAGCAGCTGTTTAGGCACTTAGTGAAAGCGAGGTAGATCCCCGCCCACACCTTTCAGATCACCCTGATCTGAAGCTATCTGGCTACGAACTAATGCCATTATTCTTTTCTCACTGCGGTCTTGCCATTTACGTGCTTAGTAATGTAGCTTACCAAACTCCAAAACAATATGATCCATGTTCCAATCTTGAATTCAACTTCATGTGTTTAAAATTCCATCTCCGTAAGCAAATCGTCTATTACTGCTTTATTTACAGAAGCCCCAAACTACATCAACACAGACAACAACCGAAAGACAGTGTGTTGAGATCTTCGTTACGGAAAACAACTTGACCCAGATTTTAAATGGGCCCACGCGAGTACCAGACATTGAGAGTCATACCGCTAAGACCCTGGCCTTGTTTTTAACTTCTCACCCTTACTGTTGATGTGCTTTCCCCTCTAGGCTCACGGACCATTGTATCATATCAGCTAACGAGAAGTAAACCCAAAACACAGTTAGAGAAAATATTCATAAAAGAACCGTATGACAATACGAGAAAGCCAATTGGATAGGACTTAACAGCTTCTTTACGAATTTTAACTGGTCGTTATGTTTCCTTGATAAAGACTTGGATGCTATTCCTGATATGATCACAGACACTATTCACTTCGTAATAAGATCCTTTATCCATCATCGGATGACGATTATGAAACAAACCAAAAGAAAAGGGGGTGGTAGAAGTGTTAGAGAAGTGTTTCGACCTACACTCGAGTGCGTCGAATCTTCAATGGGAAGTGGACGAATCCACTTTCGCACTCGTGTAGCAGCAAGCAAGAGTACTTAAATACCTTAATATACACAAATCGGCTGGTCCAGATGGCATAACATCCGTTCCGTTCGCTGGCAAAACCAGTACGTAAGCTTTTTGTCAATCTTACTCCCTAAGACTCTTTCAGAGCAGATGGAAAACATCATTTGTCCAGCCCGTCCTTAAAAAAGGCGAATCTTCTCTCTCTTATTACAGACCAATTGCACTTACGTTCCTTCTTTTCAAGGTAATGGAAACGCTGCTAAACCGTCAGCTCATGAAATATCTAGAAACGTGAAAACATCTCAATGACAGGCAGTATGGTTCTCATAGCAACGGGTCCACTGATGATTTGATTACATACATCAATCATTATTTCTAAGGTATTTATAATAGGGGATAATATCACTCAAACAATGGACACCCTCGAACACCGCCGTAATTTCTCGTGTCTCTGTTGTATCGCTGTTTCCACCAACAGTGCTCCATAGAAATCGCCAATATCATTCCGCCCCTTCAGACTTTCAACCGTAACACCCGTCTCGATATGAATGCTCATCAATACACCCTCAAGCCCACTTTCGGACGTACTCTAAAATATTGTGATTTGTTCTTAAGCCGTACAACTCGCTTATGATATGCCCTGCCAAGCTTTTTTTTTGTTTTTTTAAAGAACTTAACCCTCAAGTGGGTATTAATAAACTTAAAATGCCTGAGCCTGAGTTTTTTGGAGAATGGGATAGAGAGAAAGAGTCGTCATAACTTGCAAACATTCAAGACCAATGTACATCTGCACCTCTCTTTTTCTCTTCCCTAAGTTTCCTACTCCCGCGCTGTGTGCAAATATTTTAGAGGTAGAGGACCACCGTTGGGTGCCGTGTTTGCTTACGTGTTGGAATGAGCATTTCCAACGCTCTGTTGGCTCACCTTAGGCGCAATAAATCCGAGTTTTGGCGCCATTTAATTACTGTAGATGAAACTTGGATACACCATTATACGCCCGAAACAACAATTCAGTTAAAACAGTGGACTGCAAAGGGCGAGCCGGCTCCAAAAAAAACAAAAACTGTTTTTTCGGCTGGGAAAGTGATGGCGACTGTTTTTTGGGATAGTAAAGGAGTTAACTTAATCGATTATCTTCAAAAAGGAAAAACCATTACAGGAGCATCCTACGCATCATTACTTGCCAAGCTGAAGGCATAAATTGCGGAAAAACGGCCAAATTTGCAGAAAAAGAAAATTCTGTTTCACCAAGACAACGGGCCGTCTCATACCTCAGCGGTTGCCATAGCGAAAATCCATGAATTACAGTTTAAACTGCTTGACCATACTTATTCACCAGATCTAGCCCCAAGAGACTCCTTTTTGTTCGCTCATCTAAAAACTGCGCTCGGAGGACAGAGATTTTCATCAAATGAGGAGCCAATCACCTTCGTGAACAATTATTTTGCAGAGAAAAACGTCAAGTACTATTTGGACGGGTTAGAGAGATGGGAGCATCGCTGGGAGAAGTGTGTAGTGTTACAAGGATACTATGTACACAAATAAAAAAAAAATTGAGAAAAAATGTCTTGTATCATTGTTCGGTCGGAAGCTTTTCAGACAACATTAAAAAAAAACCTTAGTTTACTTTATAGCACTTCCCCCAACTGCCGCCACTTGTGCGTAGGTAACGTGGGGAGTAACGGCTGGTGTTTGTGTGTGAACAGGTATGTATATGTTTAACTTCCGCTTTCCAGTTAGGAGCCGTGCCAACCCACAAGAGAGTTCGTCTTACCTAGAGCGCATTCCTTTGACTTGTGGTCCTTTCTGCATTTTACACTTCGACGCCGAATCTTTATCAGTGAACATATTGCAAAATATTAACGCTCCTTTTTACTTTATTTAATTAGTCTAGGACGTTGATACGCCTTAGGCCATCCAGTTTGCTATTGGGAGTATGCTGAACCAGGAAAAACGATAATTTCCGCTTCTCGCTTTTGGTTCTAGCTGTGGCGAAAGGCTTGACTCCTACGAATTTAAGACCATTGCACTTTTCCCTTTTATGCAGCTTTAAGAGCCCCTCCGGATCCGTAGACGGTTCCAACCGTCTGCATAATTTGCAGCTTTACACCCTTTGGCGCGAAGGAGAAGACCTCCGTCACCGAATCCCTTAACAAACTTTTTAAGAAAAAATTTCAGCCTTTGGCCGTCTTACATAAGCCAATTGTGTCCTTCAATTCTATTTTGTAAGTGTTGCATCTGTTGTTGTTATTGTGATTTTTGTTGCTGTTGTTATTTTTGGCATGGAACATTTTCTTATTGTGATTTTGCCTGTTTTTATCAGGTCTTGTGCCGGTTTTTATATGTTTTGTTGTTGTAGCGGATATTTCTGTGTTTTTTGTTGCGATTATGGCCTCGCTTATTTTTAACTGCCACGGAGAGCCCTAGAGTTGTTGTTTCTGCTCCTTTTCTCTCCTTGAAACTTGCTTTGCTTTTATAACAAGCACTGTTTGGTGTACATGTCTAATGATACTGGTCATCTCTTCAACCTCTCATTCAGAGACCGCCAGAGATGCGAAGCTGTTGTTAACCCCCACCTTTTCGACCATTGGTGTTCGTGTTTTTATTTTTTATTCAGTCATCGACTAACACTCGACCCGGTAGCATCTCTTTGCTGATTGCGTTTTTCTCTGATTTTTTTTTTCTTTTCTTCTTTTTCTCTCTGTGTGTGAAGCTGTTAAATACACCGGTCAAACGGGTTTTTAATTTCTTTTCATTCCGCCAGTGAGTTAAACAACTACATATAAGCCGATAAAAAAAAAAAAAACGGGCAATCGTTTTAGTGGTCTGTCAACTGACCCACCCCCTGATTATAAAAACAAAAAGAGGAAAAAACCCAATTCTTCATCCTTAAGTCCAGTGAATTTTTTCTCGACCCACCCTTTTCCGGATAATCCAAAATTTATAGTTATTTCTTCAACTAATCCCGAAAAGCCACTGACATCTTTTAGCGTTTTTTTGCTTAAAAAAGCAATTGACGGTATAAGTACTGCCTACGAGCAAATCACGCAGCTACGCGATGGTGGCCTACTCATCCTGGTTAAAACCAAAAAAATAGCTGACCTCTTCTTATCTAGGAAATCGCTCTCAAACATATGCTCTATATCAGTTACCCTACACACTCAATTAAACTCGTCAAAAGGCACGGTTTATGCTCCATACCTTGACAGTGTTCCTGAAACCGAGATCATTGAAGAAATGAAATCACAAGGTGTCACGGACGTTTATAAATTTAAGAAATTTGAGGACGGGAATCAACGCACAACTGGACTAATTCTTTTCACCTTTGATCTTTTCCGACCACCAAGAAGTCAATATCGGATGGTACAATGTGCATGTAACTGAGTATTTCCCCAACCCTATGCGCTGGCAAAACTGCCAGCTTCTGGGTCATACCGCCAAACGTTGCAAGAGTAATCCGTCATGTGTTAATTGCAATTTTCCACCTCACGCCCCCGAAAAATGCACACGAACTTCATGTGCCAACTGCAATGAAGAACACCCCGCATCATCCAAATCTTGCCATCGGTACCAAGAAGCTAAAGAGATTCTCAAAATAAAAAACACCAGAAAATGCAGCATGGCTGAGGCTAGACAAATTTATAAAAAACAAAATCCCACCGCCTCCCGTCCATCAACCTACTCAGAAGTTGCAGGTAATTCAAAAAGGAATACATCAACTGTTTCAGCAAAAGACACACTTCAAACCAGTATGCCCATACACGGCAGTTCACTGTCCGTTCTTTCACACACACCAATATCTTCCATGGATTTGGAAAACGGCCCTCAAACGCCAACTCCACAATCCCTTCTTCCAGTCACACCAATGTCTACCAGCAATCAAAAAAACACAATCAAAGTCAAACATGTTCTTCACGAACACAGCAAAAAAATAGCCACAGTGCGTCTTACACGTATTAACCCCACTACTAATGCCATAAAAACAAACTGCCCTACTCTGCCCGTCGCTGTTGAATTTACCTCAGCCCCCTCTCTTACACAAACTGCTAACCACTCAAATGATAGTCTTCTAAACAAACACTCAATATCACCAAACATACCCACTTACAACAGTACCACACTATCTCCAATCTCATCTATCACTCAATCACTCATGCAAAAAAATAAACACTGCTCAAATCTGTCACAATTTGATGATCATGATAATGATCAATAAGAAAATTTTTAGTAACTCTTCTCAACCTGCGGTTCACGAACTAAACCATTCGTTCACCATACGGGGACCGAGTGGTTTGGTCCCTGAACGGCAGGGTGGGTATGTTCACCCCAATCCCCTGCCTAACTCTATTTTCCTACAAAATAACTCATCTACTTCGACCTCCAGAAGTCCGAGTCTCAACCCACACCCATCTAACTTACTCAACCCTAAACTAAAACGATATAACACCAATTTAAAAATAAAAGTCCTGCAATGGAATATGAAGCGATTCGTCAATAATTATGATGAGTTGTGCATTCTGATAAAAGAACACTCTCCTAGTATTGTAGCTCTTCAAGAGACACACTGCCCGCACCACTTTACCCCCAACACACCAAAGAGCTATAAAGACTACTTCTATAATTTTCCCTATAACTTAACAGCTAAGCAAGGCATCGGAATACTAATAAAGGAAAACATTCCACATAAACCAATAGCCATCAACTCGAATATTTTAGCAATAGCGGTTGAGATACAACTTCTGCCAAAGTTTACTGTCGTCTCCATTTATATCTTGCTCGACCAAGTGTTTTCCAGGTCTGATTTAGAAACCATTTTCAACCAGATCCATACCCCTGTACTAATTGTCGGTGACGTCAACTCCTGGAGCAGTCTGTGGGGATCCCCTACTACCAACCCCCGAGGGGCTATACTGGAAAGCTTTTTAAACGACTCTAATCTTATAATTCTTAATGACGGCTCCCCAACCCACTTTTCAACCCATAAGACCTTCACACATGTAGATTTAACATGCTGCTCACCCGAATTGTACACGATGACTTCTTGGGAAATTTAGATGATCTTTATAACAGCGACCATTTTCCTCTAATTTCCACTATCGTCACTGGCCTACCTTTTTCCAACACAGCGATAAATCGTAAATTTAAAACTGATTCTGCTAACTGGGCTTGTTTTAACAAGCACTACCTTTCAGATAAAACTCCCTCTTTGAACGTTAATAAAGAAGCTTCGGTAATCCAAAAAGCAATTCGAGTCGCGGCTAATAAATCGATACCTCAAAGCATCGCTCAATCTTATCAGTGTACTGTTCCCTGGTGGAATCCAGAGTTGAGAGCTCTAAGACAGGAAAAGGTAAAAGCCTGGCGAATTTTTAAAAAATACCCTACCAACAATAACTTAATTCTTTTCAAAAAATCCAACGCCAGATTCCGCAGAGAAGTAAAAACCAGTAAAGCTAAGTGCCTTAGCGATTTCACCTCAACACTTAACCCCAACTCATCGATTAACACCATCTGGCATAACATTCAGCGTCTGACTGGTAATTACACCTCAAAATCGATAAAGTTGGTTGAAACTCCTGCAGGCTCTATAGCCACCCCATTTAAGATTAGTAACTTTTTTGCTCAAACCTGGTCGGATCTATCCAACGACAAAAACTTTTCAATTAGTTTCAAATCTAGTAAGATAATGTTCCTCAATCTTACCCCAGATATTAGATTAATGTCTACATCAGCAAGACTCATCGAAGGTCAAATCACCTTACTAGAGCTTGATACTTGCTTAAGTAGACTCAAAGGTAAAACTCCTAGCAGGGACAGAGTATCGTACCCTATGTTAAAAAACCTACCACCTCCAACTAAACTAAGACTCATACAGCTATATAATAACATTTTGAATTCAGGGGTGATCCCACAAAACTGGAAGCTAGCGACAATTCTTCCTCTTCCTAAGCCTAACAAAGGCACAGATAATATTAACGGCTACCGTCCGATATCACTTATTCCCTGCATGTCGAAAGTTCTTGAGAAAATTATTGCTAAGAGATTGCTTTGGTATATGAATAAAAAAAAACTATTATATTCAAACCAAGTTGCCTTTCAGCCTAATAAAGGTTGCTCTGATGCACTTCTGCATCTAGACTTCTTCATCTCTAACGCCCTATCAGCTCGCAATCATGCCACAATCCTCTCTCTTGACTTCGAAAAGGCTTTCGATAAGATAGGCATACATTTGGTGTTAAATAAACTTAGAACATGGGGCATTGGCCCGAAAATTTTCCTCTATGTCAAATCTTTTCTCACGAATAGGAAAATTTGTGTTAGAGCAAACAATTGGTTTTCATCTACCCATCCACTATTTAAAGGTATTCCGCAAGGCTCTCCATTATCGGTGGTACTTTTCATCATCGCTTTTGATGATATCAAGTAAAATTATAAATAAACACAAGCAAATTGATCACTGCATTTACGCTGATGATATATACATCCTATGTAAGCACACTGATCTGGAAGAAACTAAAACACTACTAACAATTACAGTCAAAGACATACTAAAATGGTCAGATTCATCTGGAGCCAAATTGTCACTAGACAAATGTAAGACCTTACACATCTGCCGCAAGACTTCATGTAGAGGCTTAACTTTAAGCTTTAATAACCTCAATATAGAAAGTGTAAAAAGTCTAAGTATCTTAGGTCTAATATTTAATAATAAGTATAATTGGAAAGATCATTATTTAGAACTAAAAAAGAGCCTTGCTGCGAGAGCCAATATAATAAGTTATTTAGCTAGCAAAAAATGTAATACACATATCAACACATTATGTTCGATTGCGAAATCGATAATACTTAGCAAGATTGATTATGGTTTACTTATCTACGGCAACTGCCCAAAATCAACAATTAACACCATCAAGGCCCCCTATCATCAAGCAGCACGTAGGAGTATTAATGCTTTCCCCACAAGCACTGTGAAGAACATGTTAGTTGAATCCGGTCTACCTACAATAGAACATCGCATAGAAGTAACCAGAGCCAAGTTGTACATTAAGCTGTTGTTCACAAATGGATCCATCATTGATAAAGACATCGCCTCCGCTAGGAAAATGAAAACTGCAAAGCGCTTTCCATCCGCTATCTTCCGTGCATTGAACTGCTCCAAAGAACTCGAACCTCCGGTAAACACGATCTCTGTATACCGCCCGTTATATCCACCGTGGTTCATAAAGCAAACATTTTTCATCATGGACTTAGCAAAATATAACAAAAATGACACCAACTTAGACATATATCACGCTTTATTCCTTGGCATTACTACGGAATTAAGATCCAGTGGTTGGAAACTTATATTTACTGACGGCTCCAAAAACAAACCTACGAAGACGGATCTTTGTTCAGCATAGGGTTACTACCTAATAGCGCATCTGTTTTTACCGCTGAGGCTTTTGCTATTCAAAAAACCACATCAACAGCCACCAATATGCGTGGTAAACACGTAATATGCTCTGATAGCTTATCAGTACTCAATGCAGTTAAGAACCCTAACCACAATTCGGAGTGTGTCATTCAGATTGGAGACTCCCTCATAAGATCCCCCAACAAGCTTAAGCTAATGTGGATCCCCAGTCTCATGGGGATTCAAGGTAACGAACACGCCGACATAGCTGATATGTTAAGATTTATTAACAAAAAGGTTATATCTAGGCAACTCTTGGCTTGGAATAACTACCATCACCATCAACACGGACAGATCGCAGCTAACCTACCCTACCACAACTTCAAAAGGCATGAACGCTACCTTCGTGAGGATGCGTTTAGGACACACAGCATTCACCCACCAACATCTCCTCAAAAGGGAAGCTCCGCCATCTTGCCAATCCTGTCACTCCCAAATCAACATCAGTCACATCCTAGGAATAGGTGAATATCGTAACTGCCTACCAAAAAACCAACATCCATCCTACGAATTTTTAAGTAAACCCAACCACGAGAATATTGTCCAAATTAGCAATTTTGCAAATAAATTTAATCTACAGATTTAAATATCTTTACTAACACATATTAATTTAGTTTATAACTAAGTACCATAGAGCCGAAGGCCTCTGCAGCTAGTGCTCGATTTCTATGCATTAACACATGTATTTTAATCATATGTTAATAAATTCTTTATTCTTGCCCCTTTCATTGTGCTCCTGCACTTGCCGATGTTTTTAGCGCCTCCTCCCTCACTCTAGTACGCAACTTTTTAGTAAACGCCGAAAGGGAAAGGCACTTCACAAAGTTCGGAATTGGCTTCAATTTCTTCCTCCTCTCGGTTGTGACCAGGGATCGAAAATAATTGTTATTTTTTTCTTTCGGAATATAAGGTTACGCTAAAAATCCCTTTATCTGTTTTAGGAAATTGTTAACCATTATCGTAAGATATATAGTATTTTGGACACCGTAACTAATATAAATGAGAAATATTTTTTTTTGGTTATGAATAACTATTAAGCAACCAAAAAATTTTTTTTGTTACCAATAACCATTATCGAAAGTAATTTTTTTTGGTTATCGGTGACCAATTCGACAGCAAAAAATTTGTTTGATTAGGAGTAAATTTTTCCATATTTCATTATGTCATTTTTAGAAAAGCATTCATAGTTTACACCTTAATGAACTTATTCTTTTCAATTTTGAAGAAAAAGCGTAAAAGCAATTGTACACAATTTGCCGTTACTTATTTGTGAGCAGTTCTTATCGTACGGTTGTTCATTCATTTCAGCATTCAGCATTTATAAAGTGATTGTGAACGATAGATAGTTACGCGGAAAATTATGCTGATCTATTATTGTTCAAAAGAAAAATAATATGGGTAGAAAACGGAACGTCATTATTAGCGATTTTCTTTATTACAATGAAAGGACAAACGAATCGACTTGCAAGACTGCATGATAAAATTTTCAAGAAATCATGTAACGAATTTAAGGAGGCACATGATGGGTAAACATTATGAAATTTGTCAACGGTCCATTGATAAATACGAAGACACTGAGGATACGAGTGATTATGATACAGTAATCAAATTTTCTGTGAAATATTCAAAACAAATTAAATAATGCTTTCCTCGAATTGGTCATGCAGGAGTCCCAACCGCTATCGTTATTCGGTTCAAATGGTTTTAAGAGTCTGACTGAGCAAATATTTAAAGGTCTTAATATGGCTCCCATTACGTCGCACAATATCAAGGCAGTAGTAAATGGAGAAAAAACACGACTGAAAATACTTATCACCAAAAAATTAAAGAGAAAAATAATATATAATATGGACAATGCAACCCGACACGGCCGTTCAGTTTTTGGTATTAATGCACAAATAATAGAAAAGGGGAAAGTGGAAGTGTTAACATTATCTATGAAAGCGATTTGTGTGCCGCAGACTGCTGTAAATCCGAAAGCAGAGGTTGAAAAAGTTTTGCGTGACTTTCAATATAGATAAAAAACAAATATATACCATAACTACAGATAATGGCCGAAATATGCTAAAGTAGTGAAAAGTTTAAGAACGCCGAAGTGCAGGTAAGTTTCCAACAACGAACCAATTTTTAAAACATCTTTAATTTTAATCCTCAAACTCAATTTTGGAATTATAGACAAGACTTTTAACTTTTTTGTTGGACTTATTGAATTGGTTTTGCAAATGTTTAAACTAGGCACACCTTCCTTAGATGTTCCAACGAGGTGGAGCTCAGCGTAGGGAAACTATTCAAATGCAGGAAAATTTGCAATGATTCGACCATTGTTAGATGAAGAATGGGGTCAATTAAATGACTTACTAGTTATTTTGAGCCCCTTCATGAAACGACACTTAAATTGCAGCGTGATCAGCTGGTTACGGGCGACTCTTAAAAAGCTTGGTTTGAGCTGAAGGTAAAGTTAGAATGTTTAAACACGGAGGCATAATCTATTGTTTTGAATTGCATAAGGATGAGAGAGTCAAAATTACTTAACGCCGACGTCCTTAACGCTGCAATATTTTTGGATCCACGCTGCTCGACGTTTGCTTCCACCAAATAAAAAGGAAGAAGCGAGAGTTCACCTAAAGAAGTTGGCAACACAAGTAAATGAATTGAAACAGGTTTGTAGGCGCTGGCAATAAACTTTGCTGTATACCTTTAATCTTAATGATACTTTTGTTCTAGCACTTCCTTTTTAGTTCGTCAGACTTTACGAAGATTGGAAGTTGACTGGTCGTCAGAGGATGAGACCTCAAGTCCAAGTGTGTGTTCAAAATTACTATTAGAAACCTTTACCGAAATGGACACCTACCGGGAGAGAAGAGTTGATGTCGATGCCAACATTCTGCAATACTGGGAGGAGAAAAAATATACATTTCCATTCCTCAAACAACTGGCACACATTGTTCACGCCGCTCCAGCAACTCAAGTTAGCGTAGAGCGAGCGTTCTCTGCATTGAGACTGGTACTAAGTGATCTTAGATGTAACATCTCAGACGAATCATTGCGGTCGCTTATGTTTGTAGAATTAAACAATAAATTCCAGTAGTTTAATTTTGTTTTCTTTGCCAAAGACATTTAAATTCCTTACACTACAAACCCCTTAGAAATGTTATGGGTGGCCGTGGTGTAGCAATCGCTTCTCACTCGGAGTATCAAGGTTCGAATCTTACCCATGACAGGTTTTTCAAGTTTTCATTTGTGTAATTGGAACTCAGTCAGAAAAATTCTGCGTGTGAAGGCATAACACTGACACGTAAATTTGGCTGTTGTAGAGTTTCAAGCACAAAAAAACAAGTGTGAATAACCTTCGAATCACTCTGAGTAAAGAAAAACCTCTCTGTCCTATTCGGACTCTCTCCCCCCCCCCACCCCCCTGAACTAATATCGAAACCAAATACACCTGAGTTTCAAATCACTACAAAAGACAATTTTCCTTTCCGCCCTCGCCCTGGCAACAGTAAGAGGGTATCTAACCCGTTAGACGCGCGTAAATTATAAAAAAAAATCCATTACATCTAAAATATGATACGTAACATATCATGGTAACGATAACCGAAAAATAAAACTTTCGAGAACGGTTATTAGTAACCAAAAAATTGTTTTTGTTGCTATAATAGTTATTCATAACAAAAAAAAATATTTCTCATTTATATTGGTTACGATGACCAAAATTAAATATATTTTACGATAATGGTTGATTATTACCTAGTTTATATGAACGCTTAATCCGCATTGACTCAATATAAACTCAGTATATAACCATTATTTGAATTCATCAATGTTAATGGTTAGCTAAGACCTTTTCGTCATTTCTCTTATAACTGTTACGTCCCTGGTTGTAACATCTCGATTCCCAGTTATCTGGTAGGCCGATATTACGGCCTGGTTGTCAGACAACATCGTGGCATCTGCTGGTCTCGGCATTGAGGTAGCGCACCGTTTACTCTCACTCATGGATTTCCTTGTTGTTGTTGCTGACTTATTTTAAAATTGTCTTTTAAATCAAATTTAAATAAAACTTAAACCAACAGTCACCAACTGGCTTTCGTGCTGTGCACATCTTTCCAACCGACGGCTTTCTATTGTGTGGAAATACACAGACCTCTCTATTCTAACCATACCCCATTAAAAGAAGTTCATCTCATTTACCCTCGCGAGTGTTAGTTGCTTCTTCCACCATGGCCCCGGGGCCGAAAATAAAAACGGGAAAGAGGTTCAGTACACTTTCGGAAGTTGTGCTAAACGAAGCTCGTGCTAAAAGAAATAAACCATTGTATACCTACGATCCCTTCCCTGAATTCTCTAATATCAATAACTGCAAAAATCCAAGATTTATTGCCTTTGCTTTTTAAAGTGAAACTAAACCTCTATCGTCTTTGAGTATTTTTGCTCTGAGGAAAGTCATTGACGCTATAAGCACCGAATATGAACAAATCTCACAACTAATAGATGGTAAGATCTTAACCCTCACAAAAAATCAAACTGTTGCCGACAGGTTCATTGCCACGAAAAATTTGTCTGATCTCTGCCCAGTAGCGAAATGTTCCCGAGGCAGAAATTGTCTCGGAAATGAAAACGCAAAAGTTACTGAGTTGTACAAAATTTACGAGGCCGATTGAACGACCGAGAGAATTAATGCTTTTCACTTTCGACGCAATTCACATTCCAAACACTGTCGAAATTGGCTGGTACAATACAATGCCAAAGTTAGTGAGTACATTCCGAATCACATCCAATTATGTCATATATGCAATTATCTACACACCAATTATGAATGCTCCCAAACCAATTGCGCGAATTGCTTGGATTCCCATCTCTCTTCGTCAAAAGACTGTCCAAAGTTTATACAGATGAAACAGATCTAGTACAGTATTAAAGATGCTAAACGAATCTACAAAGAACAGTTCCCCACACAAGCCAACACAAATCATTACTCATTTGCAAATATAACAAAACAAGTTAATCTGACACCTGTTCCCTCTTCCTTCCCAGTCGACCTGACCTTTACCGAACTTATACCAAGTACAAAAACCTAAATCATACGAGTACTATAGCCGTTTTTTTGCACATAAGCTATTCGCTAAAAAAAAATATTTGCGTGTAAATTACAACAACATAGCGATCAACGCTAAGTCAATTTATATACGCTATCTCCTTAGCAGATATAAACTAGATATAAACAGTGCTTCCAAACCCTATTTTCTTCGTTTGCAATTAACTTTATAATGAATTTTCAGAAATGTTGAACATTTGCCAACAACAGTTTTTCAAAACAAATTCAATTTGTTCACCAACCGACAAATGAACTGCCATTAAACTTCATAGAAATATCTGTGCTACCAAGTTTTTATTATGAACTCTTAAAAGGTGTTCGGTCGTTTTTTTGAGACAATCGCTAACATGTGGGCAAAAAAACACAGCTAATACCAAACTAACGAACAATCTCAACGCCTCTACAAATAAAACACACTCCACTCAAAATTATGTAATTGAAAAATACACAACAGCCTCTTTTCATAACCTTCCACCATTCTTATCACTCATGCCATCCTTCGTCATCTCTCCACAAGCAACCGCTGCTATATTGAAAAAAGCTAAACAACTAATAAACTATACTTACTTCCAACGAACGTTTATCACAAACTTCTCCCATAAAGCACACAAGCCTGCCAGAAACAAATAATTCAAGCACCCACACTAACTTACCTACCTCTCAAATCTATTTATCTGCAAATAAAGCATACTCTCATTTATCTAAAACCGCTCAACCTCTTATAAAGAACAACAAATACTTTGTTCCTATGGACGATGATGAGAGCACATAATACAAAAAAAAAAAAACTAACCTCAATAACAACGACTCCGTAGATCGGGTATTGAATCGTCCTAGATCCTCCTGGATTTCGAATGGTTTAACATCTGCGGAGCAGTAACTCAAACTTACCAAATACAAACTTTACGCCACATAATTATTCATCAACACACTGAAACATAATATGTAAACCAACTTCTTTCACGCTTTCCCTTTTGCCAGCCAATAAGAGAAAGTGGAATCTTTGTCATAAAAATATAGTTTTCGTCAGTTTGCAATGGAATATGATAGGCTTCACTCACAAATAATTACGGAGGCTAAAAATCCATGTATTGTGAATCTCCAGGAAACATTTCAGTTCAAAATTCTATTCCTATTATCCCAAAAGCTTTCAAGGGTTACTTTTTAAATTTTCCCATTAACATATCCTCTGTGTTTTTGTAATGATAAAGAAAAACATTCCACATATACTGGCACCGCATCAAACTATCACAAGGTTTGATTTGGAAAATATTCTAACGCAAGTCCATGGCCCAATTGTAATAGGATGCTTGGAGTGTCCTTTGGGCCCTCCTCGCTCAAATAAAAAAGGAACCATACTAGAAAATGGGATGGAGAGAGAAAGATGTTTGGGATCAGTGGTTATTTCGATCCATGGATAGCATCCAACTTTTAATGGAGAGACTATTTTTAGTGGATGTTGACTTGGTGTTGATTTCTAGTCCACTACCCATCTTACTTGATTTTTCTTAACTGAAAAAATGAATGTCTTTCGGGCGAGGTGGGTATTCAAACACCGAACCTTCCGGTTTGGAAGCCATTCCACTACCACTTGAGCCACAGCCACACACAGAACACTCACACATGTAGACATCACTTGGTGTTCACCTGATATACATATTATATATCCGAAAATACAATGGAGTACTCTTGACGATCTGCACAACGGCGATTTCTCCATATTAGCTACCCTCATACTAGGTAAAAAAGACAACAAATAATATAAGCCTACTCCTCCCAGATTCAAATTCAAGACTGATCAGGCAAATCGGGCAGAATATATGAGATTTACTATAGACATCTCAGTAAGCTTTGTAGCTAGCAATAATATTAATAGATCTGCTGCCATTTTTCAAAAATATTTCCGAAAAGCTGCTAACCTAACAATCCCCAAAATAATCCCACAAAATTCAAACATACTGTCCCATGGTGGAACGCGGGGCTTAGCAATCTATAAGATGAAAAAGTGAAAGCCTGGAAAAAGTAAAAAATAAATCCAGTACAGAAAACCTTATCTCTTTTAACACGTTCGCGGACAAGACGGCATATGCCGTGAAAGAATTTTATGTCTGTTATGACAAGACGGGATACTCCAGCATTATTTGTCCTACCGGGGTCCAATTTTCACTTCACAAACTTGTTGCATTTCGCACGATCAAGCCGGCATATACCGTCAGTTTTCAATGTATTTAGTTTAGAGTATCCCCATACAACGGTCGCATTTAAGCGCTCTTATAGAAATAATACAAAATAAGGTAAATGATGCACATCTCATCGGATTAATATGTATAATAAAATGAATACACAAATTATCTTTTACACATATACCATATGTACATAGCTTGAATATGCACCATTAAAGTAAAGAAAAGGAGAAAATTTTAAAACTACGATTATTTAGCGAAATTTCGGATGATTCCAATGAGGAATCTGGACATGATCCGTTTAGCGATGATGGGACATTCGGCGACTATCCTGATTACCAACCGGAACAGGATGATCAATTAGAAGGGTCTGCAGAGCCTTCACCAGAGGCAAGCCTGAAAGTAACTCGCGATGACCAAGTTATTGGAGATGACCAGCACAACACCGTGGCAGAACCTTTCGATGAAATCACTCAAAATTATCCTGAAGGATAAGACTTAGACTCGGAAGACGAGGGAAGTGCTTCAGAAACCGAATTAGATGGCGAATGGTTTAAAACAACAACAACTATTAACTATTATAACTTTGCTTCAGCAGCTCTATTGAGGAAGCTGATGTCTAAATTGAGGAAAATCCAACCGTTGATGAAGCTTTTCTTGGAAAGCCTACTGTCTGTTCTAAGGAACATATTGTGCTGGATGAATCTCTTCTTAGTTAGTTAGGACGACTTAGTTTCAGCCAGTATATTAATGGAAAGAGAGCGAGATGTGGGATAAAACGATAAAACTTTACGAGCTTACAACGAGTGACGGGTACGTTTTAAATGTCGAAATCTACCAGGGAAAGTAATCCTATACCTTTACAAAGGCCATCATCTTATTATGGATAATTTCTACAATAGTATTGGTCTCTCCAAAACTCTGTTGATTCAAAACCCTAGTAAAGTAACGACTAAGAAACGTACACGAAG
This sequence comes from Volucella bombylans, assembly GCA_949129095.1. Lineage (NCBI taxonomy): Eukaryota > Metazoa > Arthropoda > Insecta > Diptera > Syrphidae > Volucella > Volucella bombylans. The sequence continues at coordinate 279,158,150 of OX422140.1, forward strand.
AGAACATGTGTGGCTACGTCAAGGTCAGGTATATGTATCGAAATGGCGCCACAGACGTGACGTACTTTGTATTACAACTACGAACCATCCTGTCATTATCACAACTTCCAACCGATATGGACATTCTAAGGAAAAGCCCAAGGAAATTGATGTTTATAATCGCTACATGTCTGGGATAGATAGAGCGGATCAAATGGTATAAGAAAGTGATGTTCCACATGCTAGATGTTGCGGCATGGAATTCATTTTACATATACAAAATAAAAACTGATGATACGAAATTGGAATTTATTCAATTTAGAAATAGCCTCATCAAATCTCTTATACATCTCCCAGATAGCATAAAGATTGGAAGATCACTATTGGTGCCGGGTCATGATCATGGAGGAAATAAATAATCTGTTTCTTTACCAAATCGACCATCACCTTCAAAAGGCGGTTCAATTGATAGTTCTCGTGCACACTTCATTGAAAGAATTCCATTTGAAACTAATCGAAAGAGGAAAATTGTTTATAAGAGATGCAAGCAATGCAACAAGTCAAAGATAAGGAAGGAAACCTCATATAGGTGCAAAAACTGTCCTGATAATGTTGCTCTTTGTCCTGGTAAACGCTTCGAAGGCTACCACACTCCTTGAATACATAAGGTTTCTCAAGTTACAAAACAAAGTGATGTAAATATTTTCCTTTTTTTGTATTCATTTTCATATTTGAATGTATTTTTATTTGTTTATTGAATTCGGTAAATTGAATTGTTTCTAACGTTTTGCATTTGTTATGTTTTTCTTAAAATAATATATTAATTTATGTCGAAATCAAGCGTTTTTTATGTATATAGCTGGATATGCCGTCTTGTCAATTTGCATAAGTTTTTTCTTCGATGGGTCATGACGGTTACAGCCGCCATGTCGGGTTATCCCGTACTGTCCCATTTACAAACTTTAACGCTATAGCTGTCTTGAAGAGTGAGTAAAAACTATCACAATCGCATTCTATATCGATTTTCATTATTTCGGTCCGATCTCGGATAAAATATCTCTAAAAATGTCGGAGATATGCGTTTGCCATTCTAGTGTTCCCCACCGAAAATCGTGTGTCCGCGAACGTTTTAAGAAAGCCAATGCAATCTTCAGAAGAACACTTAAAAGCGCTCTTATCAAACTTTATAATATAATTTTTGACAGAAGTATAATACCCCAATACTAGAAAACAACCACGAACATCTCCATCCCAAATTTAAATAAAAAAGATTAATAAAGTTGACGGTTACAGACCAATTTCACTCTTGCCATGCATCTCGAAAATTCTGGAAAAAATAATATCAAAACGCCTCCGCGTTCGGCGTAGCTTATAAGCCGAAAAGAGGATGTCAAAATGCTTTACTACACATTGACAGCTGTATCTCAAACGCCATCTCAGCTAAAAATCATATAACAATACTCTCTCTCGATTTCGAGAATGCTTTTCATAGAATAGGAATTCACTTAGTGCTAACAAAAGTTGAGAGAATGGCGCATAGGTCCAAAAATGTTTGGGTATATCAAGGCTTTCCTTTCCAGAAACAAATTGTGTTAGGCTGAAAACACACCAAAGCAGTCAAAATGTTTTTTGATTAACAGGCAAGAAAACATGTTTCATTTCAACACACAACAATCGAAACGCAATTTAGTTAGTTAGTTAGTTAGTTAGTTTTATTTACTAGCTTCATAGAAGCCATTTAAGTTACATTTTTTTTTTTTTTTTACAATATATTAAACTTAAGTCTAGTGAATTCTATACATTTTTTTTTAAAAAGTACAAAGTTTGTTTCATTTTTTGTGTCGTAGGGAAGGTTGTTAAATAATTTAAAACCCTTATAAATTAAGGAATTCTGCGTATTAGAGCTTAACATTAACGGTAGTCTCATGTCATTTCTGTTTCTTAGTCGGTAGGGTTGAACTTCTCTTACATATTGCACATAATTTAAAAGATATTCCGGCATTAAATTGTTTCTTATCTTATATATAAATAATAGGACATTCATTACAATTCTTTGCTTAACGGACAACCACTTTAATGATTTTAACATGACATTAATCGACACATATTTATTGCACCTTAAAATACATCTCATTGCCTTATTTTGCAAAACTTGCAGTCTTTGTATTAGATTCTCGTTACATAAAAATAAAATTGTTGAACAATACTCAAAATGTGGTTTTACAAGTACATTGTAAATATTTATTGCACTTAATGTTGATATATCGCTTCTTACTCTTTTTAAAAAACCTATTTTTTTAGAGATTTTTTTACATATATAGTCAATGTGTTTTGAAAAATTTAATTTATTGTCAATAATAGTTCCTAGATATTTAACACATTCAACTTTTTCAATTTCTTCGGCGTCAATCTTCAGTCTTAAATCCTCTCCATATCTCTCACTAATTATCATTCTTTGCGTCTTTTTTACATTAAGTTTAAGTCTATTTTGTTTAAGCCACAAAGAAACACTTTTTAAATCATTTACCATTTTGATGTGACAGTCTTGAAAATTTTCTTCCGTTTGATATATAACGGCATCATCTGCAAATAGCGCAATTTTCCCACTTTTTAACGCCTTTTGAATATCGTTGATATATATAATAAATAATAAAGTTCCTAGCACTGATCCCTGGGGAACTCCAAATGACACTTCTTTTTCCTCTGACAATTCGTAATTCACTCTAACCACCTGCGTTCTATTATTCAAGTACGTATTAAACCAATTCAATTCGCCACCATTAATTCCGTACTTTTCTAGTTTTTGTAGGAGTATTGATTTATCAATCGTTTCGAATGCTCGTTTAAGGTCTAAAAAAACACAATAAACTCTTTTCTTTTGAGCGATTTGTTCTTTCCACCCTGTAATCACTAGGTTTATTGCACTTTCGCATGAGTGACTCCTTCTGAACCCCGACTGTATCACAGTTATAAGTTTATTTCTTTCGAAATATTCATTAAGTTGACTAAACACAATTTTTTCTAAAACTTTTTCATACAACGGTAACGAATTAACAGGACGAAACTCTTCACATTTTTTCGTATTGGCTATCTTCTCAATCGGCGTCACTATACTTTGCTTCCATGTTTTAGGGAAGGCTCCTGTTTCCAGAGATTTATTAATTATGGTTAATAAAGCTGGTCCGACACAATCAAAATTATCCAGGAATGTTTTAGGGCGCATATGCTCAAAGTCATTTTTATTTTTCAATTGTTTTAAAACTTTTTTTACATTCCGTAACGAAACACTTTCAAACCTAAAGTCAACATTATTCGCATTAACACAATTTACAAATGGTACACATTGAATTGAATTATTAATTTGGACGATACTGTCAACAAAAAAGTCATTAAACCCGTTAGCAATATCCTTGCTTTCTTTGAACGCCACACCATTAAACACAATATTTGATATTTCACTACTTTTTTCATTTTTTAAAACATATTTCTTTAAGTTTCGCCACATATCCTTTTGATTTCTTGCATTTTCCACTTTTTTCTTTACAAATTCGCTTTTTTTTTTTCTTGATTTCTGCCTTGTATCTATTCGTACTCGCCCGATATGCCCACCAATCGTACTCTGCATTTGTAAACACCGCTTTCTTGTAACAAATAATTTTTAATTTCTTATATTGCTCTAAGTTTTCATCAAACCATTCACATACTTCATATTTTTGGAATCTTTTCCGTGTGAACTTCTCAACCGTTTCTCTTATTCCTTCGCGTAAAAGTTCGCCCATCATACTAGCATCCATGCCAATGGAAATTTTTCCTATTTTGCTTTTTTCTAAAGCACTCCGGAATGCGTTGTTTTGTGTAGTTACTTTTTTAACCCATTTGCCCTTAGCTAATTTTTCTCTTTTTGAATTTATATTAATTTTTACTGATATCGTTTGATGGTCACTGATCTTCAAACCACTATCAACTTCAGCTTCAATTTCTTTAACATTAGTAATTAGGTAGTCGATTAATGTTCTAGAATCTTCCGTTATCCTTGTTGGTTCGTTGATGATCTGTTTACAACTACTATCCGTAATTAGTCTACACATTTTATTCCTGTATGTATCCCCCTCTTTCAACCAGTCAATATTAAAATCACCCAAAATCACGCAGTTTTTTCTTAAGTCACATAAGTCATCCATAAGTGCACCAAACTCCTCACAGAAAGTTTTTTTGGAAGACTTCGGCGATCTATAAACCCCTACTATCATAAACGTGAATGTACTGCAACTTATGCAATTTGTTAGCCACCAAATATCCATCCCTTTTGAATAATTTTTTGAGTTATAAGTTTGTATTTCTTTCCTTGTATAAATGATAACTCCTCCGGTCCGATTTGAAATACTATTGCACCTTTCCATTTTATAATTTGGCATTGTTATTTCATCATCACTAATATCCTTGGTCATATGAGTTTCTGATAGCACCACTATGTCATACTCTTTTTCCTTTACAAGAGTTTGTAGCTCTTCGAAATTGTTAATTAGGCCCTCAATGTTTAAATAAACTATACTTACATTTGGTGGTTGCTAGTACGATATACGTTTTCTTTGGAATTCAACTTTCTTCACAAATACTTCACATTTATTACTTCGACAGTCATGATCAACGTCTAGATTTAACCCTAATTTTCTATTTGCTATCACACAATTATTGCACTTAAGATTTGATTTATCACAGCTCCTTGTATCGTGATTCTCACTACATTTAGCACACACAATTACGTTTTTACACTTTGCAGCTTTGTGGTTGAATCCCCAACAATTAAAACACCTGTTAATGGTCACATAATCATACACCCAACACCTGTCCCATCCAATATTCAAATGTCCTCTTTCGATTATTTGATTATAATCCTCTTTCTCCACTTCCACTATTGCTTTGTAGCTTGTTCTATTATCCTTATTTACAGTTATCCACTTTATACAATTTATTTTGCTCCCTAAATTGTTTTGTTTCTTGATTGCCGTTTCAAAAGCTTCCCTTTCCCAATTTTCCCTTATTCCACATACTGACACACTGGGTTTTTTCATTTCAGGCACACTTACTTCGTATATATCGCCCAGTTTTTGTTTAGCTTCCTTTTCCATAACCTGTCTTGATTCCCTGTCTTCGCAATTAATGACTACTACTCCATCCTTCTTATTTATAACCCCATTTACTTTAACCGCAAGTGATGCAGGGTTAATATTATTTTTAATGTCTTCTTTTGTTTTTTTATTATCTTGAACCTCCTTTGGTCTTATTATTAAAGGAGGTTCATTTCTAACTAAGTCCGCATAAGACGTTTTATTACTCACAGCGTTGCCTTTTTTAATTTCACTTATTAACTCTTTTTTTTCCTTGTCTAATTTTTCTACTCCCACTAAAATGTTTCCAATAATTTTATTTTGTTTTTCCATTTCATTTCTCATAGTTTTATCCCCAACATTTGCTCTTTCTACATTTTCACATTTCTTTTCAATCTTATCAAAAGTACTCTTAAAATCACTACAAATTTTAATACTCTCTACTTTAAAACTTTCGATATATTCACACATCCTTTTCATTTGTGTATCCTGTTCGATTTTCATATTCTGCAGCCTATGCATATATCTCTCCTCTATCGCTTCGAGCAGTTTTTTAATTTCATCCTCATTTTGCTTTAATGACTCCTCAAATCCCTCCTTATATTCTTTCAAATACACTTGATTAGTGTTCATACCCTCATGAATGTCTTTTAGAACATCGTCTACGTTGTGGATGTATTGCATACAATCTTCGCAGACGAATCTTATCATATTTTTGCCGTCTAGTACCCCAACACTGTACTGGTCTAGTCCACAACACTTCGTCGCAATATGATAATGCCTTCCACAGACCCCTTGGCATCTAAGACCAGATTCTCCCCTTATCGCCGTTTTGCAATGACTGCATTGATCAGGCATTTTTTTTATTTTTTTTTTTATTTTTTTACTTATTATTATTATTTATTTATTATTATTATTATTATTTTTTTTTGTCACCTTCTTTATCCTTTTTTTTTTTTTTTTTTTTTTGTTCTCTCTTTTTTACTTGATTTGCTATTCACACTTTAATCTATGTTGTATGTGCGCTCAGCTCATCTACCGACTTATTAAGAATGTCTGCCCATCCAACAATGTAACAAAACGAATCTTTTCGTTTTTCTGTTTCGTTTGGTGTGTGTTAAGAAAAGGCAAAACTTAGTTAGTCACGCATTCTCCACAAAGACTCTCAAATAAATAAACGTCAGTGAAAAAAACAAAAACAAGAACAACGAAATTTTGTTTCTGAAAAACAACTTTCCAACCAACGACAAGGCATCATGTTTTGTTGCGCCATAAGCAAGTGTGTAATAATCGACAACGATGGTGACTTGAAACGTTTTTGTTGCATTCGGTGTGTGTTGGTCGTATGGAAAGCCATGTATTTTCACCAACCAGCCATGAAACACACCGAGTCAAAAACATGTTTTTTGTTTCGCCTGCTTTGGTGTGTGTTGGCTCATAAGAATTTGTTGTTCAATAAGGCAAGAAAAAACGTTTTCACTGCTCCGGTGTGTTTTCAGCCTTAAAATAGACAATACTCTCCAAACTTCCCCATACACAATGGTATCCCACAACGACCACACTTATCAGCATTGACAGCATTCAATTAAATTAGCAATATTATTGATAAATATAGGGTCCGCCAAAAAAATTTTTTTTTTTTTGAAAATGCTATAAAAAAAACTACTGAATATTTTCTCAAATTTCTTTTTTTATTAGTACAATCCTTCCGGTTAATAATGGAAAATAATTTCATTCAAATGCCTGCCTCGGCTGGCCATGCAGTAGCCTACACGATCGGTCCAATTTTTAAGCACATTATCGATTGTGTGCAGCTGTATTTCACGAATGGCTTCACGAATATTGTCCTTTAAAGCGTCAATTGTGTCTCGCTTGTCGGCGTAACACTTATCTTTTACGGCACCCCACAAATAATAGCCCAACGGTGTCAAATCGCAGCTCCGAGGTGGCCAAAGACATCAGCCGCAGGCTGATAATGCGATCTTCAAAAACAGGGCGCAAAACATCGAGTGTAGCTTCGGCTGTGTGGCACGTAGCGCCGTCCTGTTGAAACCAAATGTTGCCAATATCCTCCTCTTCAATTTTTGTGAACAAAAATTCGTTCAACATGGCCCGATAACGATCGCCATTGACTGTAACGGCCAAAAAAAAAGAAAAATGGCCCAATTATGCCTCTGGACCAAAATCCGCACCAAACAGTGACTCGTTTTGGGTGTATCGGCTTTTCAATGTATGCGTGCGGGTTTTCTGTGCCCCAAATGTGACAATTTTGCTTGTTTACATATCCGCCAAGATCAAAATGAGCTTCATCTGAAAAGATGATTTTTTTGGCAAAATCGGCATCTTCTCTAAGTCGATCGCAGGACCACGTTCCCAGCGTTGTTCAAGCGTATACACAACCATATTCGTTCAGCGGAAGGATAAAACTAATTATCTGTCAAATCAGACATGAGTTAAGTGTTACCATTCACGAAATAAGCACTAGTTAAAAAAAAAACGTTAGATGGCGGACCCTATATAAGATTCTATTGGGTTGTACAACATGAAATGTCCGATTTTATAGTATTGACACCCGGAACGAAAATTCTTGCGGAAATTTTTTGTACTATATCGACTATATAAATTTCTGACAGATCGTTGGCTCGAGCAAATTCGTATGAAAAGTGAAAATTCGGTACGGAATAATATTATTAATTTTGTTAAAGAAATTTTTGTTTTCAAATACGTGTTGGCTTAAAATGTTGAGAAAAGATACACGAGTTTCGAAATAAGTGCTTGTGAAGTGTTTAGATGGGATAGTTTAAATAGAATCGTGCTTTAAAAAATGTAAACAAAGCATTTGTTAAACGCGAAGAAATTGTTTTTCTTGTTATTTCTTTATTCAATATTAAGTTCGTAGTGAATAATATAAAGTGTTTATTTAATATATAGTTAAACAAGTCAATAAAGACAGTGAAATTCAACTTAAAGTTTTCATAGATGGAATCCTATTAATGTTACAGCAATATTATTTCAAGGGGAATGTTTCCGCTGGTGAAACTGAAAAGTTGGTGCAAATGGTTTGGTTTTTAAGTTATAATTGAAGCACGATCAAGTGCAAGAGAGTAATTGCAACCAGCTTTCAGTATTCTTTCACTTTCACCAAACGAAATAGACCTTTTAAAATATTCTGCTATGAGTATATGCATATACATACACATGTGTAGTATTCTAACTATGCGAATTTTCAGCAGCATTTCACTATTTTATTGATTTGTTTAACCATATTTTTAACAAAAAGACACTATATTACACAGTATACACTAAATATTTAATAGAAAAGTAACAACACAACAATTTGTTCGTGTTCACAAGTGCTTTGTTTACATTTTTTAAAGCACGATTCTATTCAAATTACCCCATCTACACACTTCACAAGCACTTATTTCGAAACTCGCGTATTTTTTCTCGACATTTCAACTTTATTCTTATCAGACAAAAATAAATTCTTTAACTAATTTATTTATTTTGTTCCACACCGAAATTAAACTTTACATATGATTTTGCTCCCAGCCAAAATCTGTCCAGTCGTGGAGGTACAAAAAATGCCACCAAGGGGCGCTGAAAGCACTTTACCGGGTGTCAATTGTGATAACCACTTAAATGTGAGCAGCGACATCTAGCAGAAAATGTAGATACTGAAATAACAAAGTCTCGACTGGAGAGTGGAATCGAATTTTCTGGCAAATTGGAAATTGTATGGGACGCTGGATGGCGAGGATTGTTCTCGAAGTATGTCATTCGAGTATAAATACCAGCATCCCCAAGGTATGCAAATCAGTTCTAAAGTGTAATTTGAAGTGTTAATTAGGAGAAGTGATTAAGTGGTTTAAGTAAAAGATAAGAAAAGTATAAGTGGTTGAGAAATTGGATTGTACTGAGAGAAACAATTAAATAGTGAATTGTAACTGTACTGAATAAAGGGATTTGTATTGAAAAGAATAAGTTCTATCATTTGTACCCACACAAACATTTTACATTGGTGTCAGAAGTGGGATAGGACTTATTGTGTGAAAAAAAAAAAAAACTGTGTTTTCTGACTATTTGAAAAAGCTAGAATGGGTCGAAAACTATTGCAGTTGACCCTCGTCCAACTCAAATCCGAGTTGAACAAGAGAAGTCTCAGCGCCAGTGGAGGAAAAAGTGACCTGGTGCTCCGACTTCAGGAGGTTTTGAACAACGAGGGACATGATCCTGATGCATATTCCTTTGATGTTGACGAGGATGAACAGACAAGTACCGGCAATGACATGGCTGCAATGATGCAACTCCTCTTATTAAAAATGGACGAACAGAAGAACAGTCTCGACCAACAAAAGAAAAATCTGGAAGAACAAAAGAATAGCCTCGATCAAAAGCTGGATGAACAAAAAAAAAATCTGGAAGAACAGAAGAACAGTCTGGAACAAAAAATGGACGAACAGAAGAGCAGTCTCGACGAACAAAAGAAAAATCTGGAAGAACAAAAGAATAGTCTCGAACAAAAGCTGGATGAACAAAAGAATAGTCTAGAACAAAAACTGGAAGAACAAAATAACGTTCTACACCAAAAGTTCGAATAGATAACAAATTTGAAAGAATAGAGAAGAATGTTGGCGAAAAATTCGAACAAATGGACAACAAAGTTGAGCAACTGGCAAAAGAGCTCGACACAGTGCGAAAACAGAAACTGCGAGAATGTTCTTTAAGTGGTCCAAGGAGAAAAGATTTGAAACCTCCCTCATTCGATGGCCAGACCTCATGGTCTACTTATAAGAAGCAGTTTGAAATGGCTGCCTGTGCAAACGACTGGGACAATGAGGAAAAGTGCTTTGCCCTAGCGATGGCCTTACGTGGTCCTGCGGCAGAATTGTTACAAACAATCGATATCGAAAAGAATAGAGACTATATGGTTTTAGTGCAGGCTATCGAGAAACGGTTTGGGGATAGCCACATGCGGGAAGTTTACAAGGTTCAATTGCAAGGCCGTATGCAGCAACGAGGAGAAACACTGCAACAGCTCCAAGCAGACGTGAGTAGACTGGCACATTTGTCATATCCCACCGCAGGCCAAGAAATAATCGACGAAATGGCAAAGGACGCATTCATCAGGGGAATTGCAGATTTGAAGCTACAATCAGCAGTAAGGATGGCCGGGAAAAGAACCCTTGCTGAAGCACTTGCCTTCGCTCTGGCGATGGAAGCATCCAATCAGGCTTCCCAAGGAATGCATTTCGTAAGTGAAATAGTATCTGGTGAATGCTCCTGCTCAAGACCAGCTACCATGCAACGAAATATCTGGCGGGAGAGACGAAGGATGCGCTGCTGGAACTGCGATAAAGTAGGACATTTGCAAGGGCATTGTAAAGAACCGGTACGACGAGAAGGCTGCCTGCACTGGGGTTACAGGCAAATAGAAAGAAAAACCGGCAGAAACGGCTACCAAGAAACCGGTCAAATTTCCAGAAGCCATCAGTTAGGAAATGCTTACTTCGCGGGGCAGAAGTCTGTAGCAGGAGTCCACTCCAGGGTAATTATCCCAGTCTCACAGGTAAAACAATGCAACGGCAGCCTCCCAGCAGAAGTAGTCAGTGGTAAAGAAGCGAAAGAACAGGTAACTATCCAAACGATCAGGACTGAGCCAATAGTGGGTTGGAGTATAGACGAAATCCGTTCCTCCCAACAGGCAGACAATGACATCGAACCAATATTGGCCTGGAAGGAACACGAGGAAAGACCAAGCTGGCAGCAGATATCAGATCGGAGCCAAACTCTGAAGGCATACTGGGCACAGTGGGACTCGCTTTTTGTGCAAGATGGATTGCTGAAGAGAAAATGGGAAAGTGCAGATGGGACAACATCCCGTATGCAGCTAATTGTGCCACGGTCCAGAGTCAATCAAGTGCTCCATGAAATACATGACGGAATCTCAGGAGGCCATTTGGGAATAAACAAGACGTTGGAAAAGGTAAGGGAACGTTTCTATTGGCTAAGCGCTAAACAAGATGTCGAGAAGTGGTGCAAAAAGTGCATAAGGTGTGCGGCTACCAAGGGTCCAAAAGTAAAGCCACGTGGACAAATGCAACAATACAATGTCGGAGCACCTTTCGAACGAATAGCCATCGACATCGCTGGGCCGTTTCCCGAAACCTTTAATGGAAACCGATATACTCTCGTAGTCATGGATTACTTCAGTAAGTGGCCGGAAGTGTTTGCCATCCCAAATCAAGAGGCTAAGACCGTAGCCGAACAGATAGTCAACAACTGGGTGAGCAGATTTGGGGTCCCAATGGAGCTGCACTCTGATCAAGGGCGAAACTTTGAATCAAAAGTCTTCCAGGAAATATGCCAATATTTGGGAATAAGAAAGACAAGGACAACGCCACTACACCCTCAATCTGATGGAATGGTCGAGCGATTCAATCGGACCTTGAATGAGCATCTATCTAAGGTTGTCAGCAACTGCCAGCGGGATTGGGATCGACACATACCCCTCTTCTTAATGGCCTACCGAATCGCGGTCCATAGCTCAACAGGGCACACACCATCCGAGATCTTATTTGGTCAAACAATTCGGTTGCCAAGTGAAGCAAAATTCGGATCCCCACCGACAGAGCCCAAAGAGGTGAACGACTACGTGAATGACTTACGCAGCAGGATTCGTAAATTGCATGAAGACACCAGAGAAAAGATGAAGCTAGCAAGCAGCCGCATGAAGACTAGGTACGATATCAAGGCGAAATCTTCCGGTTTCAGCGAAGGAGATCTGGTTTGGCTGTATAATCCTCAGCGTAAGAAAGGCAAATCACCAAAATTGCAACAGGACTGGGAAGGTCCATACAAGTTGATAACCCGCATTAATGACGTTGTCTACTGGATCCTGCGAGGAAAATTGAAAGTGGTCCATTTGGATAGAATGTGTCATTTCAACGGGATGCTGAATGACGAAGTTGTTCGGGACGAACAACTGTAGGGAGGGAGCAATGTGATAACCACTTAAATGTGAGCAGCGACATCTAGCAGAAAATGTCGATACTGGAATAACAAAGTCTCGACTGGAGAGTGGAATCGAATTTTCTAGCAAATTGGAAATTGTATGGGACGCTGGATGGCGAGGATTGTTCTCGAAGTATGTCATTCGAGTATAAATACCAGCATCCCCAAGGTATGCAAATCAGTTCTAAAGTGTAATTTGAAGTGTTAATTAGGAGAAGTTTAAGTAAAAGATAAGAAAAGTATAAGTGGTTGAGAAATTGGATTGTACTGAGAGAAGTTAAATAGTGAATTGTAACTGTACTGAATAAAGGGATTTGTATTGAAAAGAATAAGTTCTATCATTTGTACCCACACAAACATTTTACAGTATTATTTTTCCGTAAATTTTTATTCAATCAAAATAGGATCCATTGACATTTATGACATTCTTCCAACGTGATACAAGATCAAATATCCCTTCGTAAAAGTGCTGACTTTTTGAGGCAATGAAATCTTCAAAGGCTTTTATGACTTCTGCTCGGTTCCGGTTCTGTCGGCAAAATGAATCCATATTGAGGAAAAGATGGTAATCAGTTGGGGAAATATCAGGAGAGCACGGTGGATGCGGAAGAATTTCAAATCCCAACTGCAACAGTTTCTACACCGATCCTTGTGAGGTATGGGGTCTAGCATTGTCATGCAAAAGGATCGAACGCACCTATTGACCAACGCAGGTTGCTTTTCCACCGATTTGGCATGCAATATGTCGATTTCTTAACAATATTTGACAGCATTTTTCGTTCTTCTGCTTGAAGAAATGAAAAGTGGATTGGTCCTTTTAATGTCCACCAAATTGTCACCATAACCGTTTTTAGGTGAAGATCGGGCTTGGGGTGTCGTTTGGTTTTTCATCTGCATCCACTTGCCCAGGTCTTTTACGTTTATCCACTTTTCATCACAGGTGCAAAAATGGTTCAGTTTGGTTTCTTAATGTAAGCGATGCGCAGATTTCCAGGCGCCGTAGTTTTTGGAATTCGTTCAGTTCATGGGGTACACACTTTACCTTTCCTATGAGAGAAAGGTGTTGACTTATTGTCATTGGGGATACTCCCAGGCTTTGTGTAATCTCCCGCACCCATTTCGTTGGGTCCGCATTCACCGTTGTTCTTAAAATATAGTCGTCAACTAGCAACTAGAGTTTCCGGCTTTCGACGTGGTTCATTTTCGAGGCTGAAATCTCCCGAACGGAACTTTCCAAAACAACGCCGTATAGTGCGATCATTTACCGCTACATCCTCAAATGCGTCATTAATGTTTTTCATTGCCAATGACGCATTAGATCCCATTTTAAATTCGTAAAGGAAGATGTTTCGAATTTGAACTGCCGGCAGCATGGTAAAGAATTCCTAGAAAAAAATAACGGTACTTGTAACGAACCCTAAAATACTCACACGTTAAGCACACGTACCACTTTATTTTATAAAAAAAAATTTAACGTTCTGGCACAGAAGTTCACTCGAGAACTTCTTATTTCCGACTGAGCGAAAATCTGACATTTCATATTGTACAACCCAATAGATCATTGTTTGTATGCTGATGATTATTTTATTTTATTTTATTTTTCAATACAATCTCCCCTAACATCAATGCATTTGTTACATCTTGAGATAAGCTTTTTTAAACCCTCAAAAAAATAAATTTCCTCTTTCTCTGCAAAATACCCATTTATTGCCGACTTGAGTTCTTCATCATCCGAAAATCTTTTTCCACGAAGACATTTTTTCAAATCCGGAAACAGGAAATAATCACTAGGGGCAAGGTCTGGACTATAGGGTGGGTGTTGGATTTATTCGAAACCACAATCTCGCGCAGCAGTCTTGGAAACTCGCGCCGTGTGAACAAGAGCGTTGTCATGAAGAAGCAACACACCCGCTGCGAGTTTACCCCGTCTTTTCTTTTTAATTTCCTCCCGCAAATTATGCAAAGTGGAAGCGTAGGATGTGGCGTTGATGGTTTCACCTTTTTTTTGTACTCAATGAGCAAGATTCCCTTTGAGTCCCAAAAAACTGTGGCCATGAGCTTCCCGGCAGACGGAGTGACTTTGAACTTCTTCGGAGGGTCTGTTCCTTTTTTATGCCACTGCATGGACCCTTGTTTGCTTTCAGGGTCATAGTGGTGGACCCATGTTTCGTCCCCAGTAACAATTCGATACATAAGACCGTCCGCGTTCTCACTACACATCTCCAAAAGCTCTCTACAGTATGCGATTCTCACTTTTTACTGAGGCGCTGTAAGCATTCGTGGAACCCACCTTGCACTGACCTTTTAAAGGTTAAGATGGTCATGAAGAATGGTGTGAATGGTACCAATTGAAAGCTTGGTGATCTCTGCCATCATTTTCACCTTTATTCGGGCATCCTCAAGAACAAGTTTTTCGACTTCTTTGATGCTTTCTCCCGTACAAGCAATAGCCGGGGCGCCGGAGCGGGGGTCGTCTTCAATGCTCTCTCTGCCTCTCTTGAACTCACTTGACCACTTTTGCACAGTTGATAATGAAGGTGCGGAACCCTGGTAAACAGCCACCATCTCTTCATGAATAGTTTTTTGACTTTTTCCTTGTTTAGTGAAAAATTTAATTACAGCGCGATGCTCAATTTTCACCATCATCGTCTCAGTTGCCATTATGATTCTGTTTAATTAGAGATAAGACGCGAATTAATAATCACATTTATATGAAATTTTACATGAATGCACTAAAATATAGTATTACTTGATAAATAAGTCAATTTATATATGCAACCACAGCTTCACCCCGATACCGAGAATATGTTGAACGCCCCTCGTATATACCTTAGAAAACAATGACTAAGAAATATGTATAGCAATTTTTTTATTTGTATTAAAAGATCGGAAAGAATGGCCAACCTTTTCAGATGCAAATTTGTCTGTTGAATTACAATTTGTCAATAAATTAAGTATTTTAGGATTAAACTTTAATAATAAATTCAATTGGAAAAAACCACTGTAGTAAATTAAAGAAAACACTTGCTGCAAAGCTTAATGTTATTAAATATCTGTCATTAAAAAAAATGGAAAATCCATACAAAAGCTATTTAACTAAAATGTTAATATCAAATAAAAAAGATTATGGACTCAGTATCTATAGAAATAGTCCAAAATCAACCCTCAAAACTTAAAAAAAAACAACATTTTGGCAGAATCTGGTTGCCAACAGTCAACGAAAGAGATGAGGGTGGCCGTGGCTCAAGTGGTAGTGTATTGGCTTCACATTTGTTTGTTTAAAGCACTTTGAGATCAGTCAGAGAATAGAAGTGTACCGGCTTCTTTTAAAATGAAAAGTGAATAAACAATCTAAAGTCAATTAGAGACGATTCGTTTAAGTGGTTCGGTAGCCCGGGCGTAGGTTCGATCCGAGGAATATATCGGACTTTTTTATTATTATTAAAAGTTTATAAAAACATAATTGAATAAAAAGGAAAAATTGTGATCGAGCGATGAGTGGCCCGCTGTCCAAATAGCGGGACCAGGTGATGACACTATGTCATCGGATGACCAAAGTGTTTTATCAGCACATTCAGATGCTACAAAAAAGAGATGGAGGAAACTGAGGCCAACTCTAAATCTCGTAAAGCGCCCTTCCCTCTCAGTTTCTTCTGAAAAGCTGCCTGGCAGACGAAGGGGAGAGGCGAAAAGAACAACAAGTGCAGCAGCAACCGCAAGCAACGACGAATACACATACGTGTCTGATGCTGGCAAAGGCCATGGGTGGGAACAATAATTTCGCAGCTCTGGCCGCCTCTGTATCAGACGACGAAGAGGAAGAGGTGAAAGCACTAAACAGCAGTATCATAGATCTGCGATAAAAGGTACTGGCTATTAAAGCCAAACAAGTGGCGAGGAGACAGAAGAAAAAAACAACATCTCCTGGGCTGTCAGCAACAGTCAATAAATAATGAGAAAGCTAATCAACAAGAACATCCTCTACAACAACACCAAAAAACAAATGCTAACAAAAACACAAGCACAACCACAATAAAAAATATAGCTAAAGAAAAAACAACAACACAAATCACAACAGCAGCAACAACAACAACAACAAAAATAACAGCAGCAAAAACCTTAAAACAAAGAGTTCCACCTATAAACACATACAAGATGGAACTCAAGGATATAATAGAGCTAAGTAACTCGGCCCTAGGTAACCATTTTTTTTTTGTAAAAAGATTAGTATTGCGGCATTTTCGTTTGGGCAATCAAAAGGCTTTGTTTTCTGTACACCCATTTTGAAATGGTGAATCAAGTGAAAACGAGAAGAAAAATGTTGTTTCTGAAAAAGTGGAGCGTTGTCACAAAATAAAAAAAATTATTGCAGAAATCGACGACGGAGTTCTTCTCCTTTAACCCGAAGGGGGAAAAGCTAAGCTACAAACAATGCTGCTGAGGCCGCTAGAAACGTCGAATGATCCGGGTGAACTCCTTGCATTGCTGAAATTGAAGGAGTGCGACGAGCTCAAATTCGCAGGGGTTAAGCCAATCGCCACGGCTAGAACCAAACAGAAGAAACGGAAAAATACCGCTCTTCCTGGTTCAACTCACACCCAATAGCCAACTGGATGGTCTAAGGAGCATTAAATTCCTGGACTATCAGTCTGTACAGTGGGAAAAAGTAAAGAGGAGCGATAGCATTTTGCAATGCGTTCGCTGCCAAAGGTTCCGGCATGCCACGTCAAACTGGGAGATGCAGCCTCGATGCTTAAAGTGTGGAAAGGACCATAAATCAGAGGAATATGCTTTGGGTAGAGATGGAACGACAAAAACAACTCAGCTCTCGTGTGCTTTATGCAAGAGCTCACGATGTACCGCAAACTATCTGGGTTGTTAAAAAGAGTAAATCTAGTTTGGCAGCAGAAAGTGGAAATTAAACATCTACCCGTACATATATAAACTCCAACCCCCAAGTTACCTACGCCCAAATGGCGGCAGGTAGGGGAAATACGGTACAACCAGCGAAGGTTGCTTCTTTGGCCCCAGCGCCTGAAGCACCGGAACCTTTACCTGACATACTGGCTACCTTGCTGTTTTGCAGATAGGGTAGATCATATACACGCTCTGCTACCGGTCCTAACGTATCTCCAGTCGTAATGGGTACGTACATGGCGGAGCAAACTCTTAGGGTCCGTGCAGTGAATGTGAATTCACTGATTAGCTTTTGGTTAGTGAAACTAAGTTTACCAAAAGACATAAAATGAGGCGAAGATGATATAAAATATTACGAAGAAACCAACCCAACACCATTCAAGTAGGATGTGTTGCGATCTTTGTTAGAAAAGGACTGCATTTTAAAAGACTGTATGTGTAGTACGTAGGTTCCAGGTGCTGGAAGCATCCCTCTCCGTAGTGGAAAGCGGTTATACATGGTGACTGTTTATGCGCCGAAGGTTACTCGATCCACCTTATACACTCAGAGCTCGAGACACTTTTTCGATTCTGAAGGCTGAGATTGGAGGAGAATTATTTTATTATTGGGGGAGATTTCAATGCCAAACATAGAGATTGGGGAAATAATACACCAAATACTAGAGGGAACCTACTATTCAATTGGTAGGGCCAACACTGTAATGTACCGACTCGGCCTTAAGGCGACGGATAGTCGGTCGTTTCCTAGACACGGGTCGTATTTGGATCTTCTGCTGTTCGACAGTCGAATAGAACTAACCGGCACTAACACCAACGTATCACAAACTGTCTACGCAGTTTCGTGTATGACAGAGACCATTGTGGTCTTAGGTTAGGTTAGGTTAGGTAAGAGTGGCTGTTGGAAATACCAACCCACTTAGGCCTATTGGCCCATTGTGATGCCACGTGGATCTGTGATCTTCTTACTACTGGAACCAGTTTGAGCTTTTAATAAAGCGTAGGAGACTGTTAACGTCTATTTTTTCTAGATCGTTTAGGTCGTTGTAGAAGAAAGCTCCTAGGTGAAGCTTCCTTCTCTGAGAGAGAGCTGGGCATGTGCAGAGTAAGTGGGGGATTGTCTCCTCCTCTTCCTCGTCCATGCAGCTTCTACAGAAATCGTTAGTAAAAGCGCCAAGCCTTCTTGCGTGCTTGCCTATGAGGCAGTGTCCGGTAATGACACCTATTATGGCGCTGAGATGTTTCCTATCTAAAAGGATCAGACACTTAGATCGACTCAGATCCAGCCTTGGCCAGATCTGTTTAGTTGCTAGACATGTTTGTCCAGCAGTCCACCTAAGGTCCGTTCTTTTATTGGCATCTAGCTTTAATGTTAGTTTGCACGTAGCGATTGGTATACCTATACTACCTTTGTCCGGTAGGATAGGTAGAGTGGTTCCAATTTTGGCGAGTTCATCGGCTCTGCAGTTCCCTGGAATGTCTCTGTGGCCCGGCACCCAACAGAGGTGAATGTTGAACTGCTCTGCCATCTCCATGAGAGATGATCGGCATTCAAGGACAGTTTTAGAACACAATGAGACCGAGTCCAGGGACATGATGGCGGCCTGACTATCCGAAAATATGCGGATATCCTTTGCAGATATCACGTTTTTCTTCAGCCAGGACAGAGCTTCTTTAATCGCCAAAATTTCCGCCTGGAACACGCTACAGTGATTTGGAAAGCGGAAAGAGAGGCTTAGATTTAGCTTATCTGAGAAAACACCGCCACCAACTCCGCTGTCGGTTTTAGATCCATCTGTGTAGAGATGGATTGACTTGTCCTCCATGAAAGCATCCTCCTCCCAGAATGATCTAGAGGGGAAGCTTACATGGAAGTTTTTGTCAAACCAAAGTTCAGGTATGGTGTAATCGGTGTTCTCTGTGAGGATTCCTAATGTATTAAGAATGTTGGCGTGGCCAAATGAATTATTTGTCCACTGTTTAGTCGCTTTAAGGCGAATAGCTGCAGTCGCAGCTACTTGCTTGCTAAAAATGTCGAGGGGTGTCAAGTGAAGCAGAATATCTAATGCCGCAGAGGGGGTAGACCGCAAAGCTCCGCTTGTGCATAGACATGCTGTTCTTTGGACTCTGCTTAATTTAATGCGGTTGACTGCATTTTCCAAGGCCGTCCACCAGACAACCACCCCGTAAGTAAGTATCGGTCTTATGACCGAGATGTATAGCCAGTGGGTTATGCGAGGTTGAAGGCCCCATTTGTTCCCAATGGCTTTCTTGCAAGAGAATAAAGCTATTGTAGCTTTATTGACTCTTTCTTGAATGTTAGGTTTCCAGTTTAGTTTCCTGTCAAAAATGAGACCCAGATATTTTGCTGTATCGGAGAAAGCTAAACTGGTACCGTTTATTGAAGGAGGGTCTATGATTGGAATTTTATATTTCCTAGAAAAGAGGACAAGATCAGTTTTATGGGGGTTTATTCCCAATCCACAGCGATCTGCCCAGCAGGTTAATCTGTTAAGATTTACTTGGAGGAGTTCTTTAATGGTATTTAAATGTTTTCCTGAGACGGCTATGGCAACGTCATCCGCATAGGCAATCACTCTGCTACCACCCGCTTCCAGGTATATCAGTAGTTCGTTAACCACTAAGTTCCAGAGAAGGGGGGAGAGGACACCGCCTTGCGGCGTACCCCTACTGACATATCTTTTAGCAGAAGTCTCACCCAGTTTGGAGTTGATTATCCTGCTTGTCAGCATTAGATTAATCAGCTCCCCAAGTGAGCCGTCTACCTGCAGAGTTGACAGCGCAGTCGTGATTGCGGATGTGTTGACGTTGTTAAAGGCGCCCTCTATGTCTAGGAAAGCAACCATTGTGTACTCCTTATATCGTAGGGATCGTTCGATGTGGCTAGTCAGAGAGTGCAAAGCCGTTTCCACCGACTTCCCTTTACAGTAGGCATGTTGAGCCGCAGACAGAAGTCTTGGATCAACTTTAGCTCGAATATGGATATCAATCAGTCGTTCTAAAGTTTTCAGAAGGAATGATGATAGACTTATAGGTCTGAGGTCCTTTGGGACCACATGAGAACATTTTCCAGCTTTGGGAATGAATACTACATTGACTTCTCTCCATAACAGTGGAATGTGGATAAGTTCTACACAGCTCCTCATAATATTTTCCAACACTGGTAGAATAATATCTGAGGATCTCTGTAGCTCGGCAGGTATAATACCGTCCGGACCAGCAGACTTGTATGGTTTGAAGCTATGCAGCGCCCAGAGCAGTTTGTCTCTCGTAATCAGATTGTGGTCTTAGTACCGAAATAACTGCGGAATTGGAGAGTTTGTTCAAAGGTATTCCTACAACTACAGTAGAGTGCGTTATACACACTTCCCTAAAACACTGACGAGAGCACTCTGCTCAAATTTGCTCTACCCACCAACCAAGAGAAATCTGTCAAACGATGAGATTGACTGTTATCTAAAACTAATGGACGAGACAATTAAACGAACAATGGACAAAACGATACCTCGGTATCAACACACTGATAACGAAGACTTATTCCGCAACGCAACCCTTGACGCATTGCACCAACATAAAAGTAGACTGACGACATAACCCGGAGACATGACACTGAAGTCGTCGATCAAAAACCTCCAAGTACTAATAAAAGAAAATTACAGGGCTGCTGTAAGTTTGTATTGGAACAACAAAATTCGGGCAGCAACTCGAATGTGTTCCCGCAAATAAATAAAATATTTCGGGGGAAAGACCAGAACGGCCTTTCGTGTCTTAAAATCGCAGGAACGACGGACAACGAGCACATACTTTTAGCAACAGGTATCGATCCAAATGATGCAGTTGATTATGACAACTTCTTTGCGATCGAGGATCCGCAGGAGAAGGTAGAGGCTATAGGAGCATTATGGCCAAAACCACGACCTGGAAAATCGAGTCCTTGTGCACAATTTCTACCTTCGAAATGAAATAGTGAACTGGCGATTCGAGAGCTCGGGTTTCACCCAATTCAGTTAAGAGAATATGAGAAAATAATAGGGTACCCCCCCGTTCATGAATAATTCCCATTATTCAGCGCATAGGAAAACTGCGGTGGTACATCCCATCCCCAAAAGGGATAACAACACTTCCAATCCGGTGAACATCCGGTCGACTAGTCTTCTTCCAAACATCAGTAAGGTTTTCGAGAAGGTGATCAATAGAGTTCTGACTAAGTGAGTTGAGCTCAAACATATAGTTCCGGATAATCAATTTGGTTTCAAGGCGGGACATGATATCATTCATGCTGCGTCTAAACTGGTTTCTGATATCCAATGGAACAAAGGCAAGAAACAGTGCACTGGTGCCTGCCTGAATGACTTGGAGAAAGCCTTCGATACCGTATGGTAAGAGGGACTCTAACAGGACAGGTTGGGCATTAGTAAACCACTGCTGTACATTCTTTTTGATATGCTTACAGATAGACCGTTCATCGTGAAAAAAAGGCTATGTGACTTCTGTTAAAACATTTAACATTAAAAACGATCTGCAACAAGGTGCAGTAAATTCGTCGAACCTGTTCAACATTTACACAAGTGAATTCATAGGTTCGCTTCACCATGCCATAGCATACGCAGACGACTTAATCGCGCACAGATCTGGTCCAAAGATCGAGGTCATTAAATTGCTTTTGAAACGTGACTTCGATAAAATTAAACGATATTGCGATGACTGGAAGTTGAAGATCAAATTCTATTTAGGACGCCTTTGGGATACCAGAAAGAATTGGCGAAAGTTTTCTATCGTCAGACAACACGGACAGTTACTTGCTCGTCGAAATGTAATCAGATACCTTGGGATCTGACTAAATCGATATGTGAGTTTTAACAAACATATAGATGTTGCTCTGGCTAGAGCCAAAGGTAAAAAATATACACATTTAGAGGAAAACAAAATATAAAATTAATGACTCTCTTCCACTCTGTTGATAGTTAATGAGCTTAATATAATTTTTTTCGAAAATGTACAATAGGCGTGTTTTTTTTTTTGATAATCTATGTAGACTTCATGGTGGGTTTTTTTTAGAAAGAAAACAATTTGAATTTTAATTGTTATTGCATAAATATTTCTAAAGAAAATAAAATGGAAAATGTAGAGGTAGATAGATACTCGTATGTAAATAGTGTTAACCCACGTTGTCCATTTTTACTAAATTTCAATGCACCATTACAGTCTTTACATTTTAATAATTGTTGTAATGTAAAAAAATACTGTGGTAAACTGAAGAATACAATAATTAATATTGGCGTCTGCATTTATTTCTAATTTCTCAGTATCTTGTAATTTTTTTTTTGCTGATATACTTGTGTATTCCGTTGTATTTTCCATGGTTCCAGGTCTCCTGTTACTAAATTTACTCTGTTTTCCATCAATTTTTTAGTTAATATATAGGGTTTTCCAATAAGGACTTGACAACTTTTTTTTTTTAAATAAAACGCAAACCATTTGAGATATTTCAAAAACTTTATTATCGGCTTGAAGTAAAATCAAAACATTTATGAATGGAACTCAACTTCGTTCATATGGCCACCGCGGGCACGTTTGCAGCGGTCGATTCCTTGGACCCAATTTTCAACGACTCGGCCACACATTTCGGCCGAAAGAGCCGCTATTTCGCGTTCAATGTTGGCTCTGAGCTCTTCCAACGTCGTCGGCGTGTTGGCATAAACCAATGACTTAACGTAGCCCCCCAGAAAATAGTCAAGCGGCGTTAAATCGCACGAACGAGGCAGCCAATCGACTGGCCCATTTCTTGAGATAACACGCGTATGGTGAGCTCTTTAATAAATCGATCGTAGCGTGTGATGTGTGGCATCATCCTGTTGAAACCACATGTCGTCCAAGTCCATATCTTCCAATTCGGGCCAAAAATAATCGGTGATCAAACAATTTTTTATTTCAATAACTTTATTTTTTCGTAATAAAACTAATAAAAAAAAATTCTGTTTTCGGTATTCAAATTTTAAGAGCGCGCCATTTTCTCAAAACAATTTGTTTGTTTCTGGTTCCGACGATAGCTATACTTACATAGATTAATAATTTTTTTTTTTTAAGGGAAAGAGCCAAAACCAAAACCGCCACCCAGGTCCTTTTGTTTGATGGTGTCATCGCCAGCGCCATTTGTTTAATAATTTTAATTTTTTTATTATAAATATGGTTTTGTATGTATATTATGGTTTTGTATTTTGTATGGGCAAACAAAAAGCCTTTCTGCTTCACAAAAAAAAAAAAAAAAAACGAAACCTTACTTCCAATTCCAATTCGTTGACGAAAAAATATGGCTAAATAACGCCGCCGGCATGCAAACCTCACCAAACAGTTATTTTTTGTGGATGAAGTGGTGATACATGAAGCACATGTGGATTTTCACCCAACCAATAACGCATATTTTGCTTATTGACGAACCCATTGAGCCAAAAATGAGCTTCGTCACTGAAAATGATTTTGCGATGAAATTCATCATCTTGGCGCATCTTCTCCAGAACCCAATCGGAGAACGTACGTCGCTTCAAATAGTCCATCGGCTTCAATTCTTGAGCCAGCTTGATCTTGTATGGGTGTAAACCAAGATCCTTACGCAAAATACGCCATAATGTGGTCTGAGCGATGCCCAATTCTTGAGAACGCCGTGGAATTGACTGATTTGGATCGTTTGCTACGGATGCCTAAACGGCAGCGATATTTTCGACACTTCGACCAACCCGTTGTCTCACTGACACGGCAACATCACACAACGAATATGTAGACTCAAATTTTTACATTAAACTTGTTATTATATTAAACCGAGGGAGAGAATTACAATCGAAAATTGGAGTTAACGCTCTTAAAGTTGCAGTCACCGACTCCGAATTTCGGTAGAACATTTTTATAATTTGCAGACGTTCGTGTACTTTACCATGTTGAAAATGTTGAGTTTACTGAATAAATTGACAGTGACAGTTTGATGATTAGTGAAAGAGTACGTTCACAAATTAAATTCAAAATTGTCAAGTCCCTATTGGAAAACCCTTTATTATTTAAGTTTATTTCAGGTTGTACTTACAAATACAAAAAAGTTGCTAAAAAAATTGACTTAGAGGAAAAGTCATGGCGAATAACGTGTGCTATTGTATGCTCGAATGCAACAACTGCCCAATTTCCAGAAAGAAAAATACTTAGACTTCCTAAAAAGGGAACTAAGAAATATAATGACTGGCTAGCACAGGCAGAAGAATCCCGTGATAATGTTGAAAATCATAAACGGCCATTCCTTTGTAGTAAACATTTCGATTTGAAATTTTTTGGAAAAAACAAAAATTAAAACACGACGCTGTTCCTACACTTTGTATGAAAAGAAGTGAAATATTTTTGGAATCTAATGACAATGAACTTGCTTTTGATCCTAAGAAAGCCAAAATAAACTACTCTAATCGCAAAAGATTAAAAGTGCAAACGCGTACCGATATATCCATTGATGAACTAAATGAAGTTTCAGCATTTATAGACTGCAACAGGTCTATACTGGGTGAGTTTTTTAACTTGAGACGTCCAAATTACTCGAAAAATACGCGATATCGCGAAAAATGTTTCAGACAAAAGTCACAAGGTTCGGAAGGGGACATAAGATGGTGACCACGAGTTTGACCTTGAGCCCCATTTTCAAGGTCAAACGAACGTCACTTTTGATTTTTTAATGGGAACCCCTATTTTTTTTTGACAGATTCGTAATCTGCGTGTAAAATTACAATTCTTTCACATTGTAAAGCACTTGATAAAACTTTACACTCAAAAAACCAGAGAATACTTTAATTTACTTTTCACTGCCAATTACTTAGGAAAAAATACAAGCTAAATCAATGATTCAATTGCCAAGCACAACTTTATTTGTCTGAGGACGATCACAGAATCCAGAAAAGAATACAAAATAAAAGAGAATGCAAGACTGCTTGTTGTCAGTCTTGCCATTGAGTGGTGAGTACCTATGTAAGTAAAGGGTCCGCCATCTAACGATTTTTTTTCAACTAGTGCTTGTTTCGTGAATGGTAACACTTAGCTCATGTCTGATTTGACAGTGCTTATTAGTTGAAAAAAAAAAACGTTAGATGGCGGACCCTATATAAGATTCTATTGGGTTGTACCACATGAAATGTCCGATTTTATAGTATTATTTTACCGTAAATTTTTATTCAATCAAAATAGGATCCATTGGCATTTATGACATTCTTCCAACGTGATGGCGGACCCTTTACATTTACTTCCGTACACACATGAAACACTTTTTTCAAAAATGCCTAGAAGCAATACGACTGAGCAATGAAAATCAGGAATTATCATTTGAAAAATCAAAAGTGACCTTGAAAATGGGTCTCAAGGTCAAACTCGTGGTCACCATCTTATGTCCCCTTCAGAACCTTGTGACTTTTGTCTGAAACATTTTTCGCGATATTTCGTACTTTTGGAGTAATTTTGATGTCTTAAGTTTTATGGCGCCCTCTGACGGTAAAAGAACGGATTTTTGAAAAAAGTGTTTTATGTAAAAGAATTGTAATTTTTCACGTAGATTACGAATCTGTCAAAAAAATAGAGGTTCCCAATAAAAAAAATCAAAAGTGACCTTCATTTGACCTTGAAAATGGGGCTCAAGGTCAAACTCGTGGTCCCCATCTTATGTTCCCTTCAGAACCTTGTGACTTTTGTCTGAAACATTTTTCGCGATAACGCGTATTTTTCGAGTAATTTGGATGTCTCAAGTTAAAAAACTCACCCAGTAAATTCCATAGAATCTGTATGCAAAGTGGGAAGCGAACACAAAAAAGCAATTTGTTTATATTCAACAAATAAATACGACTGAAAAAATTAACAAAATTCTCAAAGAGAGAGCTAAAAAAGTCTAAAATTCAGAAATTTCCTGGCAATTAAAGTCCGCAGGCTAAAAAAAAATCAAGCACAGCTTAGAGAATATCAAAAGCAAACAATAGAAGAAAAAATAGATTTCTTACATAATGTAAATAAAAATTCGAAAACATTTTGCAAACTCGCAAGGCAAACGACAATTTACCCAAGAAGAAAGGTGGATTTGCCAATGTATATTTTTCCACTCGTCGTCTGAATATAATTTTCATCGCGATCAGCTGCAATTGCACTGATTTCCAATTTTAATATTGGAACCAAAAGACAAAGAAATTATTTTAATATTCGATGAGATGAGTATCCAGGCGAATTTAAGATACAACAAATATAAAGTCATAATCGAGGGTTTCGTTGATTATGGAGAAAATCAAAGATTAGATTTGTGTGCGAAATCAGTTTTCGTGGTATGTGTGGTAAATATAATCAAGTGCTTTATCATGTGATCTCTCCAAGATATATACCAACAAGGCAGCTCGAAATTGAAATATACAACTGCAGTGAAATATGTAGAAATCTGGGACAAACCGTAAGGGGCATTTGCTGTGACCAAGCCCCTACGAATCGAAGCCTTTTCTATATATCAAAGCTGGATGAGGACAACAGTTCCTTTATAAAGAAAAAAAAGTGTATGGAATGTAAAAAGTGTAAAGAACAATCTTTTAAGATCAGAATTACAAACTCTGGATGAAATTGTAAGCAGAATGGAAAACCTGCACTTATTCGAAATGACTCAAAAGTTGGATTTTTAAAAGAAATGCAATCATATTTAAAACAAATTAAGCCAATCAAATCCTTCTGCGTTAAGGGCCTGCCTGATTATGACAATTGAAAGTACTTTAATGACAAAAAAAAGAACTATTCAATGATTACTGTGAGTTACATTATATATATGTTAGCAAGTTCAATCAGGACACACTTGACAACCTTTTTGGAAAAATAAGAGCAAGAGATTTTAATAAAAATAATTCAAACGCGTCTGAATTTGGCTCATTACTGCCCAAAATTATGGCTCTAAAATGTTTGTTTAAGTCAAAATTTTCTATTTGTTAAGAAGATTCTGAATATTTACAGTTAGATTGGAATGATGCGTGGGATACTGAAAATAAAACAAAGTTGGTCCTAACACAACAGCAAGAGAAAAATGACAACATACTCGATCTAGCCAAATAATGTGAATCTTATAGCGATAGAATTACCAGATGAAGACACGATTTTAATAATGACAGAAATGGATGCCACAAGGTATTTGGCAAGTTACCGTTTTTTTTTAAAACACTTAAAAAAATGAATACAGTTGCGAACTGTATCAAAGAAATTACAAAGGACAAAAACAATTTCAATCTCACGGAAATATTGATCAAATTTAAAGAATATGAACACTCATGATATTTGATAATTTCATTTGTGTTTTTTGGACTTTGTATTTTGGTCTTTGTGTTTTAATATTTAATTAAAAGAATAAAATAAAAATGAGTTCAGTGGAATTGTGGTTTGACGATGATGAACAGTCTTCGGTTTTTTTTGGACTTTGTATTTTGGTATTTGCGTTTTAATATTTAATTAAAAGAATAAAATAAAAATGAGTTCAGTGGAATTGTGGTTTGACGATGATGAACAGCCTTCAGTTTTGTTTGGAAACTCTTAGAAGAAGAAGGCAGTTAAATGATGTTTCCAATCCTCTACAATTATAGGAAAGTATGTAAGTAGATATGTAACTCCGCAATCGAAATTCGTTCTTCCGTGTAATGCTTTTCAGTTTTATTAAAAATTTTCGTTTATCGAAACCAGCGTTTGCCTATTTGTTGTGTGAAATAGAGGAAAAGCTAAAGCCAGCAATTAGAACTACATCGATACCAAACGTCCTAAAGCTTGCCACAGCATTGCGGTTATGTGCTCATGGGTCATATCATTTCAGCGTTTAATAAAAAATACGCCAAAGCAAGAAACATTGTTGAACGGACAATAGGCGTTCTCAAAAACAGGTTTAGGTGTCTGCTAAGAGTACGTAGGTTGCATTACAGGCCTAAAACGGCTACTCAAATTGCAAATGTTTGTGCAGCTTTACACAATATTTGTGTGGACTTTAATGTCCCTGTGCCTGAAGAGTACATTGAAGAACAGAGTGCTATTGATGATGAAGCCAGTAATAGCACTATTGCGGATCCAAGTTATCTTTCGGAAAGTGAAGTAGCGATTCAAATTATAAACCGAATTGTTAGAACTCTGTTTAATTAATTTATTTCACATTTATATCACATTTGTGTATTTAATAAATAAAACTAATAATACTTCATAAAAAACTTGAAAAAATGACTTCATTTTATACAGGTACAAAAGCAAAATTAAATAAATATTTCACTAAAATTCCATAAGGCCTTGTTTTTGCTTTTGAAGTTCCCGCATTTGAATTTTCAGCTCTAATTTGGCTTTTCTATCCAGTCTCTTATTTTCTTTATTCTCTATGTACGCCTTCACTTTTTCTTTTTTTAATTTTATTATTTCGTCTCTTTGTTGGACACTTTTCTTACCATAATGTTCCATATTTCTCATGGTTTTTTTATATCCGTTATGAGGCTCGTCATGTGTTCGTAATATTCTTTTTGTGCAGTAGTTTGCTGTTCCAAGAGATTTTTCCGTTCTACCATTGCATTCATATTTCTTGGTTCAACTGTTCTTTTTTTTAGCAGCTTGCAGCAGCTTGCTCTATCGTCCTCAAAAATGCGATTGACTAAAAAATTGACATTTATCAAAAAAATTGATTTCAATTGACACTCACAATACCACTTTGGCTCCATTCACAATGGACAAATTGACAACGATCAATCGTTCATTGACAATTGACAATCGCAATACCAACAAGTCAAATTTTTTTATAAGTATCGTTTATCGTTTATATTTTGACACTCGCAATAGGGGTGAATATGTCAATTTCATATACAAGTATTTACCACTTGCTTTCAGAAATGTCCATTTGCATCTAATCTTAGAGAAAATATAGTTTATCAATGTAATGCAAATTTGCACTATCCAAATTGGATTGAAACGACAAATACATGTTATTCGCAAAAAAATTATACAGTTAATTTCCTTGTGGTAGTTCTGCTTTGGAAAAATTGTAGGTGATTTATTGACAAGAGCATAAACAAGAAAAGGAATCCAAAGCAAAAGACAACACAATTTAATGAATATGTAAACGAAAATAAATATTTACATATGTACGAGGGTGGGTCAATAAGTCCGTGACCTTTGGAATAAAACACAGATTTTTTGATAAAAAAATAATTTTATTTTTCAACGTAGTCCCTTGAGCTCTATACCCTTTGTCCAACGCTTCTCCAATTTTTTTATCCCTTCCAAAAAAAATGATTTGTCGAGGTCCTCAAAACAGGCCTTTGTTTGCGAGATGACTTCATCATTGGAGTCAAATCTTTTTCCACCAAGCCATTTCTTCAGGTTTGGGAACAAGAAGTAGTCGCTCGGAGCCAAATCTGGAGAATAGGGTGGATGAGGGAGCAATTCATAGCCATGGCAACTGCACATGTGTGCACCCTTGCATTGTCTTGGTGGAAAAGAAATTTTTTCTTGGCCAAATGAGGTCGGTTTTTTTTTCAAATCGTCATTGAATCGGTCCAATAAGTTGGCATAATATTCCCCATTGATTGTTCTTCCCTTTTGAAGGTAGTCAATGTTGATTATCCCGCGTGGATCCCAAAAAACAGTCGCCATAACTTTATTGGCTGACAAACCCACCTTGGCCTTCTTTGGCGCAGATTCACCCTTAGAAACCCACTGTTTCGACTGTTGTTTGTTCTCTGGTGTGTTGTGATGGATCCATGTTTCGTCCACGGTTACAAAATGGCGCAAAAACTCCTCCATATTGCGATTAAACAACGCCAAACCTTCCTGTGAAGTGAAGCACACGAAATTCACTTTTTTCCATTTTCTCCTCAAATTAGTGAGTAGTCTGATAAAAATAGCTGTCAAACACAAACTAACTGACGCAGCAAGTTTAAATTTTGACAGGAGTCAACTGACAGATGCCTGTTGACAGGAGCAGTGTTGCTGTTTCAGTAAAGAGGTCAGAAATTCAAAAAGTCACGGACTTATTGACCCGCCCGTACATACGAGGGGCGTTCAATATATTCTCGGTATCGATATGAAGGAAAATGCGAATTCAATTTAAATTATTTTTATTTTTCAATATAATCTCCCCTAACATCAATGCATTTGTTACATCTTGAGATAAGCTTTTTTTAAACCCTCAAAAAAATAAATTTCCTCTTTCTCTGCAAAATACCCATTTATTGCCGACTTGAGTTCTTCATCATCCGAAAATCTTTTTCCACGAAGACATTTTTTCAAATCCGGAAACAGGAAATAATCACTAGGGGCAAGGTCTGGACTATAGGGTGGGTGTTGGATTTCTTCGAAACCACAATCTCGCGCAACAGCCTTGGAAACTCGCGCCGTGTGAACAGGAGCGTTGTCATGAAGAAGCAACACAAGATTCCCTTTGAGTCCCAAAAAACTGTGGCCATGAGCTTCCCGGCAGACGGAGTGACTTTGAACTTCTTCGGGGGGTCTGTTCCTTTTTTATGCCACTGCATGGACTCTTGTTTGCTTTCAGGGTCATAGTGGTGGACCCATGTTTCGTCCCCAGTAACAATTCGATCCATAACACCGTCCGCGTTCTCACTACACATCTCCAAAAGCTCTCTACAGCATGCGATTCTCACTTTTTTCTGAGGCGCTGTGAGCATTCGTGGCACCCACCTTGCACTGACCTTTGAAAGGGAAAGGTTAAGATGGTCATGAAGAATGGTGTGAATGGTACCAATTGAAAGCTTGGTGATCTCTGCCATCATTTTCACCTTTATTCGGGCATCCTCAAGAACAAGTTTTTCGACTTCTTTGATGCTTTCTCCCGTACAAGCAGTAGCCGGGGCGCCGGAGCGGGGGTCGTCTTCAATGCTCTCTCTGCCTCTCTTGAACTCACTTGACCACTTTTGCACAGTTGATAATGAAGGTGCGGAACCCCGGTAAATAGCCACCATCTCTTCGTGAATAGTTTTTTGACTTTTTCCTTGCTTAGTGAGAAATTTAATTACAGCGCGATGCTCAATTTTCACCATCATCGTCTCAGTTGCCATTATGATTCTGTTTAACTAGAGATAAAACGCGAATTAATAGTCACATTTATATGAAATTTTACATGAATGCACTAAAATAATAGTATTACTTGATAAATAATTTATATATACAACCACAGCTTCACCCCGATACCGAGAATATGTTGAACGCCCCTCGTACATACCAACATACGTATGAATAGAGTAAAGTAAAATCAAGTTACAATATCTAAAGTACCTACTATTTAAATTTTTTGTACGGTACCTACAAATTCTTAACATCATCGCAGATCGCATTAAAATTATTCCTGATCTTAACCTACCTTAATTTAATGTACTCGTACATATGTAGGTATACGACTCTTCCTCACCGTGCCAAAGTCGCAGGCCAGGACAAAAAATACGAGCATTTCGCTGTTGGTAACTCACAAATTCTACGCTGGTGGTGAAAGCTTTTTGCAAAGCAAAAGAAAGGGCTTTTGCACAGAAAATTTATTTTCCGTTTTTTTTTTCTTTGTGAATCAGAAAACTTTTTGCTTGCTCATCGCAAAAAAATCAACATTTTTTTGTATGGGGATGCGACATCTGGTAAATTTATTATCTGTGCTTTAAAGATAGATATTCTGCAATATGTCATTACATGTGAATTACCGGTTTACTAACCATTCATTAAGTTATCGTTGTGGCGTAAGGTATGGATAGTTATGGAAAAGAAAGTTATATTTTTGGTCAAATTGCAGTTCCATATTTTTAATAGTCAAAATAATAAATATACTATTAGTTTAAGGTAACTGCTTACCTTACATAGGGAATGAGTTTTTGATTTGGGTACGTATAGCGAGAGACCAAGTTGGCGAAGAAGATTTTTCACACGAAAATAATCAAAAATCCAAAGTCTCAACTCCAACCAAACTCGTCACTTCACTTATCGGACAATTAAAAAAAAATGGAAAGATGGATATGCTACAACGTTTGAACTTGCAATATTTTTAACCAAGAGACAAGGTTTTGTACCTGGTTTAGAACCGAGTTAGCGACTGCCACGAAAAGTGGAAAATTTTAGGGGAATGGTTAGACTCAAGTGAGCCTCCCAAGGAACTAATCAAGGCAAACTGCACTTCAAAAAGGAAATGGCGACATTTCTTCGACATCGTTTCTCAAATTTGTGGGAACAATCATAGCAGAGTCCTCGACTAGTGCTGTAGAAAAAGTACTCACTAGTTACAAAGTACCGAATACATGAAAGTAATCAAGTATCTGATTACTTATCCGGGTATTCACTCACTCAGTGGGTGCTTTTCGTATTCAGTACGATTTTTTTTAATCAATTAAAACGCACAAAACACAAGCAAGTCACAACACAACACGAAAATAAGTAATAACCGTTGCCTCGTATTTGTGCGATATCAGCTGATTGTATGGCTATAGTAGTAAAAACAAAAACGTAGTAGTTGATGAAAATTAACACTTCTTGCTTCAATTAGTTCAGTTTAATTTCATCATTTTACATAGATGCTCTTATGTCTACTTAACTACTTAAATTAATTTTTTCTACCCGCACAACCGACTTGGCCGACTTGGGGAAATGTCCCCAACTCACTAACTCATTGCTTGTAAGACTTGAACAATTGAGCGTGCAGCATTACCTGTTGAAAGCTCTTATTTGTTTGCGTGTGTGAACAAAACATGATCACTACATAGTCACCTCATATTTCATTCATACTATTCGGTATACAGTACCCAGTATCCACAAGAGATTCATTCAGGTAATCATATGAATACCCGAAAGTAACAAGTATTTACAGTCCTATCCTCGACTATCTGATACTGCCTTTACGGTATCGACATAATGCATAGCAAATCATGCCAAAACACCTTCTGCTGGAAAATAGGCATGCTTACAACCCGCTACTTGATAATGCAAAATCACATGTAGTAGTATTAACGCCGTCAAAGTATAGTATAAATAGTATGTACACGTATGTACATCAAGATACCATAAAAAACAAAACAATAAAATTTTCTTTTTTAATTTCTTTTTCTAAAAAGAGTTGTTTTCCACAAGAGAAAATCGAAATTTTCTATGTAACGACTTAATGCGTAGCTGGGTGTTAAACATATTTCAGCTGCTTAATGTAAAAATATTTGACTTGTTTTTATATCTAAAGCCGAAATATTTGTTTATGTTTTAACGAGACAAGTAAGTAATTGGGTTGCCAAGAAAGTAATTTAAATATCTTTAGTGTGGAATATAACACTTTTTTGTGTACAAAGTGTAAACTTTAATCAATTACATATTTTACATTTTGTTTGATGACCTTCTGAAATTTTTCTGGCAACTTCATGATTCCGTGCTCTTAGAACTTCCGCTCCTTATTAGCACAAAACTAGACCAAGTGCGATTTCAGGTCATCATTAATTCCTTCACGGCCACAATTGGGCGCTTTTTTTTTAAACATCTGACCTAATAGTTTGGTTCCTTGGAAGCAACTGAAAATAGACTTCTTTATATACCCACAAAATTGACAACACAGCCAACTTCAGTTTTCTTTGAACGAAAAATTTCCATAGCGGAATTTCTTAAACCAATTCTGACACGTGCGTTCTGTTAAGCAGTCAACACATAAACTTCACATATCTCTTTTTGAGTCTCAACAGCTTTCTTGAGATTACGGAAACAAGCAAGCAAAATATATTAAAAATATTTCTTTTGAACTCCATGTTAAAATTAACACTGTAATAACAGGTGTAAAGAAAATTAAGTTCGATTTGCTTCTAACGTAAGCTTAAAGTGACACCTATCAAATGTCAAAAGAGAAAAAAAATTATAAAATTGACAAAAGCGATAAACGACAATGAGATCTACTTGTAGAAAATAGAAATTACTTTTGTGCCAATCCAATATATCTTTGAAAGAGATATACTTCTTTTGGTACAACGCGCAGCTATGTGTTAACTGTTGCACTATGTTAGCTAGTATAAGACCTAATATAATTCTAATTTAAATCTGTTTAAGTATTAATTAATTGCGTCCAAAATCTTTTCATTCCGGATTCGAAATAAAACCCGTAAAACTTATTGTAGGTTTTGTACCATTAAATAAATCTGTTGATTTTCATAAAAAAAAAAAAAAAATTACTTGAACATGAAATAAAGATAAAGATAATTTGCCAAACAATTTTAGTGCAAGTGAAATCAATGAAATCAAATATCTTACCATTAACTGGTCCTATACACACAACAAAAGACGAACAGGAGAAGAAAGCATGAATGGAAAGGGAGGAAGAATGTTTTTCGTGATAATTTTAAGCGAATAGTGTGCCGAAAAATGAGATGTGATTCCGCTCGGAGGCAGAAGTTAAGCATCAAACATTCACAACTCAAAATTGTAGGCTGTATTTAAGTTTACTTACGCGGGACCTTTTATTAGTGTTGTAATTTCTCGAATTCTGGAATATCAGTCGAACATCTTTAGCAAAATCCAAGGGATCTTCATAATTGCCTCCTAATAAATCTTCTTTTACCGTACGTAAATCCATTGGAGTATCAATGATTTGCAAATAGTCTGGAAATTGCATAGTGTCAACTGGTTCGCGAAAAGGTGTTGAATCCGGACGTAACCACATCATTTCTAACAGTTGACGACAATCTATCCGCCAATCTCCATCTGATCGTGTTCGCTGAGATCTTTAAAAATATTCTTCAAATTATCTAGAAAAAATGTGTATACTTATTGTTTTTCTTACCTTCTACTAGGATTGTTACTTTTGCGATTAGCACCCGATGTTGATGGGCCTGTAGTACTTGTAGAAGGTCCTTGCTCAATCTCATTATCATCATTTTCTGATTCAGAAGATATATATATATCCACTAACTGATGATATACAGCGGCAACATCAAAGTCATTTTGTTCTCTATAAGAATAAAAGGTTAAATTAAACATCCTAACATGATCTCCTTACATACCTAATGATACGTAGGCATAAATCTGTAATAATCCTTGCGTGGCGCACAATATTGGTGTGTTTTCGATTAAACTTCTCCGCATTTGTTGCTAGGTATCTCACATCAAACTGGGCAGAAGTAATTCGACGATAAAAATGATTTTCAAAGCGGGCCTTAATTGTTGTTAGGTCAATGGGATACTCAATTAAATAAGCATAGTTGGGATAGATATTTAAATCGACTGGAGCTAAAAATGGTTCAGCTATGGACAACCGCATGACTTGTTCTAGACCGTTAATTATTCTGCGACAAGAACCATCTCTATCCCCACGGTGCCATTCTTCTGATTTTGGTTGGTAAAGAGTTGCGCGAATTTCTTCCGCCAGAACCGAAACGGCTCCTCCCACCTCCTCTGGTAAGCGACTTTCATCAATCGGTTCCATATCCCATGGACTCATGTACTCATATTCTCCATTATCCCAACGAACACGAAAGCACATAAAATAGGAGTTAGGATATTCAGGTGATAAAAGGTGGCGTGATTCAATTTGGCCCATCCACCATCCATCTCCAATCATGCATCTTTAAAAACAAAAGTTATTTAAGGATTAACAATAAACTAGCTAGTATCTTTACCTAAATCTATCTCCAATACTCCAATTTCTTTGGACCGCTAAGTCAAACGTCTGCCGCAGGACAAGGAAATCTAAAACATCGGGCATGTCATGGTATTTGATCTTAAATGTTAATCCAGTCATATTTCCCTCTTCATCCAGCATTGCAAGTTTTAAGCAACATAGCCTAGGTGGCCTTATTTCATATTTTATTCCAATAACTCGCACAAACTCATGCTCTCGTAACTCTCGAAAATTCCAAGATTCTGAACTATGAGTGAGCTTGTATACCTTTTTGGATCGTACAGCATCCAAATAACGCTGATGACCTTGTCGGAAATAAACAACCTCATCACCCATTTGTGGATAATATGGAGTTTTTCTCGGTATAACTTCAGACAACCATTCTGGTGGTTTGTATACTTCTGGAATATCGCCAGTATCAGGAACTGGACCATGTTTCCGACGACTCTTTAGACTAACTGATGTGTTAGGACGTGAAGTGTCGTCACTACTACATGAGGAACTCCTATGTGTGACTGGTTTACGTTTGGACCTCTTTGGCGGTTCTAAGTTTGGACCAGGCTTATCAGCTACCCAATCAGAATAGTCTGAAGATTCCGAATCTGTTGTTGAAGATTCCTCCTCATCACTTAGATTTTCTTCGACATTCGAATAGCTAGTGTCCCCAGACGAATTACTACTTTCCTCTTCTTCTTCTTCTTCTTCTTCGAGAGGTTCTTCGGCATTTTCTTGACCACGCACAGCCCTTGTACGATAAACCGGGCGTGGTCCCCTTCGTGCGTTTCGAAATCCTCTCTGGCGATTTGATGCCTGCAAAGCAATATTAGCGTTTGATGTATTGATCATAATAGGACGGCGCCGCATTTCTCGTTTGTATTGATCCATCTCATATTGGCCTGCAGCATGTACTGTTTGTCTTAGATTTTGTAATTGCGAATATTTCATTGGACGTACGTAGATACGACGTATAAATTTAAAGTTTGTTTCCCTTTGCCAATTACCACTACTTTGCCGAACACCTTCTACGTCCCCTGTACGACGTGCCCTTCCAATAGCCCCGAGTCCGCGGTATATGTTTCCATTACTATTAGTTGAGCTATTATTGCGATTTCTATCATTGTTAGAATCAGGTGCTATATCTTGTCCCTGCCTATTTGCTAATGCTTCAATAAGACGATCAATATGAGAAAAGCCCCCATTATCGTCAACTTCAACACCCTCAATTCCCATTGTAATGTTGGGTACTAATTGATCTGTTGGACAATTCTCCCTTCCAGGAACCAATCTCTGATATATTGGCGGGTGCGGATTACCATCTACGTCAACTAAGAATGGTGGCATCATAAGGTGCGGCATAATCTGTGTCTGTTCATCGACAACGTAGTGTTGGGCATCACGAAGCAACGGCCTATAATCTGTATGAAAAAAAAGTTCAGCCGGTAGCTAAGAAAATAGATAAAATTATAATCATGGCTACCATAAAAAAAAGTCGTTTTCTTACGTTTTTAAACCTGTCAGGACCTATCCCTAGTCCAAAAATAAGTATATGCCCGTGAGAGTCCGTTGCCGCGATCATAGTGCCATCAGGCGACCACTTAGCATCAAATACGCCTCCATGACCTTGTCCATCAATATGATTAACAAAATGTGCTACCGAAATTCCCTGATCTATATCCCAAATAAATATTTGACCGTCATGCCCCGCTGAAAGTAGGACATATTCATCTTTTGGATTCGATTCCAGAACGTACAACTCATCTTTGTGACCACGAAGCACACAATGAAGTTTACCGCTCTTTGTATGCCAAATTTTTATCTAATGCATACAGAAAACTTTATTTAAATGCATTCTATTTTATAAATATTAGTAGTATAAACTCACAGTATAATCATTTACTGCCGTGATAACATATTTATCTGAATAATCCCACGCAACCATGGTAACTTTTAGTTTTTTCCCCTCTTCCGGCTCTGGGCAACTAAAAAGACATTATTCAGAAATCAAAGTCAAGTCAAAGGCAATTCTTTGAAAAAAAAATTTAATAATGAAGTTTATAAAGATTAAAAAAAATTCAAAAACGGTTTTTTCTTCCGGAGAAGAAGAAAATCTTTTCTAATCTAGACATTAAAAAAAATGTTTGGAATGAATCAGAAATGTTTTTAGAACAATATTTCCCAAATTTTTAGTCCTTAATGTTCTAATTTTTTTTAAAAAGTGTACTTATACGAAAAGCAAAAGATCCAAAAACGAAACAAAAGAAAATATAAAATGACAAACAAAACTTGGCAAATATTTTGAACTCTTTCTTAACCCGGCACCCGTACATGGTAAAAATTAACGTGGACCGTCTTTGGGGTACAATTGTAACCCAAGTACATTTACATGGGAAAAGTTCGAATTTAAATGCAAATTCAATGAATTCATTTCTTTATTTATAAAAATATTTACTCAAAAAGTAGAAAAAGAAAGAAAAGATTAAAAAAATTAAACTTCTAGCGGCAATTGCAAACGATTGCGTACTCTCGGCGCTGCGGGCTGCCTACGGATGTCGTTGGTTGATTGTCATAATCGTCATTGCTGTGGTCAGCATCGGACGGGCTAATGAATTTGTTGAGGTAATGCTATGGGCAGTTGGGCACTAAACACAATTCGCAAACTGAGCGGGTTTTTACATCAACTTTTGCAGTGCGGGCGCTTTTGCAAGGAACGCATCGTTGCAGCTTGTTCTGAAAATAAATGAAAAGGCATAAAGAGAAGAGAATTACATGAATAGACGTACAAAAAAAAAATTCGCTGATTACTTGCTCACTGGCATGAGGAATTGCCGAAGGAGGAATCGGCGGCCTGAAACCGATCAATTTCATCGCTTCCAAAGTCGATTCTTGAGATGTGGTGTTATAAGCTCTAAGGCTAGCTCCTTCAAGAAAACTTTGCGTTTGTCGGAAGGACGGATGACACAGTTCAAACAATCGAAAAGTACAGAATGCTTCCACATCGATCATGTTATAAAACAGACACATGGGCCACCGAATGCACTTTCGTTTGCACGCAGAGCCACGAATCATTTGATCGAACGTATCGACTCCACCCTTGAACTTGTTATATTCAATATTTTCTTTCTGATAAGCTGTTGACAATAGTACAACATTTATCAGCGTGTTCGATGTGTAGCTAGTGAACTGACATTCATCAGATAAGCAGCACACCGATGCGAATTTGCCACGTTTTTAGCTTGGGCAGCTGGTGAAAATTGAAAAGGAATTTCGCGTTTATTGGTTCGAATTGTGCCAACTATTGTGGATCTTTTCCTAAAAAAGTTATCCATGGTTTTTTTGATTTATTTTGATTCCATATTTTCCTGGTTTCGATGGAATATATTGTCTGATGATACATCGATTACGTGTGTTCAGCAGCTATTCATCAATGCACAACTCTTTCAATGGCATATAGTTCAAAGTAAGATTATTTATAAAAAGCATTATTTTCAATGACATCGTCGCTCGATAATTAGGCATGTGATCCTTGGCAAACAAATCCTTAGCCTCAACCAAATTTGATTTTTCTGCACCCTGCGTACATAACAAGACCTATAAAAGCGTACAATTCGTTGACTGTTAGGTCGCGCCAAGACCGTAATTTTTTTGGATTTGGCAAAGCTGCATTTGTATTCATAGCTCGTCGGGCCTTTTGATTCGTGGCCAGTAAAATTTATTCTACTATAGAAGTCGTCAGAATGGTCCTAAATGCGGCTTTTTCTTTCCAAACGTCTTTGTTCAGAAAGGAATAGTAGATTTTCGATCAGCAGCCAGAGTATCGGTTCGTTCTTTTTCAGTGACGGATGGCATTGACAACATATGGGCGCTCATGATCAGATATACCATCGTCAGAATCACCACCACCATCATTGGGTCATTATTATCGCTACCGTTGCTCGATCTATCATCACCACCGTCCAGCAGGTCATCCAGCTCCTCCTGCTCGGCTTTAATCAATGCACAATTAGCACTTTTATTTACTAAAAAATGATTCTTTCACTCATTTCACCCGATAACATGTACACATTTTAAAAACCGAAAAGAAACTAATGAATTTAAAGTTAAGCATGGCATATTCGAAAAAGAACAGTATAGCATGCACAATCACGAAAGAAAAATTACGGAACTCATACATTTCATGTGGCAAAATTGACGGGGTACAAATATACTCCTAAGACGTATAGGGATCACTTGATTATTTTGCTTTTTGAAAGCTAAATATTTATATATTTCGCCGCAAACAAATCTATCACATAAAAGAAGAATTGGCAAATCAGAAAAACATTGATTCAGTGTCATATGGCATTTGGATAATTTTGAATTTAAACGAACTATGTATTTCTTTATTGATTGAAGAATCCCAGGAATCCTAACTTGTTATCGCTTAAAATTAAAAAAAAATACGTTTAAATACATACAATATAAAGAAACAGCAAATCGTTTCTTTCCGTAAGTTATTCGCCAGTATCTCTTGACTTATATGGATACAAAGAGAATGTCAAAACAGGTAAGAAATTTCAGAGCAGCAGTTAGCAAAAGCAGACGTTAATGAATAGACAGATCGAAAAATAAATAAATTGTTTGTAGCATTTCCTACAATTCCATAAAAATTTATCCGATCAGCTATGGAAAAAAATTAAATGAAAGAAAATTTAACCAAATTGAGGTATATGATCGAATTTATTACTGGTTAGGACCCGATGAACTTCGTCAAAGACACCAAAGAACTGTAAAGTATGGTGAGGTTCGTTAAAAACTTGCGATTGCTTTTCATGGCTTTCGGATCCCCTGTCAAAATTAATGATTTTATAGTTGTTTGTGAGTTATGGGATCGCATCAAATATGAATGGAGCCAAATTCAGACAAAAATCGTTCATAATTTAGCTGCGTTGAAATAAAACAAAACCAAGGATTTTTAACGAAATATTAAATTGAACATTTTACTTATGCAAGCGAAACTGCACAAATACATACATGAATTCTCGTGTACATGTTTATATTAAGTTTTCTATATACATTTTTTTTCCTTTCCTTTTTCTTATTATTATATTTTTTATTATTATATTTCGTATTATATTTCTTATTATTATATTTCTTATTATTATAATTCTTACTATTGTTATATTTTTTACTATTATTAAATTTACTATTATACATATTTCTTACTATTATATTTCTTATTGTTATATTTATTATTAGTTTTTTTTATTATATTTGTATTTATATACAGAGCGGTCTGTGGTAAGGTTTGAGATCTGATTAATTGGTTCATGTTATGAAAATAAACGTATGGGGGCAGACATCCATTTTGTCTATGGATTTTGTAATTGCAGTGCTGAGAAGAGTATTAGCGAAGATTTCCTACACTACGTGTCCCTAATTAAAGGGTATTTGCAAATACTCACAGAAGATTGCGAGAAACTGGAACAACAAGTTACAATCGAGCGGAAGCACATGCCGTAGATGTGAGACATGCAGAATTAGGGGAACCAATCCTGAATATAGTAGCAACAGAGCCATCAATTAGTACACGTTCGATGTCTTTACGCCTAAATGTGTCCCGCCGACGAATTTTGCAAGTTCTTCCTAGAGAGAGCCTCCATCCTTATCAGGAATTATTACCAGCAGATCTGCCTCGACGATCAGAATTTTGCAATTGTTTGCTGGAACGGCATTTCGATGACAATACATTTAGCAAAAATATTGTATAGGCAGATGAGTCGCAATTCACTAGAGATGGCATGGCCAACTTTCATAACCAACACACACATGGACGAATGAAAATCCGCATATAACCAAAACAAAATCGATTTAACGTATACGTGTGGGCAGGTGTAATTGGCAATAAGTTAATTGGTCATTTCATACTTCCACAAACACTAAAAAGTGAAACTTATTTGCAATTTTTGCAAAATGAATTGCCAGGACTGTTAGAAGGTGTTTCATTTGCACAAAGAAGAACTCATTCACTAGAACAAGTCACTACTTGGATGAAAAATTCCCAAATCGATGGATTGGAGGGAATGGTTCAATATGTTGACCTGCAAGATCACCAGATTTGTCAGTTTTGGATTTCTATGGTATGGGGAACGACGAAAAAACGCGTATATTTATCTAAAATAAGAAATGGATGAATTGCAAGAACGGATAACAGCAACGGCACACTATATCAAAGAGACTTTACCAATTATATATATATATATATTTTTTTTTTATATAATTTACGCGCGCGTAAGGGGTTAGTTACCCTTTTACTGTTTCCAGGGCGCGGGCGGAAAGGTAGAAGGAGGAGAAAGGAAAATTGTTTTGTAGTGGTTTGAAACTCAGGTGTATTTGGTTTCTATATTAGCTCTCCAGGGGGGTGGGAGTAAGAATAGGACGGAGAGTTCTTTCTTCACTCAGAGTGATTCGAAGTTATAATTCGAACTAGTTTTTTGTGGTTGAAACTCTACAACAGCCAAATCTACGTGTCAGTGTTATGCCTTCACACGCAGCATTTTTCTGTCTGAGTTCCCATTACACAAATGAAAAACTGACTTGAAATGGGCAGGATTCGAACCTTGGACCCTCAGAGTGAGAAGCGATTGCTAGTACCACTACACCACGCCCACCCCAATACTCGTATTAATATATTAGAAGAACCATTCAAAAACTAGCATTAGCTTGCAATCTGTTTGAAGGAGGAAACATTGAGCAACTGTTGTTGTGATTATGTAAATTACGATTAGCAATAAAATTATTTATCTATTTATAAAAATTTATTATAACAGTAAAGAAAATACACTTATTTTAGAGAATTTTTTTAGTAATAATAAAAAATAGTCATATTATGAATTAATTTATTTAACCTTATACCTGGAAAACTGTAAGCCCCAAGTAAAAACTTTGTGTGGTGAATTTGTAGGCACCATTATTGCGCACCAAAATAACAAAAAAGAAAAAAAAATTATAAGCACACTTTTCCGAGATAAATGCGATTTTCCCAAAAATTTATTAAAAAAAATTAAAAATTGTTGTATGTATTTGAAAACCAACATCTCGAAGATGAAAGTAGTGTTTCTAAAGTAAGCTTAAAATGACAGCTATCAAATGTCAAAAGAAAAGAAATCATAACATTGACAAAAACGAGAAAGAATGCAATTTACTTGTAGGAACTGAAATTACTTTCTTGCCAATCCAATTGTTTTTTGACAATTGTACAACATTTCTTGTTTACCTTTGCGAATTTATTTCTTTTCTATTTTTATTTACTGATCTCTTTTTTGTCTTACATTTGAGGTCTTCTTTTGCGGCGTGGCGTTTCGGAAGCGATCTTACGTAATTGTGGTCTACTGAATACGAAAATAATAACAGATATGCCGAATTTTCGCTATTTTTAGTAATAGATTAAATTGGAGATAAAATGAAATAAAAACCTTGAATATAGACAAAAATTCGAATGTATAGAATTACTTATTCTGCATAACTTTAACGCTTACGTACTCGTAAAAAAAGCGCCGACACAATTTTATTTAATTGTTATCGAAAAATATTATCGGAAGTGTCAAAAATGACACTACATGCGTCATTAAAAACAAATTGCAAAGTAGAAATAAAATCAAGCGAGAAAAGTTAAAGCTAAAAAATACAAATACATGTTACATAATTTTTTAAATAAGCAAACAGAAAATATGAGCTAAGGAGGTGTGGTGTGGGGGTTGTGGAAATTTTTTACAAATCAACAATAACAATGTCATTAGACATAGTGCTGCCAAATTGTGGAAATGAAATAACTTAGACATGATATGTTTTTTTTTTTTATGCATACTTTTTTTTAGCGCAAATAGA
Source organism: Volucella bombylans (assembly GCA_949129095.1). Taxonomy (NCBI): domain Eukaryota; kingdom Metazoa; phylum Arthropoda; class Insecta; order Diptera; family Syrphidae; genus Volucella; species Volucella bombylans. The sequence goes on from OX422140.1 coordinate 279,201,683, forward strand.
ATACAAAAAAAAAAAAAAAAACGCCTAGAAAACAAAAGACCCAGATGGATTACCCAAGAGACTGGTTACAAACTGTCTTCATTACGCTACCGACGAAAAGTGAAACCATACAGTGTTGGGACTACAGGATAGTTAGCCTAATGAGCGATACGCTACAAATCTTCCTAAAAATAATACATACGAGGGCGGGTCAATAAGTCCGTGACTTTTTGAATTTCTGACCTCTTTACTGAAACAGCAACACTGCTCCTGTCAACAGGCATCTGTTTGACTCCTGTCAAAATTTAAACTTGCTGCGTCAGTTAGTTTGTGTTTGACAGCTATTTTTATCAGACTACTCACTAATTTGAGGAGAAAATGGAAAAAAGTGAATTTCGTGTGCTTATTAAGCATTATTTCTTGCGAAAAAAAAACCATTACCGAGACCAAGGCAAAGCTTGATAAACACTATGGGGACTCTGCACCATCGATTTCAATGGTAAAAAAGTGGTTTACTGAATTTCGTTGTGGCCGTATAAGCACTGAAGATGCTGAACGTCCTGGACGACCAGTTGAGGTCTCCGAAACAATCGAAAAAATTCACGATATGGTGTTGGCCGACCGAAGATTGAAAGTGCGAGAGATTGTGGAAGCCGTAGGGATCTCGCATGGCTCAGTGGTTTCAATTTTGAATGATCACTTGGGCATGAGAAAGCTTTCCGCAAGATGGGTGCCGCGTTTGCTCACAGTCGACCACAAACGCAATCGTGTAACAACTTCACAGGAAGGTTTGGCGTTGTTTAATCGCAATATGGAGGAGTTTTTGCGCCGTTTTGTAACCGTGGACGAAACATGGATCCATCACAACACACCAGAGAACAAACAGTGGGTTTCTAAGGGTGAATCGGCGCCAAAGAAGGCCAAGGTGGGTTTGTCAGCCAATAAAGTTATGGCGACTGTTTTTTGGGATGCACGCGGGATAATCCACATTGACTACCTTCAAAAGGGAAGAACAATCAATGGGGAATATTATGCCAACTTATTGGACCGATTCAATGACGATTTGAAAAAAAACCGACCTCATTTGGCCAAGAAAAAAGTTCTTTTCCACCAAGACAATGCAAGGGTGCACACATGTGCAGTTGCCATGGCAAAAATCCATGAATTGGGCTATGAATTGCTCCCTCATCCACCCTATTCTCCAGATTTGGCTCCGAGCGACTACTTCTTGTTCCCAAACCTGAAGAAATGGCTTGGTGGAAAAAGATTTGACTCCAATGATGAAGTCATCTCGCTATTTTGAGGACCTCGAGAAATCATTTTTTTTTGGAAGGGATAAAAAAAATTGGAGAAGCGTTGGACAAAGTGTATAGAGCTCAAGGGAGACTACGTTGAAAAATAAAATTATTTTTTTATCAAAAAATCTGTGTTTTATTCCAAAAGTCACGGACTTATTGACCCGCCCTCGTAGGTATAATAAAATTGAAACTTACATTAGCTCCTCTCAATTTCGATTTAGAAATGGCTCTGCTACCCGCGAGGCGCTGTTCGCTTTCAACATACAAGTTCAACGAAGCTTAGAGATGAACAAAAACGTTTTTTATGCTTCGTAGATTACGAAAAAGCCTTTGACAAAGTACAGCACAACAAAATGATAGAAATTCTTTAAAATGAACGTATATATGTATATGAACGACAGCAGAGTGATCAGAAATATATATTGGGCCCACAAAGCAAATAGCAATGACAAAAAAAAAGAATCAGATGAAGTAGCGATTCGTAAACAAGTGAGACTAGGATGCCTTTTATCATCTTTACTTTTCAATATGTACTCCGAAGAATCAATACAAGAATGAAGTTGAATCATGGTAAATGGAGCCCATATTACTCGTAATAACTTAATACAGAAGGGGTGTCTTTCATGAGGAAATGCCTGTGCGTCATTTGTGTATGCCCAAGTCTCAGTCTCAAAAAACCCCTGTTCATTTTAGAGGAGTATTTGTTGGGTAGAAAGAAGATACGCCGTTTGGATTAATTTAGATTTTTTTTGTAGATGTCAGTATGTGTAAGTCATTTGGTAAAGCTTATTTTGGATGGTGGGTGCAGTGTGATGTTCGGTTGTACGGTAATATTTCGTGCTGCGCCACCTTCTAGTTCATTAAGGCGAATGCGCGATTTACCTGCAATCCAGATAAAAGTAGATTTGGTGAGCTTCGGAGGATGTTGCCCCGAATTTTTGTAATGATTGTGGCACGGATGCTGATGTTTCGGATTGCATTAATTGTAGAGAGACTGTCGGTGTAAATTAGAGTGTTTCTGCCGGAGGTTTGCAATTGCCGTTGCCTTAAGGAATATTGAAAATTAACTTGCCGTTTGAGGCAACTACTGGGAATCCAGTACTATTATATTATTTCGATCATTTCTTGAAAGGTTGTTTTTTATTTTTACAGCCTTATTTTAATGGCTTCAAGCGGAAGCAGCCAAGGCGGGCAAGCTTTCTTACCTGGTATTTTAAGTACAGGATGTAGACCTCTCTTTTTCACTGAATCCAGAACGCACTCGACGGGTATTTAGGAATGTTGTTTGGGTTATTGGATGTCTTTGGCGTCATCAATTATAGGGGATTTATGAGATTCGCAGATTTTCGGAGGGAGATGGGATATTAGAATATCTAGGCGATCCTCGATAGATGGAAGTCCACATTCGGCAATGATATTTAATATGGGTGTAGTTCTAAAAGCATTTAAACTAGATCGGACAGCAGCATGGTAGGAGGGTGTTAATCAGCTGCAATACTGAATTTAAATATTTCCAGTACATTTCCAACCCGTAGTCGATTTTTGATAGAAGAATTAATTTTGTTACGTGAACTAAAGTTTATTTTTTAAATCTAAACAAAGTTTCTTAAAGTTAAATTTATTATCAAATAATATTTCTAGACTATTTAATGCATTTTACGTTCAATATTTCTGGGTTAAGAAATTAATTACAAACCTATTGTAACTTGCTTTTCTACAAATATGTAGATGTTTGCTTTTGCTTAAGGATATCGACCCAGAATAGGTACACCTTGGGAGCGTTTGATATCTTTGCATTTTGATAGTAATCACTGCATAAAGGATACGATTAATTTTGTAGGTTTTTGCAATAATATCACCTATGTCACAGTATGCAGTGATGAACAGTGTCACTGATAAAGGTGAACCTTGTGTTGTACCGTTGTTTAATTTGTGTATTGCTCCTGTCTTTTCTAGGCATGATTTTATCGTTGCCACATTTAACTTAACTACTAGAAAACACTCGACGTACATGTTTGTTTAGAGATTTTAAACATTTAAACTCGGATCTATTTACTTGAGCAAGATCTTATAAGCCAATATTTTACAAAATATCGGTTGACGTCCAAGTTGAATATTTTCAGAGTATAGTTACACATCTCTCTGATAAACATCTTGCCATTAAAACGAAATCTGTGAAATATAACAACATTAAATGGTTTACACCAGAAATTGCTGAGCTTAAAAATAAACGTGATGCAGTGAAGAGAAGTGGAAACGATTTAGAATTCCTGAGTTAGTTTTCGGTTGCTGCGGAATAAAGTAGATGCCAAGATAAAAGAAGCGTAGTTATTACGCTAAACCTTATATAAGCTTCCGATTAAAACTCGTTGAACAAACTTGGAAGATAGGACGAATTAAATAAAGAATTAGCTAAGGTTCAACTTAGATTGGGTCCTAGTCCACAACATACCCAAACTTCACTTGATGGCTTGTATGGAGCAAACCGACGTTGTTAAAGCTATACTGAAAATAAATCTAAGGGTGTTGGTATCGACGATATTCATCCTTTTTTTATTAAAATAATATTATCCTACATTCTCCCAGTAATAACATACATCTTCAACAATATTGTAACACAATTTTTCCGAGTGGTTTTACACTGTTGATCATGGGTTACTTGTATTCAAGCCAACAAGCTTTTATAACATCTGCTTACCAGCCTGTAATCTCATTACATCTCGCTAACAATCTTAGGCCAGGTTTTGTTGAAATTTCAACAGGTGTTCCACAGGGATCAATACTGGGACCCTTGCTTTTGCAATTTTTATCAACGATCTCCCTAATATTATTAAGAGCTGCAATTTTCACATTTTTGCGGACGATGTTCACCTTTATTTAAGCTTTGAAAGTGACCTTATTGATAAAGTCACTTTACAATTTAATCATGAGATTTTTCTCTACTTGCAACTCAACCCGACAAAAAAAGTTAGTTCATAAGCAGAAATGGTATTATCCTCAATATAGCCTCAAATATTTATACGACAAACTTGCAATCTAGTAGTTCATTTATATGAATTGTACCGCGTAATGCATATCAAGTTAAGGAATGACAATTTTTAGTTCATGGTATTTGTTGCTAAACCTGACAGCATTTCAAAGAAATCGACTAAAGGCTAGAAAATGGACCGAACAAGAGACTGGTGGGAATTCGGTGTGAGAGACCAAGATAAGAAATTTCCGCCAACAGAGGAACAAAAAAAAAAAAAAATTTAGTCTCCATTTTTTTTATAATTAATGTCTTACGCTACAAATGAATTAAAATTGTGTATTTAAATATTTCAAAGTCAATGTTTTCTTTTTTTTATGTACATTAAAATATTGCGAAATACTATCCGTCACTGGAATTCATCTCCTCTTAACATAAGACAGCTCTATGATGCGAGTAGTTTTAGTAGCACTCTTTTTCGACACCTCGCAGATAACGGTTAAGAATGTGTAACTTACGATATTAAAATTTTCTCCTCATCTCATCTCAAATCAATATGATCCACTTGGAATAATTGTAATTGATTATAGCTATATATATATATAGTAACATTATATTTTTAACAACTGAAACATTTCCATTGTACTATTACACTTGCGGTCATAAAAACCGCACCACCTATGAGTTCTCAAAAAATGCCTAATTACATCAGATCGTAAAGGTTTTTTCCCATACTAATGAAAGGTATTCCAAAAGGTAGTACAAAAAAATCAGTTTGAATTGAGTTGTGACGGTGACAAGTAAAAAAAAGTGAAATGTCTGGTAAATACCATCAACTGAATCGGGACGAAAAAGTTCAAATATTGACTTTATTCGAAGAAGGGCTTGGCTATCGTGAAATTGTGGTTAAAATAGGATGCTGTCATTCAACTATCGTACGACTGATGAAGAAAAAAGAAAATTTGGATCCACTGGAAAGGAAAAAAGGCTCGGGACGAAAACGTAAAACAACCCAGAAGACGGACAATATATTACAACGAATTAGCATGAAAGATCGCTTTAAAAGTGCTGTCCGTATAAGAGAAGAGCTGAGTGAATTTCGTCAAGTTGATCTAAGCGCCGAAACCATACGCCGGCGGCTACGGGATATAGGTTTATATGAAAGACGACCAGCGAAAAAACTTCTCCTAACCACAAAAATGAAAAACGCTCGCTTGACGTGGCAAAAAAGTACGAAGATTGGACGCAGGATGATTGGCGATGTGTGATATGGTCCGATGAAAGTAAATTTAATTTGTTGTGTGCCGACAATTTGCCATACGTACGACGGTCAGCAGGTGAAAGGTTCAAGGACGAGTGCATAGTTAAAACAGTGAAGTTTCCTCAAAGCCAGATGGTTTGGGGATGTTTTTTTTTACGTTTTGGACCCTTTGCACTTTATTAATGGAACCATGAACGCTCAAAAGTATGGAGAAGTAGTAAGGGAGTTTTTGGTACCAGCAATTGAACAGCATCATTCGTATACTGACAAGTGCATTTTTCAAGATGATTCTGATGATTCAAATCCGTACGTAAAGTGTTACAAATCAACTTCTAGATGCTACTTTATAAATAATAAACAGACAAGTAACTAGAGTCTTTCAATAATTTTCAGCTCAAGACAACGTTTGATGACCTCGGAATTACCAGACTAGACTGGCCAGCTAATTCGCCTGATTTAAACCCAATCGAACACTTGTGGCATGTAATGAAACGTAAGGTGGCTGAACATTAACCAGAGAGTAAAAAAAAGCTAAATGAAGTTCTGGAACATGTATGGAATACTGAAATTTTAAGGGATATTACTGAACTTCTAGTAAGATCGATGCCTTCTAGAATAAAAGCGGTTATAACCGCCAAAGGAGGAGCCACTTGGTATTGATAATTTTTTGGTAAAAGTGGCATATCTAAACATCTTATATACACATACATAAAAAATGTATCGTTTGATTTTGTTAACCAATGACTGTATTAAAATATTTTAAAAAAATAAGAAAATTAACTGGTTTTTCTTTCTTTGTTAATATCTTTTTTCAAACATTCAATAAACAGATGGAAATTAGATGGAAATACTTATTAACTACTGCGGAGTACTCAACAAAAATTTAATTTCATTATAAAAATTATTATCGTAGTTATTAGCAATTTTTCAATCATTTTGATATGGTGCGGTTTTTATGACCGCAAGTGTATGTTTATATCGTGAAGATTGAAAAAGTCCATTATAAGTGTTGTTTTTATACTTTAATAAATACTTAAATTATTCCCAAGGCAGTTGTTAATAATGGGAAAATGATCGTTACCATAAAATGTTTTACTTATGGACCATGAGACGTGAGGTGTTAACTGAGGGGATATATTTGTGAAGTTTAGATGTGTGAGTGTTCTGTGGGCTGGAAAGTGTGTTGAGCTGCCGCCATTCACAAAGGAAAAGTTCAAGTTTGCTAAAAAAAAATTCTCGACTTCCATGCCTCTGTTCTTACATATACATAGGTGACCCAAGAGTGGGTTCCAGGCGTAAAAATCGGCTGTTAGTAATAGGGTGGAATATATTGACTATAAATGTAAATGTCTGAGACAGTAAATGGTAGGTAGGGGTGGATGTAGAGAGATACGACACTATTTTTGTATTTGAGAAAGTTTTCAACCACTGGCGCTGCTGCGAAAATACTTATTAGAGTTTATTGTTTACGCCGCGCAGATATGTGAATCAGTTAACCGGTTCCTTGCCTGGCTAAATTGTTTGTACTTAGGTTATGAAAGTATATAGCGTAATGTTTAATAAGATTTGGATCGATGTTGGGATGAAGGTGGTTTTTATGTAGATATAATTGATGGGTTGGGGTCCTTAATTAATAATTGGAGCTCGTGTAGTTTATGAAAATAACCAATGGAGTACTTTGAGTGGTTTATTTAAAGTAGAGGACTTCGGTGCAATATGATCTGTGGTAGAAATGGAGGAGTGAGGTGTGTGACGGGAGCTGATCAGCACCCAACGGCAGAGTCAATGTACTGATTGCCATTATTGTGGTTAGTTGCTATTATCATTAATTTCGAATGGATTTAAGAAATATTAGTTGGAGTTTATAAGAGTGGCGGTTGATATAGGAGGGAGGAATGAAGTTGTGGGGGAGATAATGTTTTGAGGTGGTGAATTCAATAACCTGCCTGTTGGTTTGTTGCTGTTGGGCAACGGTGAATGATATTGAAGAGAATTGTGTGAAAGATGATTTATGATGTTGTTCGTTCGACTTGTGATTAAGTGGTTGTTTTGTGCTGATAACACGAGAGTTACAAATTGATTTTGTGTTTGTATGCTCGTGTGATCGATAATGTACTAATGTTTGATGTTGTTGGAGTAACTGCATTAAGTGAAATTGGATTGAGTGATGTTGGCTTCTGGTGAATTATGTACGCCTGGATTATTTTTTTGTGTGAAGCTTGGTAAATCTGGTACGGATGTGTTTACCAGAAGTGGGGAGGATTCTGTGGTGTCATTTACAACAAATGTTTTTTGTTGATTGTGCTTTCTTTGCTTTTTTGCGACTGCAATATATGAAAAAGTAGATGTGGACACAGTGGATTCTGTTCAGCCAATGCTAACTATATTTGTGGGAGCGGAAAAAGCCGAAAGTAAATAGAACAAGACCGGTGGGGCGTTGTATACCTTCCGTAGATTTTTTTAAATATGAAGACATATGTGTCGCCTTGAGACCTCATTTCTTAAGCAACTCCACGTTCTGGGACGTTGATGAGGAAGAAGGCATATACTGTTCCTTTGAATGCGTTCAAGTTAATGTGAAGTGCTACACTGATAGGGCAAATATTGAAGAGACTTATTTCGTAAGAAAATATCGGCTATTATGGGTATTCTACCACGCAATTGCTTATTTATGCAAAATTGCACTGAAAGACGAGTGGTATCTCTTCACTGGCTGGGGAAATCACTATGAATTTAGGATTATTTGGAGTCGAGTTTTAGGCATAATTGAGCTTTACTGTGGTAGGGGTGGTAGGTTTTTGTTATGTTTGGGTTCGATTAGCGAATTTGCGACGAGCCCGCTAAATCGATTTCCCAAAAGAACACGTGGCCCATCGGCCATAACGTACAGGTTTTCTTCACACTCTATGCAGTAAATATGTATTACACTCACTGTAAATTAGAAACAGAAATGTAGACCGACGATATGGCTATGCAGGGTGTCCCCTAATTCGTCAACGATAATTTGGGAAATGAATCCTGCTTATATTCTAAAAAAATCGTTCTACAGTAAGGGTTTATCTCCAATGCTGACATCACTTATCGAGGATTTAAAGAAAGGCTTACTTTGCTATACCCTGACGCATGTTAGCGGAAATTGCTTATTACTAAGGGCAGACACTTCGTTGATTTTTAAAAGAAATAGTCAAATAGATGAGCACGCTTTAAAACTTTTTAAAGATATGGAATTTAAAAAAATTATTGCAAAATTAACAATTTTTGGAAAACCACTGTTATTGTCAACTGTTGTTACTCGTAGAAACGTTGGTAAAAAGCCATAAGTTCCTTTTTTTACCTGCTACAGGTTTCCTCAAATATCATGAAATCATCTATGGGTTTTTCTGCAAACTTGCTGATGATTTTTTTTTATTTTTATTTTTACGTTCATAAGATAAAAATAGTTAACCGTTTATTTATTACGCATTTTCTGGAGAAAAGTGACATCAAAGTCAAAAATTAGCATGGACAAGAAAAATGGAACAGGTTTAGAAATTGGATATCTGAAGACCCTAACAGGATTTCAACTTTATTTAAATAGGGTAGTATCTCTTCTAAAAACAGAGTCATCAACGAAGTTTGTGCTATTAGAATTAACTGAGTAATTTCCGTTAACATGCGTCAGGGTATACCAAAGTAAGCCTTTCCTTAAATCCTCGATAAGTGATGTCAGCATTGGAGATATACCTTACTGTAGAATGATTTTTTTCTTAGAATATACCCAGGAATCATTTTCCAAATTATTATTATTATTCCAAAGTTCACGAATTAGAAGACACACTGTATAGAAATAGCGGGAAAACACACCACCCGAAACTTATGAAGGTACTCGGATATATAGTAAATGATGGGGCCGGCTTGAAGGTTAGTCGGTGACTGAGTGTTGACTTTAGGAGCCCGATAGTAGACAATTTTAGACTGAGTAAATCAGCTGGTTTCCCACGTTCGGCGAAGATCGCATGAAAAGCGAGAAAAATTACTGAATCTTTTAATTGCATAAATTTCAGCAAACTCTTGGGTACACTACGATGTGATCTAAAAGAAAGCGACTTAACAGGTCGTACTACGGTCCATAAATTTAGTAATGCTGACACGTGGGGAAAATATGTAGTGTGAGACGTAGTCATATGCGTTGTAAAGGTTAATTAAAGAAAACTAAGAAATATTTATAAAACATTTTTAAAACAAAATAAATAAAAAGCCTGCAATCTTACTTCAGATTAACCTTCGAATAAGTCTTCGCTGTTTTAAGGATCTTCGACTCTAAGAAGCTCATAGTTAATAAAGAAAGCTCATATTGTACGACTAACGTTTAAGAGTTTTTAATTTTTAATTACAAAAATATGTATATATAAAATAAATATGTAATATGTAAAAAATGTATTTTATATATAAAAAAATATAAGAATCTATTTTCTTGGATTACTTACGTTGGAAGTCTTTCAGTCATGTTAAGTTTTAAATTCTTCCATTGTTGGGATTCAAAAGTCCAAACGTGTGCTGTCCCATCTTTGCTTCCAGAAACAAATTTGAGACCCCTATGAGACCACTGAACTGAATCCACTGCATCTGTATATGCCTCAGTTTCCAGTATTCGTTTAGGACCATCCTCCGACATTATATACACTCTAGCATGATGATCTGCAGATCCAGCAGCCAAAAACATTCCTCCTGGCGAAAATGACGTACACATCATTTGTGCTTGACCAGGGCGCAATTTTTCGTGATACTGAATTGGTTTGGGAGCAAAAACTGTTTTTCCTGCACGTGGCGTTGTATATTGCCAGAAAGCAATTGATCCATCTGTACTTGTTGTAACCAAGTATTTTAAGTCGCCGCGCGGTGAAGGACAAAAATTCACTGAAGTAATCATTCCTGTATGAGCAGTTAAAACAGCTATAGGGGAAGTAGTTTGTAGATCCCATACTCGGAGAATACGATCTAGGGAACCCGCTGCTAACATTGTATTATCTAAATTGATAGCGATGTCTGTTATTTCGGCCGAAGCTCCACGTAATGTAGCCAAAAGTCGACCATCAATTGCACTCCATATTTTTATAAGAAGATCATCAGCTCCCTATTAATTTAAAATTATTTGTATATGAAAAAAAATCAATTTAATTGAAGTTAATTTTACCGTAATAATATAGTGACCAGTACGATCGAAAAGAACACAGTATACAGATGACAAATGTCCAACAGTGCGACGTAATAAACGCGATTTGCTATACAGATTCGTGGGAATTATAAGTTTTCTCCGGATGGAGCCGCCATATTCGCGACCAATAAGTACTTTATCTTCAAAGGGATAAAGAGAGAGAGTGATATCGAAAGAAAGAGCGAAAAAAATATAAAATAATGTTTTTTTTTTGTTTAAGTGTTGGTTTTACCTATATTATGAGTTGGCTTGGTTATTGCAGAATCCGGTAAGGAAACACCATGTACCCTTGTACAGTAATCTAGTAATGATCTCGGACGGTATATGCTATCCTTTGTTCGTAACAAACTTTGACGTCCGTTTCCTAATAACGATACGAGGCCGGGCACAGTTGGTGTAAGTTCGCTGTCTAGAATTGGCCCAATGCGGCAACATATTTCTAGTAGGTGATTGGCTCCAATGTGCGAATATTTATTTTCCTGAAAATTACGAATTTTATATTTAAATTGTCTGAATTGAGTATATTCACTACTTAAAATGTTGCGAATTTGCGTCGCGTGACGCACAGGAATTTAGCGAAAAACAAATTTAGCGACTGCAAACAATTTGAAGCGACAAAAATCGGAATTAAAATATTTTGAATCAGTTTGGTGAATGGCTTGCACAATCAATGTTTGTGGAATTTCGTCATTATGAAACACTCTTTAGAAAAACTTAGAAAGTGGGACAAATAAAAGGCATTTTTGACAGAAGCTAAAGAAAATATTTTTATTTCACAGTTTATCTAGCTTTCGTATCTGTGAAAATATCGTTTCCAAGATAACTTCAAAAATATACCTGTTCAAAAATAAGAACAGAATTTTAATTTCTTCATTGGTTCGACGCACTTGAAATTGTTTACTTATTTTGGATGTTTTCAAATATATTTTGCGCAATACATAATTGTTTTCAATAACAATAAGCGCCTCATTATTACTATTAAAACGCGAATGAAACTAGATGAAATTGCTTTGTCATAACATTCATTCGCATATGATTTTGCTGTGGAGATTGCCCAAAAAGCGACGCCAATACGCGTAGCCTAGCCATATACGTAAAACGGTCAAAAATAGAGATTTTTTGATAAATATATATATTTTTAACAATTAACAAGAAAACTATGACATTTACCGATTTTTGAAGGAAATTTCGTGGAAATTGAAAATTGTGCAGTAGAAAGTAAGATATGACAACCAATGTTGATATCAAATTTGGATAGAGTTAGACACTGACATACTTAGTATTAGATAAGAGTTCATAAAATACATAGATATATAAAATAATAGATATTAAAAGGAAGATTTATGTAAAAGCCGAATAAAATTTATATATAACAAAAAAATAAATAATTCCCGTTGCTGGCTATATATCAGCTATGATCCTTAAATAAAATATTCTCAAAGAAGATTCCCGGATTCCTCAATTGGATTTCAATAACATTTTCAAAATAGGTTACTCGATGTATTGAGTATAGTTTTGCACACATTATTTTCCTTTGTTTTTGTCCTGAATTTACCATTAAATGTGATTTTTCTTTTATCGCATTTTGTAACTTTTGTACCACTTTTGTTTCGACGCTTGATTTACTTGGAAGTAAGCGATTTTTAGCTCTCGTACTTATTAAGTTTATAAAAAAAAAACGTTAGAAATCAGAAAATATGATGTTGAATAATTGAGCGACTTGTAAAAAATAAAGATGCCGAACCGACTAATGCTGCTGCAAAACTTATGAAAAAGAATGTTAGCAAATGGATACCCGGTAGAGAGCATTCCTTCGGATTGGTCTGGTCAAGGAAGATGAAGCAGAAAGAAACATCTTTATCGGGGAAAAATATGAAAGCCAGGCTGAAGTTTTGCAAACACCATATGAACTGGACAATAGAAGATTGGAAACGTGTCATTTGGTCAGATGAAACAAACATAAATCGTTTTCAGTCAGATGGAAATGAATATGAATGACCACAAGAGACTGACTATCTAAAAGTACCAAGTCAAGCAAACTGTGAAACAAGATTTAAGTAATTTAATGGTATGAGGTTTCACTTAATGGCATGTTGGTTCACTAGTCAAGATCACGGGATAAGGAAGAAGGGCTACTTTTACGCTAAATATCGCTTACTGTGGATCAATAAACATCTAGCGCCGACGTAGCATTCTCACACTTTAATATTCTCTTAAGAAATTCAAAAATAATAATGTGCAATATCCAAGAATACCAGTGAAAAGTTCACGTACTTATTACACATTCAAACAAATATCAAGTTAATCCACAAACGAGTCTGAGCATGTTGGTGACCCCGACGTGATATCAACAGATCATATGAAATTTCAATTATCTGGATCAATCTTTCATCATATAAATGCATACTACAATGTCTTTGAATAACTCCAACTGATGCGAAAGGCGACCAAATCGATTACAAGAACATTGGAGAAGATTTTTACAAGCAGATACAAAAATTAAATTATTGCCATATACTCCTGACGATCACGATTATTTCATCACGGAATAGTTATACGAGCAGTACAAAAATCGTTTCGAAGCAGAAATGGCTTTATTAATGGAGTTAGGGCAACAGTCAACTACAAAAAATTTACGGTGATTATTTGAAGTGGAGGAATTTTTTTTTTATCTTTTTCGCAAATGGTGGATAAACAAGAATTTCCGAGCATACAAAAGAGCATAAAAAGATGATCCGTCATTTATCACTGATGGAGGATGACTACAAAACTGCTTGGAATATCTTTCACAAACGGTATAACGGAATAACTGGACAACCAAACCAAACACAATCTCGCCCATCATCACCTGAGTCGTGTCAAGACGTTAAAACGATACGCACACCGCTTACATTATATGTATAAATGTCGATGTGTTGTAGTGAATAAACATGTTGAATCTCTCGCCCGGCCAAACATTTGTAATTCTGTCGTATTTCCACATTTATACTTAAATTAGTGCGAGAACAAAACGTTTTATAAAATATCACTCCTTTTGTCATTTTCCGTAAAGTCAATTGAATAAGTTTGATTATCTGTTTCTTGCACACGCGCTCTTGAATCGACATTTTCTTTTCTTTTCCTACTTCCAGAAGTATAACGGCGGGAAAAACATGATCTACAAGTAACTTGGAGAAAGAGAAGCAATCAACGCCAACAGTGGAGGCAGCCGTGCGGCCTTGCTGATCTAAGAGAAAGGTTTGTTAAGCTTACCGATGATATAGTCAGTCGAATTTCTACGGAAATGAACGATGTAATGCATCGCATCTCGCCCATTGAAGACAGACTAGATTCACACGAAAAAAATGTCGACTTCTCTCTTAAAATGTTGCAAAGTAAACAAGAGAAAGCTGAGCTGGAAATTAAAGATGTAGAAAAGTCCCTTCAAAATGTACAGCAACAAGGAGAGGAGATGAAAACGTACTTGGCTGAATCGCAGACATTCGAAGGTGAAATAGCTGATCTCCAAAAACTAAAAAACTATGTGATGATCTTGAGCGACGAGAAATTGCATCCGACGCCATCATTTTTGGTATACCGCAGTTGCCCAACGAAAACTTGAAAACAATCTTTCATCACCTTTGCCATAGCATTGATTGTATGCCGCCAACGCTGAAAGCAGTTTTTCGTTGCCAGCGACAACGACGAAATAACGGGCGGTCCATCACAGACAAAACAGACACACCGATCATAGTCAAATTCAGCTCTCCCATATGACATATTTTACAACGCGATCAGGCTTACCGCCGATGGAAGCGCTTTCGGATTGACGAGCTCCACCAAGTCTACAAACACTTAAGAAATAGTGTTGTTCGTGAAATAAGGGTTGCCAAGTCACAGTTTTATTCAAATCGCCTGAATACCAAGTTAAATGGCTGCAAATTATGGAGTAACTGTTAGTATTAGTTTATCGATACATAATATATTCAAATATGTACTTCTCTTTATTCTTACAAATATGTTTGTATTATATATAGTAAGATCTCTATATTACATGTATCACTTTGCCTTCTCTTTTCTTATAGTTGTTTTATATAAACATGAACTGGAATTGAAACATAACCATTGCATTTGCAACTTATATAAATTGAATTTAGTCATAATTAAACTTTATGAAATAAAGGTCGTGTATTTTCCTTTTTATATCTAAAAAAGGTTATGGGCCAGAATTTTTTCAAGGTAATTCTGTCGTATTTCCACATTTATACCTAATTTAGTGCGAGAACAAAACATTTTATAAAATATCATTCCTTTCGTCATTTTCCGTAAAGTCAATTGAATAATTTTGATTATCTGTTTCTTGCACACGCACTCTTCAGTCGACATTTTCTTTTCTTTTCCTACTTCCACAAGTATAACGGCGGGAAAAATGTGATCTACAAGTAACTTGGAGAAAGAGAAGCAATCAACGCCAACAGTGGAGGCAGCCATGCGGCCTACACCTAGCATGGGTAAAGAGTCTGCACTAACACCGAAGCAATACTCTACCCCAGCCGGGAGAAAAGTAGCTGTAAATAATTATACACCAGCTACTGTCTACAAATCTACTCCAGCTATAACACTTTCTGATCTAGAAGAAATGCTTGTTAAGCTTACCGATGATAAACCACCTTGATCAAAAGGTTTCCGGCATTTATTCAGAAAATTAAAAATACAAGTTTATTCATCTACGAGGGGAGTTCAATATATTCTCGGTATTGATATGAACGAAAATGCGAATTCAATTTAATTTGTTTTTATTTTTCAATATCATCTCCCCTAACATCAATGCATTTGTTACATCTTGAGATAAGCTTTTTTAAACCCTCAAACAAATAAATTTCCTCTTTCTCTGCAAAATACCCATTTATTGCCGACTTGAGTTCTTCATCATCCGAAAATCTTTTTCTACGAAGACATTTTTTCAAATCCGGAAACAGGAAATAATCACTAGGGGCAAGGTCTGGACTATAGGGTGGGTGTTGGATTTCTTCGAAACCACAATCTCGGGCAGCAGCCTTGGAAACTCGCGCCATGTGAACAGGAGCGTTGTCATGAAGAAGCAACACACCCGCTGCGAGTTTACCCCGTCTTTTCTTTTTAATTTCCTCCCGCAAATTATGCAAAGTGGAAGCGTAGGATGTGGCGTTGATGGTTTCACCTTTTTTTTTTGTACTCAATGAGCAAGATTCCCTTTGAGTCCCAAAAAACTGTGGCCATGAGCTTCCCGGCAGACGGAGTGACTTTGAACTTCTTCGGGGGGGTCTGTTCCTTTTTTATGCCACTGCATGGACTCTTGTTTGCTTTCAGGGTCATAGTGGTGGACCCATGTTTCGTCCCCAGTAACAATTCGATCCATAACACCGTCCGCGTGGTATGAAATATGTCGGATTTCGTTCGTAAATCATGCCTTTGTTTTCTCCTTTACCATATGGTGTTCAGGAGCAGACCTATCTACAGTTTTAAAGTTCCTGAAACTATAATAATATAATTGTGCGACCAATAATATCAGCGTCAAATGTAGAAAGATGAGGTCATGTTTTAAAAAACCAGGTGCAGATGTTTGATCATAGAGTAATACCCTATCAGTATTGTTTACAAAAAACAAGTCCAACAAGTTACTTGAAGAACTCCCGAAATGGGTAGGAACTTGGGTATTTATTGGGTGTAGTTCAAATGAGCTCATGTTGTCCGTAAAGTGGCTTTCAACCAGGACATTGCTGTTAAAATCGCCAGGTCAAACCCTCCCTCTCGACCACTTCTATCAGCACGGAAAAGTTTGTAACCACTCAAAGCATAAACTGCATCATTGACATCTGGGAAAAACCAAGTCTCCGACACTCAGATTGCATCAACTTGAGAATCTACAAAAATTTCTCTAAATTCATCCAGTTTTGCTAGCAAACTTTGTGCATTTAGATGACAGACTTTGAGTCCTTGCCTATAACTATAAAACACCTTAATCAAAGATCGCAATATAATATCACTACCGTCACAAATGGAATTCACCCCGCTATAGAAGAACCAAACGATACATACAGATCTATAGCAGGGGTCACATCCCTTTCCTCAAAGTAATAACATTTACATACTCGTAATAAAGTGCAGTTCACGCAAAATCTGTACGTCATTTGATGATTATTGCAGAGCCCCTAGTGATATGTAACGGATTTTTTTGACACAAATTTTTTCAGTAAAGCTTCACTATTGATCCGTTCATTTTTTGTTTTGATTGAAGACATATCGGTAGTTCTGTACGCAATGGAAGTTCAAAATCGAAAAATAATAGTGAACAAATTTCTTGAAAATCCTTCGTGGTCGGGATCAAAAATCGCAAAGGTGCTAAAATTACCGAAAACTACTGTCTGCAATGTTATAAAAAGGTATAAAGAAACACTCAGTATCGAAAGAGCTAAAAAAAAATTGAGAAAGCAGGATGTAAAAATTCAGAACTGGTCTCAAAGGTAATAACATCTATGAAACGTAATCCTGGGTTATCGGACAATGGTCGAGCAAAAAAATTTAACACAAGCAAAAGCACAGCAAGACGTATACGTTTAAAAGCAGGTTATAAATCTTATCGTGCAATAAAATACCCCAACCGTTCTGATAAACAAAATTTAATAGCTAAAAAACGGACTAGGATTGTTTATGACAAACTTTTAACTAAATTTAGAGGCTGCTTGGTAATGGACGATGAAACGTATGTTAAATTTGATCTTAAACAGCTACCAGGTCAAAAATTTTATGTTTCGACGAAACGTAGTAATGTCCTTACCAAATTCAAATATATAAAAGTCGATAAATTTGCTAAGAAAGAAATGATTTGGCAGGCGATCTGCAGCTGTGGCCTTAAGAGCAAGGCTTTTGTGACAACAACACAAACGACATCGGATGTTTACATCAAGGAGTGCCTAACAAAACAACTTCTGCCCTTCATACGTAAGCATCATACGGCAGTAACGTTTTGGCCTGATTTGGCCAGTTGTCACTACTCCAGGGTTGCCATGGAGTGGTACAAAAGACATAATGTGGAAGTTGTACCCAAAAGCATGATCCACCTAACTACCCTCAACTTGGACCAATCGAAAAATATTGGGCAATTGTTAAATTTAAATTGCTGAGGAATGCAGGACTTGTCAAAAATGTCAAGTCAATGTTGATAAAACGGAACCATGCTGCAGCAAAAGTCCAAAGGAAGGATGTTCAGAAGCTAATATCGTCCATCAGGGAAAAACACCCGAAAGAAATATAAGATTTATTTTAATATTACTTTTAAGCTCAACAAATAACTTTTAATTTGAGGTATAATTTGTTTTCCTCACAGTATTATTTAAAAAGTTATAATAGCATATATGCGTACAGATTTTGCGTGAACCGGACTTTATGATAGGTATTAAAAGAGAATCCAAACAGACACCACAAAAGAAAAATAAAAGTAAAAGGAAAAAAATGTAAACAAAACAAAAAGCTACTGATAATACTCTGCTGTGATGCCCACTTCTTTTAGACACTACTTTGCAACATTTTAAGAGACATGTCGACATTTTTTTCGTTTGAATCTAGTCTGTCTTCAATGGGCGAGATGCGATGAATTACATCATTACGCAAAAGAATGATGTATTCCGTAGAAATTCGACTGAGTACCATCTTGATCAAAAAGTTCCCGGGATAACCACCGTGTGGCGCTCCCATTGTTCCGATATGAGTTCTGTTTTTTTTCTTAAGTTGGTACATCTGTTGTTGACATTCGCTCTAAATATTAGTGTCATAGTTTGACATTTGCAAAAGTTAAGTAGCAAATATTACATCTATCTCTGTGTGTATTGGCGATTTTTTTACAATTTTAGAAATGGATGCAACAACGAACTTGTATTAAGTTTTGCGTAAAAAACGGATTTAATGGTGTGCGAACGTTAGAAATGTTGGAAAAGTGGTCGTGAGTCAATTGAACATGATGAACGCAGTGGCAGACCATCGACATCGAAAACCGACGAAAACAATGATGGAGTAAAAGAAATGTTGGTCAATAACCGCAAATCAACCATCTGAGAGATAGCAGAGGACGTGAACATTGCCTATGGATCCGTCCAAGACATTTTGGTTAATGATTTGGGTTTCCGTCGTGTAGCAGCAATGTTGGTGCCAAAAGACCTCAATTTCATGCAAAAAAGAGACCGTGTTGACGTCGCAAAAGAGATCATTTGCGAGGCTGAATCCGATCCCACATTCATAAAAAGGAGCATTACTGGAGACGAGACGTGGGCTTATGAGTACGACACGCAATCCAGACATCAGACAAGTGAATGGCGTTCACCAAATGAGCCGAGACCAAAAAACCACGTCGTTTTCAGTCAAAAAAGAAGGCAATGCTCACGGTTTTCATGGATTACTACGGTGTAGTGCATCACGAATTTTTGCCAGAAGGCCAGACAGTAAACAAAGAGTATTATTTAAGCGCCATGAGACGTTTGCGTGAAGCAATTCGCCGAAAGAGACCAGAATTGTGGGCAGAAAACTCGTGGATTTTGTACCATGATAACGCATCGTCGCACAGTGCCATCATTATTTGTAATTTTTTGACGAAAAATGCAACAAATACCATCCAACAGCCATCGAATTCACCTAATTTGTCTACCTGTGACTTCTTTCTGTTCAATCGAGTTAAAACTCCACTACGGGGAACGCGTTTCAGCAGCCGAGAGGAAGTAATGGAAAAATCGCAGGAAGCACTGATGGACATACCGAAAACCGAATATAAAAAATGTTTCGAGGATTGGATCAAGCGCTGGCATAAGTGTGTTGCAGTCGATGGGGATTACTTTGAATGGGACAATATATATTTACGAGGGGCGTTCAACATATTCTCGGTATCGGGGTGAAGCTGTGGTTGTATATATAAATTGACTTATTTATCAAGTAATACTATTATTTTAGTGCATTCATGTAAAATTTCATATAAATGTGATTATTAATTCGCGTTTTATCTCTAGTTAAGCAGAATCACAATGGCAACTGAGACGATGATGGTGAAAATTGAGCATCGCGCTGTAATTAAATTTCTCACTAAGCAAGGAAAAAGTCAAAAAACTATTCATGAAGAGATGGTGGCTGTTTACCAGGGTTCCGCACCTTCATTATCAACTGTGCAAAAGTGGTCAAGTGAGTTCAAGAGAGGCAGACAGAGCATTGAAGACGACCCCCGCTCCGGCGCCCCGGCTACTGCTTGTACGGGAGAAAGCATCAAAGAAGTCGAAAAACTTGTTCTTTTGGAGATGTGTAGTGAGAACGCGGACGGTGTTATGGATCGAATTGTTACTGGGGACGAAACATGGGTTCACCACTATGACCTGAAAGCAAACAAGAGTCCAATGCAGTGGCATAAAAAAGGAAAGAAGAAGTTCAAAGTCACTCCGTCTGCCGGGAAGCTCATGGCCACAGTTTTTTGGGACTCAAAGGGAATCTTGCTCATTGAGTACAAAAACAAAAGGTGAAACCATCAACGCCACATCCTACGCTTCCACTTTGCATAATTTGCGGGAGGAAATTAAAAAGAAAAGACGGGGTAAACTCGCAGCGGGTGTGTTGCTTCTTCATGACAACGCTCCTGTTCACACGGCGCGAGTCTCCAAGGCTGCTGCGCGAGATTGTGGTTTCGAAGAAATCCAACACCCACCCTATAGTCCAGACCTTGCACCTAGTGATTATTTCCTGTTTCCGGATTTGAAAAAATGTCTTCGTGGAAAAAGATTTTCGGATGATGAAGAACTCAAGTCAGCAATAAATGGGTATTTTGCAGAGAAAGAGGAAATTTATTTTTTTGAGGGTTTAAAAAA
Organism: Volucella bombylans; assembly: GCA_949129095.1. NCBI lineage: Eukaryota > Metazoa > Arthropoda > Insecta > Diptera > Syrphidae > Volucella > Volucella bombylans. The sequence continues at coordinate 279,222,237 of OX422140.1, forward strand.
GCTTATCTCAAGATGTAACAAATGCATTGATGTTAGGGGAGATTATATTGAAAAATAAAAACAATATAAATTGAATTAGCATTTTCCTTCATATCGATACTGAGAATTATTGAACGCCCCTCGTATATGTACATATTTCAAATTTAGATTAACGTATTTTATATTGTATGTACATAGATTTTAGTTCGGGGGATCCATGTATAACCGGTAAGTCCTATGTATATAAGAGTACATACGCTTTTTGGCTAGAATAAAAGTATCCATACAGATTTTTTTTTTTTTTAAATAGAATTCAAAAAAGAAAACTTATACATATTAGTTATTAAGTTTTATTTTGTGAATTTATCTTTTTTTTAATAAAACCAATTGTTATTGTCATGAATTGAATTAAGTTTTTTTATAATGATGGAGTAAAACCGTTGTCGCAAGTGATGTGTGGATGGGCGGACCGACCGTCCTTCGATGGGGCGACTGTGACCGGACGTGACGCACAAACGATGACGACATAACGAATATGACGTGATTAACTTTTCCTGAAGTTTTCTTTTACAGGTGGTGACTGGGAGGACTTCGATTAGGGGCTACCATTCACAGATCTGGCCAGAATGGTAGCAATTGGTCGCATCCAAGTGCGATAAGGGTGGGTTGGCCATCCTCAGCCAACAACACCCGGCTTATTTTAGGTCGTGACGAGGTGTCATCGCTGTGTGACCCTGGGACATATTATTCGGTGTAGAGTACTTAGGGTGAAGTTAGTTTTAGGGTGTGTTATAGTTCGTTAAAATTAAGTTCGGTAGTTTGGGATTAGGTTAGTGTAGGTTTAGTTAGCTACATCGCGCTAGTCCCGGTCTTGCACAGTGGTGATGGCACACAGATGTGATCCTGCTGTTTCTTTTCTTCTTTTTTTCTATCATCTTTCTCTCCTCCTATTTTTTTAAGTCCGTCCGTAAAATAACGTAGCTTTCTCCAGGCTATCCTTGTTTTCCTTTTTTTTTAATCGGCACGAAACAAAAAGGTAAGTTGAGTTGCGATGCACGAGGTAGTGGCAAGAACAAACCCAACCCGACGAGCTAAAGCCGAGCAACCGCGAGCGTGCCACTGCCAACTACTCCTGCATCATGGATGCCTCCGTGGCCAACTGACTCCTTACAAACCCTTGGCTTTACGCCAAGGGATCCGGATTTGAAGAAGATCCGGATTTTCACAAAAAATTATCCACATTGGGCACATTAAATGCTTTTAAGCAAAATCGCATCATTTGATCAAGTGAACAGCTATAGGTGTTCCAAGAACCACTGTATGTGAAAAAATTTACTGTTTGATGTGATTTCCATGCCGAGGCGTCGTACCCCCTCCGAAATGATGACGTCGAATCGGTTACAGTCAATGGAGACGGCTATCGGTCCATGTTGACTATATTTTTTTATAGATAAATTGGAAGATATGCGGTTTCAACAGGACTGCTACCCAATTTATCCGACAGCTCAATATGCGTTGAAGCAATCCGCATTGGTTCAGTACCCGTAGAATACTGGTGTTTATATCACATTATCCAAAATGACCGAGAGAAAATTGAGAGAAGTGTCAGTTCAATCAGCTGTTTGTTAAACTTAATTATATATTATATATATTAATTTAATATAATTGTAAATTATTAGTGTAAATTGACTTTTGTATTTTAAGCAACCATTATGAAGTTCATGAAGTGAATTTAGTAATTTAAAATCATTAATAACAACCCTAATATTAATCCATTTAAGATTCGAAAAATTAAACAATATACTAAATTCAATTGACACAGTAACAACCTGATTTGTAATCGAACATGGCTTGCGTGTTATGGACGATATTAATAGTTGTCCCACCCTTTTTGTATCAGCAAATTTAGCATATTTCATGAGCACTTAATACTAATATGTATACATATAAGATCTTGCAGAAGATATTGTATTGTAAAATGTTTGTGTGGGTACAAATGATAGCACTTATTCTTGCAATACAAATTTGTTTTATTCAATACAGTTACAATTCACAATTTAATTGCTTATCTCAATACAATCGAATTTGTCAACCGCTTATACTTTTCTTATCTTTTAGTTAACCCGGCATGAGTGAGCTCGGGTATGTTATACCCGAGAAGTTTTTAATAGCAGATTATTTAATGTTACTGTTACAATGCAAGTCCTGTCGTTGTGATAGCTGGAGGTAAGGGTGCGAGAGGTGAGGTATAGCGTCGAGTTTAATATTCGACCAGCTGCGACGGGAGAAACACGTGCGGACACGTTGCTGGGGTATGTCACACCCGACCTTATAGTTGGTGTTACATTTTTTGGTTGACAGTTATTTTATCATTTATAGTTACTCGTAATTCGTAGTATTTTGTGAATCATTTTTAGATTACTGAAGACATCTTACGAAGGAAATCAACGTCGGCTACAGGATTTGTTAGAAAAGTACTCAATAGCGAAGAAGTAAGTGACAACGTTTCTCAGAGATGTGAGGAAAGTGATTCGGAGCAAGAGGGTATTTTTGATCATTTGGAAGAGCAGGTATCTGTGCCGGCGGCTACTAAGAAGTCATCTGAGGCACGTGGGACTTTGTATATGTACATCTAAAGATGGTACAAAATGGGCAAAAGATTGTCATAGACAAAGCGTTCGAGTTAGGTCTGAGAACATTATTACTAATGATCCAGGCGTAAAAGGCACTGCAAAACTTGCTAAAACTGAAATTGAAACCTGGAGTCTATTTACTATAGACAGTATGTTGAATACTGTGCTTACATGCACAAATATTCAAATATGTAAAGGGTAAAAGGGAAAAATATCCAGAAAATAAAGAAGAAGTATTGAAGGCATTCCTAGGACTTTTGTATATAGCTGGCCTGAATCGCTCAAAAAGGCAAAAAATTAACAATTTGTGGCGTACAGATGGTACAGGAGTTGAAATCTTTCGGACTATAATATCACTGCAGAGGTTTTACTTCCTCCAAAATTGCTTGAAATTTGATGATAGAAGCACCTGGGACCAAAGAAAAAAGACTGAAAATCTAGCTGCAATAAGGGACATTATGGATAATTTTGTTGAAAATATTCAAAAACATTATGTGCCTACAGAGAATCTTAATATTGATGAGATGTTGTTATCTTTCCAAGGGCGATGTCTTTTTCGCGTATACATTCCTAACAAACCAGCCAAATATGGGGTTAGAATTCAAGCTCTTGTAGATGCGGAGAAGTTTTACATTCTCAAGCTGGAAATATACGCAGGAAAACAACCACCAGAACCTTACCAACTGAATAACAAAGCGTTTGATATCGTGAACCGTTTAGTGAATCGACAGGCGATAAAAGAAAACCGGAAATGATTCCTTATTATTATAAAACATCATAATCTATAGAAAAAATATCACTGGTGATAAAACACGCATGAAGCGCCGAGACTCCATTGGTAATTTAGGTTTGAACCTAATAAATGATAGTCTTCGGAAAAGACAAGGGAAACACGAAAGCGGATTGCCGATCACTTAGGGGAACCCTCACCCCTGTTCCCAAAAAAATCGTTGATAAATACGTTAGATGTTTTGACTGTACAAAAAAAAAGACAGAAAAAAACATTTCTGTTCGAAATGTGAGAAGCCAGTATGTATGGAACACGCGATTTTTACGAGGGGCGTTCAATATATTCTCGGTATCGATATGAAGGAAAATGCGAATTCAATTTAAATTGTTTTTATTTTTCAATATAATCTCCCCTAACATCAATGCATTTGTTACATGTTGAGATAAGCTTTTTTAAACCCTCAAAAAAATAAATTTTCTCTTCCTCTGCAAAATACCCATTTATTGCTGACTTGAGTTCTTCATCATCCGAAAATCTTTTTCCACGAAGACATTTTTTCAAATCCGGAAACAGGAAATAATCACTAGGGGCAAGGTCTGGACTATAGGGTGGGTGTTGGATTTCTTCAAAACCACAATCTCGCGCAGCAGCCTTGGAAACTCGCGCCGTGTGAACAGGAGCGTTGTCATGAAGAAGCAACACACCCGTTGCGAGTTTACCTCGTCTTTTCTTTTTAATTTCCTCCCGCAAATTATGCAAAGTGGAAGCGTAGGATGTGGCGTTGATGGTTTTACCTTTTTTTTTGTACTCAATGTGTAGAGATTCTGCTGATTTGTAGATGTAATTTGGTGCTATGCTACATGATCTCATAAGACTTTTCAGTTCCTTTTTTAGTTATAATAATTAGAAGATTCTATTGTTTGTTGATTTACCACAGAAGTTGGAATTTTGGTAGATGTTTATCCGAAAAGAAGTTAAACTACCTAAACTTATTAAAAATAACGCTTTTTGTATTAGGCTGTGCCACATGAAATGTCCCCTTTTTTTCGTAAAAAATTAAAAGTTTAATAAAATTGTATTTATTCAAAATATGAACCATTGCCATCTATAACCATCTTCCACCGTGATTCAAGGTCCATTATTCCTTTTTTATAGAAGGCTTGATTTTTTGACGCTAAACAGTTTTCAAAGGCTTTTATGATCTCTACTCGGTTTCGGAACACTTTTTGCCGACAAAATGACTCCAGACTGCGGAAAAGGTGATAATCCGGAAGAATTTCGAATCCTAATTGTAGAAGCTTTTGCACCGTTACGTGTGAGGTATGGGGTCTAGCATTGTTATGCAACAGGATCGGACCATCCCTATTCGCCAACGCAGGCTGCTTTTCAGCCAATTTCGTATGCATTATGTCGATTTCCTCACAATATTTGACTGCATTTATCGTTTCCCCTGGTTGAAGAAATGAAAAGTGGATTGGTCCTTTCGATGTCCCCCAGATTGTCACAATAATCTTTTCTAGGTGAAGACCAAGTTTGGGGGTGTGCTTTGGGTTTTCGTCTGCATCCAACCACTGCCCAGATCTTTTATCCAAAAACGGTGCATTTCCACTTTACCTTATACAGAAAATATATTGTAAAATGTTTGTGTGGGTACGAATAATAGAACTTATTCTTTTCAATATAAATCCCTTTATTCAGTACAGTTACAATTCACTATTTAATTGTTTCTCTCAGTACAATCCAATTTCTCAACCACTTATACTTTTCTTATCTTTTACTTAAACCACTTAATCACTTCTCCTAATTAACACTTCAAATTACACTTTAGAACTGATTTGCATACCTTGGGATGCTGGTATTTATACTCGAATGACATACTTCGAGAACAAGCCTCGCCATCCAGCGTCCCATACAATTTCCAATTTGCTAGAAAATTCGATTCCATTCTCCAGTCGAGACTTTGTTATTCCAGTATCGACATTTTCTGCTAGATGTCGCTGCTCACATTTAAGTGGTTATCACATTGCTCCCTCCCTACAGTTGTTCGTCCCGAACAACTTCGTCATTCAGCATCCCGTTGAAATGACACATTCTATCCAAATGGACCACTTTCAATTTTCCTCGATCCCCACGCTGGATCCGGTAGACAACGTCATTAATGCGGGTTATCACCTTGTATGGACCTTCCCAGTCCTGTTGCAATTTTGGTGATTTGCCTTTTTTACGCTGAGGATTATACAGCCAGACCAGATCTCCTTCCTTGAAACCGGAAGATTTCGCCTTGATATCGTACCTAGTCTTCATGCGGCTGCTTGCTAGCTTCATCTTTTCTCTGGTGTCTTCATGCAATTTACGAATCCTGCTGCGCAAGTCATTCACGTAGTCGTTCACCTCTTTGGGCTCCGTCGGTGGGGATCCGAATTTTGCTTCACATGGCAACCGAATTGTTTGACCAAATAAGATCTCGGATGGTGTGTGCCTTGTTGAGCTATGGACCGCGCTTCGGTAGGCCATTAAGAAGAGGGGTATGTGTCGATCCCAATCCCGCTGGCAGTTGCTGACAACCTTAGATAGATGCTCATTCAAGGTCCGATTGAATCGCTCGACCATTCCATCAGATTGAGGGTGTAGTGGCGTTGTCCTTGTCTTTCTTATTCCCAAATATTGGCATATTTCCTGGAAGACTTTTGATTCAAAGTTTCGCCCTTGATCAGAGTGCAGCTCCATTGGGACCCCAAATCTGCTCACCCAGTTGTTGACTATCTGTTCGGCTACGGTCTTAGACTCTTGATTTGGGATGGCAAACACTTCCGGCCACTTACTGAAGTAATCCATGACTACGAGGGTATATCGGTTTCCATTAAAGGTTTCGGGAAACGGCCCAGCGATGTCGATGGCTATTCGTTTGTTCTTCCAGATTTTTCTTTTGTTCTTCCATTTTTTGTTCGAGGCTATTCTTTTGTTCTTCCAGATTTTTCTTTTGTTCGTCCATTTTTTTTGTTTTGTTCGTCCATTTTTAATAAGAGGAGTTGCATCATTGCAGCCATGTCATTGCCGGTACTTGTCTGTTCATCCTCGTCAACATCAAAGGAATATGCATCAGGATCATGTCCCTCGTTGTTCAAAGCCTCCTGAAGTCGAAGCACCAGGTCACTTTTTCCTCCACTGGCGCTGAGGCTTCTCTTGTTCAACTCGGATTTGAGTTGGACGAGGGTCAACTGCAATAGTTTTCGACCCATTCTAGCTTTTTCAAATAGTCAGAAAACACTGTTTTTTTTTTTTTTTTTTTTTACACACAATAAGTCCTATCCCACTTCTGATACCAATGTAAAATGTTTGTGTGGGTACAAATGATAGAACTTATTCTTTTCAATAGAAATCGCTTTATTCAGTACAGTTACAATTCACTATTTAATTGTTTCTCTCAGTACAATCCAATTTCTCAACCGCTTATACTTTTCTTATCTTTTACTTAAACCACTTAATCACTTCTCCTAATTAACACTTCAAATTTCACTTTAGAACTCACTTACATACCTTGGGGATGCTGGTATTTATACTCGAATGACATACTTCGAGAACAATCCTCGCCATCCAGCGTCCCATACAATTTCCAATTTGCTAGAAAATTCGATTCCACTCTCCAGTCGAGACTTTGTTATTCCAGTATCGACATTTTCTGCTAGATGTCGCTGCTCACATTTAAGTGGTTATCACAGTATGTACTTGTGAGAGATGAATTACTTTTTTTCAATAAAATAAAAATATAACATAACATAGATATTTCAAAATAATAGTTTTTTTTTCATTCAGATATAGTAGCAACATTCGCTTATAACGACGGAAAATTTGTCCCCCATGAGCAGTCGTTATAATCGAATTCCACTGTATTTATGTTTATCATCAAAATTTCCGTTTTCTATTCGTTTGATTTCAGCTTTTTAATTTTTAACCATAAAATTAGTCGGTTAATGTCACCTAGTAGATTTATTTTGAATTCATCAGCCTCTTTTCATTCGTTAATGTATATTGTAGAATGTTTGTGTGGGTACAAATGATAGAACTTATTCTTTTCAATACAAATCCCTTTATTCAGTACAGTTACAATTCACTATTTAATTCTTTTTCTCAGTACAATTCAATTTCTCAACCACTTATACTTTTCTTATCTTTTACTTAAACCACTTAATCACTTCTTCTAATTAACACTTCAAATTCAACTTTGGAACTGATTTGCATACCTTTGGGATGCTGGTATTTATACTCGAATGACATACTTCGAGAACAATCCTCGCCATCCAGCGTCCCATACAATTTCCAATTTGCTAGAAAATTCGATTCTACTCTCCAGTCGAGACTTTGCTAATCCAGTATCGAAACCTTCTAGTCTTCGAGTTTCGACATTTTCTGCTAGATGTCGCTGCTCACATTTGAGTGGTTATCACAATATATTATAATGAGCAGTGCTCCCAAAATTGAGCCTTGTGGAACTCCTATGTCGACTTCTATCGCATTTGACACTCTATTGTTGACCTTGGTTCTTTGCGACCTGAGAGAAACTATTTAACCCTTCGTTGCATAAATTAATTTTTTTATAGTGAAAAAATTGTTCATATTGTTTTTATTGTATGTTGTGAAAATAGAATTTCGTACAAATATTATGTGCAGGAATTAAAGTTGAGTAACATTGCATAAATGCAATTTTATGCAAGAAATCTAAAAAAAGTGTTGAAAAGCTTTTGTGTTTGAACATTTATTTTAGGCTAAAATTACTGGTATAAATTGTTAGATGAAATCAATTTCAATCAATTAAAGACTTTCCTTTAAATTCATATTTATATTTTCTTTATAATTTATGCCGAATGAAATTTTTTAAAACAGTTTCTGGACTTATTTAAATATAAACTTATATCACACTTTTCACATTTGATAAAAGTGTATCCATTACAGCCTGGAAGCTTGCATGTCAAACGATTTTCTATCCATTTCGGCCAGTGATCCATATGGTCTAACCGAACTCGTTTTGGGGAATTGGCAAACTTCTTTGGTATTTTCTCTTTAACTTAAAATTAAAAATTTATAATGTAAAATTGTTAAAATACAATACGTTAACAATTTGTACCTTAAGAGCAAGACTTCTTGTCACTTCTGAAGACCTTCCGCGTGGTGATAATATCTTTCCCATTTTGCACAGCGTTTCACCTACTTTTAATCTAAAATCAGCCAAACTATCCTTACAGTTGTTGCCTTTCTGTGCTTCAGCTCGTTTATATAAAAGCCAAGCATTGACCAAGGCGGTGTCTACTAAATGGAAATAGAGGCGTAGGTACCATTTTTTTGAGCGCATTTTTATTTTGTACCGCCCTATAAAGAGTCCAATAAATCGACCCCGCCCATGAATTTATTGTACTCCGAAACAATTTTTGGGCACGCAACGCTTATTTTGCTCCTTAATTTTTTGTCAAATCTTTCAACGGTTACTTCAGGATATTTTCCACAATAGTTTGACATCAAATTGACAATCTTGTTATCCCTCCATGAAACTACGGATACATCAATATTATCAACCGTTGCAACATATCCAGAGGATTGTCCAAGCGGTCTCTTCATCAGAATTTTGTCATCCACAAGTTTTAAGTTTGGAATTCTATTCCGGCGGATTGTTCCTAATGAATAAATTTGTCGTTTGGCTAATGTAAGCATTAGTGGCAACGATGTATAAAAATTATCATAATAAACTTTATAGTTTTTTTGGGCTGAAACAATTCGCAATAGTCTTATGACGATATTAGCACTTGACCCCAAATCAGTCTCTTCAGGAAGCCTATGCACAAACTTGTTCTTTTGACCCGTATATATTTCGAAATTATAATTATATCCAGATATTCCGGACAGAACATACACTTTAAATCCCCATTTGTGTGGTTTCATTGGAAGGTACTGTTTTAAATAGGACTTGCATTTGGTGGAATGTCATCGTCATCGTTGTTATTAAAATGCAACATAGACTTAATTTTTTCAAACCTATTCAGCGACATGGTCTCCTGTACTAGCTTATTTCCCAAAATAGCTGATCAATACCGGCGTGAGCTTGAAATTTGAATCTCTGACATCATAACACATATGCCCAAAAAATTTTGTAAATCCAAATTATCAATCTGTTCATGATTGTTGGGATTTTTTTGACAAGCATATAAATTGAATTGGTACACGATAGAATTTATAAGTTCGTCAGAAAAAAAGTATTTAAAAGCACTACATGGTCCGCTAAAATCCAAAAACAGTTCTGGAAGTTCTTCACTGCCCTTAAAATCCGTATCTAAATTCTTATCAAATGCTTTTTGCTTCCAAATAATTCTAATATACTTTCCTTTCAGATATCGCACGTCACCAACAGATTTTCTTTCAATCACGCAAGTTTCCTCTGCTTCATTTGTCTTTTCTCCAACATCAGCATCATCCTCTATTATCTGACATCGATTTAAGTTGAATTCAATATCAATATCACCATCTTCATCATCGAAAAATTCGTCCTCGCTTTCCTCTCAAATTTCTAAAGGGTCCGGTCTAACGTTTTTTTTTTCAACTAATGCTATAAAAAAAACTACTGAATATTTTCGCAAATTTCTTTTTTTATGTGAAAGTACAATCCTTCCGGTTAATAATGGAAAATAATTTCATTCAAATGGCTGCCTCGGCTGGCCATGCAGTAGCCTACACGATCGGTCCAATTTTTAAGCACATTATCGATTGTGTGCAGCTGTATTTCACCAATGGCTTCACGAATATTGTCCTTTAAAGCGTCAATTGTCTCTGCCTTGTCGGCGTAACACTTATCTTTTACGGCACCCCACAAATAATAGTCCAGCGCAAAACATCGAGTGTAGCTTCGGCTGTGTGGCACGTAGCGCCGTCCTGTTGAAACCAAATGTTGCCAATATCCTCCTCTTCAATTTTTGTGAACAAAAATTCGTTCAACATGGCCCGATAACGATCGCCATTGACTGTAACGGCTAAAAAAAAGAAAAATGGCCCAATTATGCCTCTGGACCAAAATCCGCACCAAACAGTGACTCGTTTGGGTGTATCGGCTTTTCAATGTATGCGTGCGGGTTTTCTGTGCCCCAAATGCGACAATTTTGCTTGTTTACATACCCGTCAAGATCAAAATGAGCTTCATCTGAAAATGTTCAATTGTTGAGAACGAAGGTGAATTGATGTTGATGGTGCTTCACGCACACTTTCTGCCACAGCAGCAATATTCTCGGGTGTACGCACTGTTTTTGGCTTTTCACGCTTTGGTTTATCGATGAGGATGCCAGTTTCTTTCACTTTTTTCACAAAATAACGAACATACGGAGCTGACGGTGCTTCTCTTCTTCCAAAATCGTACGCAATTTTCGCACACATTCTGCAACATTACCATGATTTTCAAAGTAATGTCGCAACATTTCCAAGCGTATACACAACCATATTCGTTCAGCGGAAGGATAAAACTAATTATCTGTTAAATCAGACATGAGCTAACTGTTACCATTCACGAAATAAGAACTAGTTGAAAAAAAAAAACTTTAGATGGCGGACCCTTTATTATATACTCAATATCATAATCATTTAGTGCCCTGAAAATTTTTAATAGTTAGGATTAAATGCATAGCTTTGCATATATGCAATATAACAACAAATGTGTAATATCAGTTCAAATTTACGCAAACGCGCGTGTTTGCACATATGCAATAATACATCATAGCTTATGATTAAATACTTTATATCCTAAAATTTTATATTATCTACGAGGATAATGTGATGATCTTTCTAAATAACACTTACATTTTGATAATTTGTCACAATATTTCACAATATTAAAAAAAAACACACGGTTATTTACGTACTCAAAACACTTCTGAATCTTTCGACTCAACTGCACACATGAATAACGATAATCGCGAAAATTCTCTGCTGATAGCATGGTTTTACATGAAAGAAACAGATGGAAAATAACTAACGGTAAAATACTGGAAAAAGTAGTTGCCAGCTGTATGAGAAGTTAACATTGCATATATGCAATGGCATGCTAACCCTTCATTGGATGCCAGTGTTGATCGTGATTTGATTGACTTAAGATCAAAAGCACTCTCTGGCATCAACATATTGGAAGGATACAGTCAACAGTATTTTCTAAAGCATAGTCGACGGGGTACGACCCGTATATAACGGGAACTAACAAAAAATTTATACAGAAATATCGTGGACCTTATGTTGTTCACAAAGTATTACCAAATGATCGCTATGTAGTGCGCGATGTTGATAATTGTCAATTGACTCAATTACCGTATAATATAGAGGCTACAAGAGTTTGTAAATGGGTAGAACCGGATGAGGCGCCGTCTGCCGGGGCCACTGAATACTCTGAGTCACTCGAACCAGAATTGTAAATTTAGATAATTAACAAAACAAAAAAAAGGGAAACATATGTATAATATTGTATTTGTATTATTTGTATTATATATGTATTTACTGAATGTATTACAATTGTATAAGATTCGTATAGTATGTAGTGTATAAATCGTAATGTACTATGCTTATTTTGATTGAGGTCAATCAAAAATTGTCAGATTGGCCGAATTGTAATAGATTTCTTGCCATAAGAAAAAAAAAGAAACAAAAAGAAGAAAAGAGATAACCGCCATTCTTTTGACAAGCGTCACAGTAATTTGAATAAATAAATTTATTGAAATTGTAAAAAGAAGTGCCAAATAAAAATAGAGATTATAAATAAACGAAAAGAATGTTAAATAAAGTATAGTGGCTTTACACAATCGTAACCATTTCTGGCAGTTGGTCGAAACAAATTCGAATGCTGTGCTTTGAGCACAGGGACTACTAAATATTTAATTCTCAAAGATTATTTATGTATAATGTTACTGTAATACACTAGGTGGGGTGAAAAATAACCTCCTTGGGAATGAAAAAAAAATCTTTTTTTACATGTTTTTTTATTTTATTCAATATAGTCCCCCTTTTAGCTTGATACACTTATTCCAGCGATTTTCCAACTTCTTGATCTCGTCCGAAAAGTAATCTTCCGGAAGGTCTGCAAAATACTCCTCCGTGGCGTCGATGATTTCCTCGCGTGAGCTGAAATTTTTATTGATGAGCCATCTTTTGAGGTTTGGGAAGAGATAATAGTCCGAGGGAGCCAAATCGGGCGAATACGGTGGATGCGACAGCAATTGGAGCCGTAAGTCATTGATTTTAGCCGTGGTTGCGATGCTCCAATAATGCACAGTAATACTCGCTTACTCGATGTTGATGGTTTTTCCTTTTTCGAGGTAGTCCACGAAGAGTATGCCATGACAATCCCAGAAAATCGACGCATAACCTTTCCGACCCATCGAGCCTTCCTCGGCCGCTTCGGAGCACTCGTGCCGGCTTCAGTCCATTGCCGGGAACTCATTCTGTTCCCTGGTGTGTAATAGTGGATCCATGTTTCATCAACAGTTACCAATCGACGCCAAAAGTCCGCGCGATTTCGCATCAGCAAGTCCAAACACTCTTTCGAAGTGCTCTCGTGTTCGCGTTTTTGGTCAGGAGTGAGCATGCGCGACACCTAGCGGCAGGATAACTTTTTCATATGCATAATATTGGCCAAAATATGGCGTGTGCGCTCAGTACTAATGTTTGCGGTATCTGCTAGCTCGCGCACCTTCACTTTCCGGTCAGCCAACACCATTTCATGTATTTTTTTGACATTGTCCTCTGTAACCGCATCGGAGCGCCTGCCGCTCCTTGATCGGTAGTGGAGTTGCGGCCACCACGAAACTCTCGAAACCAATATTTGACGGAGCATTAGCCACATAATATTTATCCAACTTTTCTTTTGTTTCCTTCGCCGTTTTGCCTCTCAAAAAATAATGTTTTATGAGAGAACGAAAATCGTTTTTGTCCATACTCAACATGATGCCAAACACGTCAACAACAATCAGCTGTCAAAACAAAACTAAAGACAGTATCGAACTGAAATTTGGCGTGTCTGCCTAAATATGAACGGACTTCAAGGCACCATAACCTTTTTTGCAGTAGCAGCGCATTCTGGCGGTCAAGGAGGTTACTTTTCACCCCACCTAGTATTACGAGTATACCAAGATTACAATATCATCCTTTTTTATTGACTTAACTGGGGTAATCCCCTTTGTCCTTCTAGTGATGATAGGTAAATTTTCGTCTAAACACCCACTTGTCATTATCATACACGTTCCACGGCTTTGAAACTTCAGAGGAGCCCAAGAGGATATGATTGGGTGCGATAGCTCCCTCGCTCATTGTCAATAGGAATGTATGTCAGAGGACGAGAGTTTACAATGTTTTGTACCTCTAACAACATACTTCTCAGCAGCTTATCGGTTGGAGTACGACTTGGGTTAATTTGACGCAGCATGGATTTTATGGATCGAACAAGCCGCCTCCAGCTTGCGCCCATACATGATAACCTCGGTACGATGAATATCTATTTTCTGCTCGCAGTGGTAAACGTTCATATGAGTTTATTGTTGTCGATGTTCTGAAAGCCCTTCTTCAGCTCTCATTCGCCTATTATCGCTGAAAAATTTTAGCGGTGTTCCTCAACAAGCTATAAAATGTGCGTGGTCAGCGAATGGGCGACCTCAACATGAATTGAAATGGACGATGAAATAAAGATAACTGGCAAGTTGGGAGCTGAGCAATAATAGGAGGACGTGATTCTGACATGTCATTTATTCTCTAGTGGTCCGATTGTTGGGAGCGCGTTGTTTCAATTTCGCTAGCATATTTTATATAAATCGAAGAACTTATGCAACACAGCGGAGCAGTCGCAACCATTTCGAAAATCCTTTTGGTTCAAACACGTTTCTTATGTTTCTTCTTCCATTTCGTTTGCGGAATCCTCTGCCAAGACTCTGCAGGCATCATAAGAAAGGCCGGTTCTTTGAACCTGGCGCTTGATAATCTGATTTTCCCCATTTCGTTCCTTCGTCAGCCACATTAAATTACGTTGAGATACAGAGTCATTCACCCATTTTGGTACCGTCTAATATTTCGCTAACTCGAAACGCCACAAAGATGTTTGTGGCAAATGGAACCTCACGGATAGCCGCCTGGAAATATAATGGAAAGCTTTTCCAAGGGTACTACCTTTGTCTGTAGCAAAATCTTGACATTCATTAAAAAGTTCGCCAAGAGTTCCAACGGATCAAAGATTTCTATGATAATCCAAAGCACTTCGGGTTTCGTTGAGATTCTCATACCCACCACATCTTCATTTTTCGAATTCGGTGAAATTTTAGATGTTATTATACTATATGCATATGTATAGTCATGGTGGACACACCACCACATCAAAAGATTTTTCTCAGTCTCCAACTCGGCTTTTGTGTTGAAGTTAACTTCGGCGGTACTTACAACAACACTTCATTTACTGCCTTAGAGTTATAGAAATTCAGTCAAGTCAGTCATCCACGTAGTGATTTTGAGGAATTGATTTAGCAGCTCAGGGAAATTCGGTTTCAATCTCTTTAGCGTTTTTATTTTTAACATATTGGGCACTGCTTGCCGATCAAGTTGCGCCCAAGGACATGACCATCACGACATATATTAACTGTTTGGCCCGGTGGAAAGAACTCTTTGTGGGCAATGCCCTTGGAATCGTAAAGGCAAATCAACATTATTTTCACTTTTGACTTCTCCAAACGAATTTATTTTGGGTTTCGGCTCGTCTGGCCCTTCCAATCGGCACTTTCGCGCTTGGTTTCTGGATCATATTGAAGACACTACGTTTTATCACCGGTCACAATGTTGTAAAGGAAGTCTTTGTTCTTTTGGGACTCCTTGATAATGTCCTTCGAATGTTGAATTCTGAGCAATTTCTTCTCGATGCTTATTTTTGTAACCGGTGACACAAATATACTGTGAATTCAGACGCAATAACTCCGATTATATTCGTCCAAATGTCACGAAAGGTTGACAGTACATCAGCGAAGGATCTACCTTTCCGACGCATGTAATTGACAATAATATTAGGGGTGGCCGTGGTGTAGTGGTAGTAGCAAACGCTTCTCACTCGGAGGGTCCAGGTTCGAATCCTGCCCATGGCAAGTCAGTTTTTCATTGTGTAATTGGAACTCAGATAGAAAAATTCTGCGTGTGAAGGCATAACACTGACACGTAGATTTGGCTGTTGTAGAGTTTCAAGCACAGAAAAGAAAAAATACTGTGATATACCTCGAATCACTCTGAGTGAAGAAAAACTCTCCGTCCTATTCGGACTCCCACCCCTGGAGAGCAAATATAGAAACCAAACACACCTGAGTTTCAAACCACTACAAAAAAAAAAAAACAATTTTCCTTTCTCCTCCTTCTATCTTTCCGCCCGCGCCAGGAAACAGTAAAAGGGTATTCTAACCCCTTAGGCGCGCGTAAATTATAAAAAAAAAAATTGACAATATGTTATATGGTATCACTAGGAATACCTATTTTTAAAAAACCCCCCTTACTTTGGAACGGACTTCGTATGTGTACTAAATTCTCTATATTTTGATATTTGTAATATTTATTTGTGTTGCCCAAAATTAAAACAACTTTTACATACACACAAGGCTGCGGGAAAATTGACTAAATTTCAATATATTTTACTATGTTCTTCTTTACTTTTATGAAACTGCTGATACAACCAAAAACCTGTGCTATAACGCATAAACACCATATGATGATACGAACATGTAAAGTAGGATAAGTTAGACTTTAGGTTTAGTCCTAATTTTGGAGTAATGGAATGATCATTCTTTATAATTCTTTAGTAAAGTACGCATTTCATTTAAGGAACGGTTGATTGTTCGTCACGGGCTCCAGCTCGTAGGAATTTTTTTCTATAGATGTTACGGTGAGAACATCTTTAACTAGCGCCCGAGCAGGGACTGGTCCAACCACCATCTTTTGATACTCGTGGCGATGGTCCTTACTCAAGGACGTGTGTAGAAGACCCTATTTATTGGGTGCAAGTGGTTGTAAGCCTAAAAAGCCAGCTCACTAATCTACTAATCTACTCTGTGCTATTCACATGGGAACATAGCAAGAAGCCGCAAAAGGGAAAGGATGCGAGGTGTGAGGTCAATCGGATCACCGATGGACATCTTAAACTAATACAAATGGTCAAACCACAGAAGCTTGAAAAACCTATTGAAAACAATGGCTGACCTCGTTACAAGCAAAATACCCAAGAAGAAAACAAAAAAAACCTAGCTAAACACCATTTAGCTCAGATTAGCGAACGCGTCAATCTACTAAAGGGAAGATCGATAAGGAGGACGAGATCTACCAGCTGATTGAAGGCAACCACCAGTAATACAGTATAAACGAGAGGGTGCTCAATAACTGAGGAAATAGGAGGAAAATTAACTAGGCCATCGAAAGTTCCAAAAACCAAGTAGCGGCATCCAGCAAGGCTAGATTCGAACAAGATGCAATTAATGACATCATGATCATCAAAGAAGAATCAATTAAGTGGTAAGAGAGCGTGTCAAATGGCAAAGAGCGGCATCGTTAATACAAATCTACTAGACAGGGAAGAGTTCAACAGGGTGATTAAAGAACTCGAGACGCTGCCCTATGCAGATGAAGTAGAAGCGCTCCAGCAAACGCAAGACTATATTTTTCTTTACTTTTATGAAACTGCTGATGCAACCAAAAACCCTTGCACCCACTATAAACACCATACGATGATACGAAGTTGTAAAGTACGATAAGTTAGGCCTTAGGTTTAGTCCTAATTTTAGAGTAACGGAATAAAGATCAATCTTTATAATACTTTAGTAAAGTTGGTTGTTCGCCACGGACTGGGAAACGAAGTCTCCTGGCGCTAGCTTTTGTTCTTAGCTCGTTTTTTAATTGCTTAGATCACATAAAGGGATTACTCTTTATCGTCCTAATAATCACTTTGTCTTCCCGGTATGTGTTTCGGGATTGAATACTTTTTGGATAATTCAGATTACGAAATACCACTTTTATATGCGCCAATAATATTTACTTTAATCTCATCGGAGTACTCATTTCTGGCCATTTTAGATAAAATCTAAAACACTTCTAAAGATCTTGCTGTGCCAGACTAAAACACGCGCATGAGTCAATTATCTTTTTTTGAATATTGAATACAAATCAGATTTGAGTAGTTGTGGTCAAAGTAACGTTTTTTTTTTAATACTGTAAAAATACTATTCATTGATTTTATAAATTAATCAAAAATAATGCAAGCTATTGGGAAATTTGTTTTTAACTTTGGGCTTAATTTATATTGTGATAACCACTCAAATGTGAGCAGCGACATCTAGCAGAAAATGTCGAAACTCGAAGATTAGAAGGTTTCGATACTGGATTAGCAACTGGAGAGTAGAATCGAATTTTCTAGCAAATTGGAAATTGTATGGGAGGCTGGATGGCGAGGATTGTTCTCGAAGTATGTCATTCGAGTATAAATACCAGCATCCCAAAGGTATGCAAATCAGTTCCAAAGTTGAATTTGAAGTGTTAATTAGAAGAAGTGATTAAGTGGTTTAAGTAAAAGATAAGAAAAGTATAAGTGGTTGAGAAATTGAATTGTACTGAGAGAAAGAATTAAATAGTGAATTGTAACTGTACTGAATAAAGGGATTTGTATTGAAAAGAATAAGTTCTATCATTTGTACCCACACAAACATTCTACATTGGTGTCAGAAGTGGGATAGGACTTATTGTGTGTAAAAAAAAAAAAAAAAAAAAAAAAGTGTTTTCTGACTATTTGAAAAGGCTAGAATGGGTCGAAAACTATTGCAGTTGACCCTCGTCCAACTCAAATCCGAGTTGAACAAGAGAAGCCTCAGCGCCAGTGGAGGAAAAAGTGACCTGGTGCTCCGACTTCAAGAGGCTTTGAACAACGAGGGACATGATCCTGATGCATACTCCTTTGATGTTGACGAGGATGAACAGACAAGTACCGGCAATGACATGGCTGCAATGATGCAACTCCTCTTATTAAAAATGGACGAACAAAAGAAAAATCTGGAAGAACAAAAGAATAGTCTCGAGCAAAAGCTGGATGAACAAAAGAATAGTCTCGAACAAAAGTTGGATGAACAAAAGAAAAATCTAGACGAGCAGAAGAGCAGCATTGAACAAAAATTCGACGAACAAAAGAATAGTCTAGAACAAAAACTGGAAGAACAAAATAACACTCTCCAGCAAAAATTCGAAGAAATCGATGACAAATTTGAAAGAATAGAGAAGAACGTTGATGACAAATTTGATAGAATAGAGAAGAATGTTGGCGAAAAATTCGAAGAAATGGACAGCAAAGTTCAGCAACTGGCAAAAGAGCTCGACACAGTGCGAAAACAGAAACTGCGAGAATGTTCTTTAAGCGGTCCAAGGAGAAAAGATTTGAAGCCTCCCTCATTCGATGGCCAGACCTCATGGTCTACTTATAAGAAGCAGTTTGAAATGGCTGCCTGTGCAAACGAATGGGAAAATAAGGAAAAGTGCTTTGCCCTAGCGATGGCCTTACGTGGTCCTGCGGCAGAATTGTTACAAACAATCGATATCGAAAATAATAGAGACTATATGGTTTTAGTGCAGGCTATCGAGAAACGCTTTGGGGATAGCCACATGCGGGAAGTTTACAAGGTTCAATTGCAAGGCCGTATGCAGCAACGAGGAGAAACACTGCAACAGCTCCAAGCAGACGTGAGTAGACTGGCACATTTGTCATATCCCACCGCAGGCCAAGAAATAATCGACGAAATGGCAAAGGACGCATTCATTGGGGGAATTGCAGATTTGAAGCTACAATCAGCAGTAAGGATGGCCGGGAAAAGAACCCTTGCTGAAGCACTTGCCTTCGCTCTGGCGATGGAAGCATCCAATCAGGCTTCCAAAGGAATGCATTTCGTAAGGGAAATAGTATCTGGTGAATGCTCCTGCTCAAGACCAACTACCATGCAACGAAATATCCCACGGGAGAGACGAAGGATGCGCTGCTGGAACTGCGATAAAGTAGGACATTTGCAAGGGCATTGTAAAGAACCGGTACGACGAGAAGGCTGCCTGCACTGGGGCTACAGGCAAATAGAAAGAAAAACCGGCAGAAACGGCTACCAAGAAACCGGTCAAATTTCCAGAAGCCATCAGTTAGGAAATGCTTACTTCGCGGGGCAGAAGTCCGTAGCAGGAGTCGACGACTCCAGGGTAATTATCCCAGTCTCACAGGTAAAACAATGCAATGAAATCCTCCCAGCAGAAGTAGTCAGTGGTAAAGAAGCGAAACAACAGGCAACTATCCAAACGATCAGGACTGAGCCAATAGAGGGTTGGAGTATAGACGAAATCCGTTCCTCCCAACAGGCAGACAATGACATCGAACCAATATTGGCCTGGAAGGAACACGAGGAAAGACCAAGCTGGCAGCAGATATCAGATCGCAGCCAAATTCTGAAGGCATACTGGGCACAGTGGGACTCGCTTTTTGTGCAAGATGGATTGCTGAAGAGAAAATGGGAAAGTGCAGATGGGAAAACATCTCGTATGCAGCTAATAGTGCCACGTTCCAGAGTCAGCCAAGTACTCCATGAAATACATGACGGAATCTCAGGAGGCCATTTGGGAATAAACAAGACGTTGGAAAAGGTAAGGGAACGCTTCTATTGGCTAAGCACTAAACAAGATGTCGAGAATTGGTGCAAAAAGTGCATAAGGTGTGCTGCTACCAAGGGTCCAAAAGCAAAGCCACGTGGACAAATGCAACAATACAATGTCGGAGCACCTTTCGAACGAATAGCCATCGACATCGCTGGGCCGTTTCCCGAAACCTTTAATGGAAACCGATATACTCTCGTAGTCATGGATTACTTCAGTAAGTGGCCGGAAGTGTTTGCCATCCCAAATCAAGAGGCTAAGACCGTAGCCGAACAGATAGTCAACAACTGGGTGAGCAGATTTGGGGTCCCAATGGAGCTGCACTCTGATCAAGGGCGAAACTTTGAATCAAAAGTCTTCCAGGAAATATGCCAATATTTGGGAATAAGAAAGACAAGGACAACGCCACTACACCCTCAATCTGATGGAATGGTCGAGCGATTCAATCGGACCTTGAATGAGCATCTATCTAAGGTTGTCAGCAACTGCCAGCGGGATTGGGATCGACACATACCCCTCTTCTTAATGGCCTACCGAAACGCGGTCCATAGCTCAACAGGGCACACACCATCCGAGATCTTATTTGGTCAAACAATTCGGTTGCCAAGTGAAGCAAAATTCGGATCCCCACCGACGGAGCCCAAAGAGGTGAACGAGTACGTGAATGACTTACGCAGCAGGATTCGTAAATTGCATGAAGACACCAGAGAAAAGATGAAGCTAGCAAGCAGCCGCATGAAAACTAGGTACGATATCAAGGCGAAATCTTCCGGTTTCAACGAAGGAGATCTGGTTTGGCTGTATAATCCTCAGCGTAAGAAAGGCAAATCACCAAAATTGCAACAGGACTGGGAAGGTCCATACAAGGTGATAACCCGCATTAATGACGTTGTCTACCGGATCCAGCGTGGGAATCGAGGAAAATTGAAAGTGGTCCATTTGGATAGAATGTGTCAGTTCAACGGGATGCTGAATGACGAAGTTGTTCGGGACGAACAACTGTAGGGAGGGAGCAATGTGATAACCACTCAAATGTGAGCAGCGACATCTAGCAGAAAATGTCGAAACTCGAAGATTAGAAGGTTTCGATACTGGATTAGCAACTGGAGAGTAGAATCGAATTTTCTAGCAAATTGGAAATTGTATGGGAGGCTGGATGGCGAGGATTGTTCTCGAAGTATGTCATTCGAGTATAAATACCAGCATCCCAAAGGTATGCAAATCAGTTCCAAAGTTGAATTTGAAGTGTTAATTAGAAGAAGTGATTAAGTGGTTTAAGTAAAAGATAAGAAAAGTATAAGTGGTTGAGAAATTGAATTGTACTGAGAGAAAGAATTAAATAGTGAATTGTAACTGTACTGAATAAAGGGATTTGTATTGAAAAGAATAAGTTCTATCATTTGTACCCACACAAACATTCTACAATATGAAATGTATCCCAAAACACGAGTACGTGTTGTAGTGTGTGTGTGCGAAATCTAGCCGTTCTGGAAAGACAGTACCGTGTAGATCTACCTTTACACGGTAGTGTGTTTCATCCTAAATGTATTGGTTTGACGGACTGCGATGTCAGAGCAGTGGCTAGCAAACCATACCTAGTGATATTATGCGAGAAATGCAAAGAGAAATTGCTTTCTCTTCAATGTGTTGAAAAGAGTATAAAAGAAATACAGAAATACGAATGAATGTACTTTATCAATTCGGATATCAATTGTGCAAACTGACTAAAAACTAAAAATGAAGTAAAAATGATTCTGGTATCCAAGAGGCTGGTATAAAAAAAAATTAAAAAAGGGGCAATAGTTGTTTCATGTGATAACATAAAATCAATGGAAAAAATTAAAGAAAAAGTAGTAGAAAACCTGGGAGAAAACTATCATGTCGACATTGTTAAAATATATAACCCAAAATTAAAAGTTTGTTTCTATTCTGAAGAAATGTCAGAGTCGAATTTTATAAAAGTTTAAAAAACCAAAATGAGATACTCATATGCAAAACGACATGGGAAAAACAAAACGGGAACCTTTACCAGTGTTATAAAAATAGATAACAAGACTTAGTGTGAGATGGGATAAATGTCCAGTAGAAGAAGCTGTTGATGTTAGAATAGGCTTTAAATGTTTGGGATTTAATCATTCAAGTAATGATGGCAAGGTTGAAAATAGTGTGTGTTCGAAATGTGCGGGATGTCATATTGGATCTGAATGTCAGGCTGAATGTGTGAAGATTAATAAAGAACTAAACTTAAGTCTGAAATCATAATGCGTTTGATCGTGAATGGGAAGTGTATAAACGAAGACTCAATGTACAAGGACTATTATTATCAAACAAACATGAAATAGAGCTGCTAGTCAGACATTGTAAACCGGATCTGTTAATGCTTACAGAAACACTTGTTACTGATGACATATTAAAATCAGAAATAAAATTAGCAAATTGCGAACATGCTTCTTGTCCATCATATTCAAGACATACTGGTGGTGTTATTATATAGATAAAAAGATACCAAAGAAGATTTTGACAATCTGTTAATCAAAGTAAATTTCAGAGCTTTATTTTATGTCTCAATTTCATGAAAAGATTAATATGAGTTGTAAGAATCTAACTACAACGACAACTACGAGATACAGACACGATGGTGTAAAATAGTTTAATTCCAATTTAAGGCGCTTAAAATGTAAAAAAATGCAACTATATAAAAGTCCGGTTTTCGGGAACGCGAGCGAAAACTGGGAAAAAACAAGACAACCACATTCGTTCATAAATCGCAATAAGAAGGGGTAATAAGACACAATTTTGGTGAACACTTAAAACGCTGGTTTTAAAAAAACAATAAAGCTATAAAGCTCTCTAGATTGTCGTGGGGTGCGCAACTATTAGAAACGTAAAAGTCACTAACAAAATGAATTGTTCCGTGTGCTCGCAAAAAATTGACCGCAACTGTTCTACAAAAATAAATTGCAGTGATTGTAAGCACTATTTCCACTACTCATGTGCTAATATCACTGCAGAAGATGCAGATTACATGAAGACAAGTGGTAATTTATTTCGGTGTGACAAATGTGGAGTGCTAAGACGCCGTTCTTTACATTTGCCCGTCTCATCCATACAGAGGGAATGTAACAACAATGCTCAGGCTAGTACCAACGGCAACAAAAAACAAGCAGGAAGAGGCTCTCCACGATCACCAGAGATGGTATCTCCTCAACAAATAGTGGACAGCGAAAGCGAATATACCCTCCAAATGATTTATGCCAAACTCTCGAGTTTGGAGGAATTAAATCATCGTTTCCTTCAACAACTCAATGAATTACGCACGGAAAATAAAGAGCTAAAATCGAAGGTAAATAGTCTGGAGAGTAAGCTGAACTGGCAGCAACAACAGCTTCGTAGCAATCTCATTGAAATTGTTGGTGTCCCAAATGTCAATGACAGTAATGCTCTCAGCAAGGCAAAGCAAATCTTCAGCAAAGCTTTGTCCATTGATGTTCCTGACGTTGAAATCGAAAAATGCTACGTTAAAAAAGTGCAATCCAAAACTGCTAAAGTGAATTCAATCATCTACGTAAGATTCTCGGATTCAGCTATGAAACAACAAATCATGAGTGCAAAGAGGATGAGCAAAAAAAATCTCAACACACAAGTAACTGGTATCAATGGGGACAGTAGCAGCAGCAATGACAACAAAAACAGCAGCAGCGGCAAAGGCACTGGTTCTCTAATTTATATTAACAATTCTCTCACCAAGTACACGCAGGCTCTCTTCATGAAGGCGAAAGAGACAATAAAGCAGAAAGGTGTAAAATATGTATGGTATAAAGATAACCAAATTCTTGTTAGAAAGGTTGAGGGTGGAAAAGTCATTTCAATTAGATCTTTTGATGATCTTATGCTTATTTAAGGCGAAATATTGGAAATGATAGACTCTATAAACTTGATAGATGACTTTTCTATCCTCAACCTCAGTAGTTCCAACTGTGTAAATGTTTTTACAAATAGTTCTTATTGTAAGAATAAACTTTTCATTGTTCACCAGAATGTCAGAAGTTTGAGAGAAAACTTCTCATCTCTTGTAACACATCTCGATTCCTTTGAATGCATTCCAGATTTTGTCTTTGTCTCTGAAATTTGGATTTATAATTGCGAAAAAAATGATTACAATATACCCGGTTTCAATTTCCATGCAAATACGAATGAAAATTACGCTGCAGGTGGTGTTGGGTTTTTTGTTAAATGTGAATATCAGATTCTTGATGTTCTATATCTCGATTTCTTAAGTGCCGATATTATTAGAGTTTCCTGTGAAATAAATCATGAAGTTTACGTCTTTCTGTGTGTTTATAGACTGCATATGTTTAATATATTGATGTTCGTAAAAGAATTTTCTGGTCTTTTGGAAAACGAAAAAGCAAAAAATCTAATTATCTTAGGGGATTTTAATTTGAACATATTGGAAACTAGTGAGATGGTCTCGAATTACATGGCGTTATTAGCATCGCATGGTTTAGCTTCTTTTATCAATGAGCCCACTAGGACAGTATCGGGCAGATGTTTAGATCACATTTATGGTCGATTTAATAATGTTTCTTTGAGTAATTGCGATAAATGTGTTTTTGATCTGCGGATAACCGATCATTCTATGACAGGAATATTAGTAAGCGTTTCGAATAGCATTGATAGTAAAGATTCAAAACTCCCTAGTAAGCAATTGATAATTAACTTCAGTAAGCTTAAAAACCTTTTGCTGAATGAGCTCTGGGAAGATGTTTTCTTGTGTAGAAATGCCTCAAAGTCCTTTACAATCTTTATTAATTCCCTTAAGAAACATATTCTGAGTTGTGCCTCATTTTTGCCCTCGAGAAAAGTGGTAAAAAGGCTGAAACCGTGGATCTCTATGTATTTATTGAATAAAGTAAAAGTCAAAAACAAACTTAGAATCAAATGCTGTAAGTACCCAAGAAATTTGATCTTGAAAAGAAAATACAAGAAATTGTGCGGTGAACTCAAACAGGAGATTCCTATTTGCCGTGATACATATTACCGTTCCCAATTCAATTCTGCTAAGGGAAACTTAAAAAACGAATGGCAGGTAGTTAACAACATTCTAAATAAATCGTCTTCCTCTAAAATACCTACAGTTATACATGCCGATGACTGCGAAATAACTGACAAACTTACTATTGCAAATAAATTCAACAACTATTTTACTGATATAGCTAGCAAACTACAACCGTGTCCGGTTCAACCAATCTGTTCCCAATGTTCCACTCATAAATGTACGGAACTGTTTCAAGAAAACAGTTTTGTGTTCAATCCCTTTACTCCCCTCGAGGTATTTAAAGCTATTGGTACTCTAAAAAAATCTAATTCGTGTGGGGTGGATGGTATTTCGAGTTTCATTCTTAAAAGGATTGCATGTTTCATTTTAGACATATTGGTACATATTTTTAATTGTTGCGTATTTGCAGGTGTATTCCCGGAAGCACTTAAATGTGCAGATGTTGTGCCAATACATAAAAGGGGTTCTGCTGCTGAAATCTCTAACTATAGGCCCATATCTCTTCTTCCAGCTCTCAGTAAAATCTTTGAGAAACTTGTAAAATATAGGTTAGTGAATTTTTTAAATGCAACTAAGTTTTTCAATCCAACTCAGTTTGGTTTTCAAAAGGGGAAGTCAACTGAAGACGCACTACTAAAATTTTGCTCTCAAATAATGTCAAATCTCGATAGTAAAAAGTGCACGGCTGGTTTGTTTATTGACATCACCAAGGCCTTCGATATGGTCAATCATAATCTTTTATTGAGAAAACTGGAAAAAGCAGGTCTTCGTGGTTTCATGCTTGATTGGTTCAGGTCGTATCTTGGAAATAGGTCGCAAAGAGTGAAATTAGATGATATTAGGAGTGAAGTTAAGTTCATCAACTTGGGTGTACCCCAAGGCTCTGTTCTAGGACCAATTTTGTTCTTGATTTACATAAATTCACTTTTATCACTTAATTTTAAAGGCACACCAACTGCTTTTGCTGATGATGTTGGCTTTTCCTATGGTTGTAACAGTCCCTTGGATCTGGTTTCGGACATTAATTGGGATCTCAACTTACTGAGAAACTGGTTTGCTGAACATATCTTGGCGATAAGCTCTAAAACGAAAATAATGTTTTTCAGTTTATCATCCTTACATAACTTAGATGCAAACGTGTATTTTCATGCACCCGAGTGCCAAAGATACAAACTGTCCATTTGTCATTGTGCGGCTGGTATTTCTTCTAAATCTTTTTGTAGCAAATTGAACTGCAGTGACAAATGTTTTTTAATTGAGAAAGTTAATGAATTTAAATACTTGGGACTCACTATTGATTCTAGAATGAGCTTTCTGAATCATGCTGAAACATTGAGAAAGTATTTTCGATGGACTCTCAGACACTTCTTTTATTTGCGTAATATCTGCTCGAATACACTCCTGAAAACAATCTATTATGGAATATTTCATTCTAAGTTGCAATATGGAATCGCTTGTTGGGGAGGTGCATATTTTAATAAAATTCAACCCTTGT
Organism: Volucella bombylans; assembly: GCA_949129095.1. Classification (NCBI taxonomy): domain Eukaryota; kingdom Metazoa; phylum Arthropoda; class Insecta; order Diptera; family Syrphidae; genus Volucella; species Volucella bombylans. The sequence continues at coordinate 279,248,828 of OX422140.1, forward strand.
TAACCTTGCAAAAATATGTAGTAAAAATTATATGCCGTAAACCTGGCAGACATCCTAGTTATCCTTTGTTCTGTGACCTGAAAATTCTTCCAGTTCGTCATTTATATTGTTTTAAGGTTTTAAAAGCTTTCTTTATGAAGTCTGGTAGTCGTAACTTTCGTTTAATATCATCTTATAATCTACGTGGAAACTTGTCTAATATGTTATCTGTACCTACTTTTCGTACCACTGCTTATCGTAATTTTTACTCTATTTTGTCGTTTCGCTTATTTAACAAACTTCCTCACACAATCAGGGCAATTTCAACATCTGGTTTGTTTATAAAACATTTAAAACGTTGGCTCCTCCAATTTAACCATGCTAGTCTAGAATCATTCATTCACTGATGCTCGACTTCTGACATTCTGGTTAAACCTTAGCTCACTGTTGTATTCATCCTTTGCCTATTTAGCTATCTAACGGATGTATTTTTTTTCTTAAAACAAAAATGTTCTTGTTGTACTCTCTTATGCTTCATGAACTTTTTCTTACACATTTTTATATTGTTTAAAATACTTCAGTCTTATATTTGCTTCCTACAGGGTCACCCCACCTAAAAAATAAAATTTAATTTTATATTGTTAAAGTCCTTTGAAGTGACATTCAACACTATTTTCTTTACTTCTGTAATCTAAAATACAGAATGTCACCAATCTCCTTATTTCTATTGCTCTGCATATAAGGTTTTTATTTATTTATTTTAAGAATTGTGAATTATAATGAATTTATAAGAAGAAATAAATTATATCAATTATCAATTATCAAAATTATCAAAGCTACGCCAATGTCATGTGTGCAATTCGGGAACGAGATTCTAAGTGGTAAAGGGATAGTTGCAAATAAATTAAATGTATATTTTGTTAATTCCATATGTTCAATTTATTTTACCAGATATATGTACATGTGACTACTAGATTTAGATTTCAATTATGTGATATAAAAACGATCTGTGATATAATTAGAAAATGCAATAATTAGAGCGATGCTGCTAGTATCAATAGAGACATTATTTATCAATCTGTTGAAATGATTGGTCCGGTATTATTAAATATAATAAACCAATCTCTAAGTTCTGGTATATTTCTAAATGTGTGGAAAGAAACAATAGTAGTGCCAGTAGAAAAAGAATAATACTATAAAATGTATTTATAAATAAATACTCATCCTACTTGTGAAGCTGATAGAAAAGTTTGTAGCTTACCATTTGACCTATGAGGACACCCCTCATAGGCGGACACCTCTCATAACCGGACATATTTCAAAAAACGGAATTATCTACACGATTTTTAATGTAAATAATTCTCTCATAAACGGACTCTCTTATAACCGGACGCGGACACCAATTTCTATAACACCAATAGAATTTCACTCTCTCTTAAGCCTACAAAACGCATCTAGCACACTTCGTTACCCTTTATTTTGTTTGCTTTGTTTTCCTTTTTTTGCCCGTTGCCCTTCCTACCCAGCAAAAAATTAAAAAAAACTTAAAGAATGTGAACATAGTAGGCTGCGGCGCCGACTATAATTCTCGTCGCACAATACGTCGTATGTGTGTAAGTGTATGCATAATTTGAAGCTTGAATACCATAGATACAAATTAGTAGTTTTTTCGTAATTTGGTCGAATAGCATCATCATGGTAAAAGTGAAGCATTTGTTAACCTTTTAATGCATGCTGTTGCATATCTGTGTTTCTTTTTTCAAGGTTGTCAATGTCGTATTTTTTCTCATAACCGGACACCTCTCATAGGCGGACAAATTTCTCGGTACCGTCAGTGTCCGCTTATGACAGAGTTCACTGTAAATGATATAAAAATGTACAATTTAAAAAAAAAAGTTTTGTAAAACTCATTGTTATTCGAAACAGCGATACTTATTTATAACGCAATAGTATTGCCCCATTTCAATTACTGCGCAACAATTTTGTACATGTGCAACCAGGAAACTAAAAATCTACTCCAGAAACTACAAAACAAGGCGATGCCGAGGATTATGAAACTTAGCATTTATACTTCCAGCACAGATAATAAATCTAGATAGATGTCACATTCATATGGGAAGTTTTGTCCTATGAAAATGAAATCGAACTAAAAAAAGAGCTTTTTTAAAAAGCTGCAAGTTCTTACAAAGAGCAGAAAAACATTTTATTTCTTTTCGCTTTTTGCTCTTGCCACTTGTCACTCAGACATGCAAAGTCGTTTATCTTCTATCGCACTCCTATGCAAAAACAATACGTGAACAAAAGAAATAAATACAAAAAAAACATACGTTGACGTTGCCCAGCATAACCGATTTGCTTGGGTTTATGTACGTATGCTTGTTATTTTGTTTGCAATGTAATATAATGCAATGTAAATTAATGGGGGTAGGAATATAATTTTGAAGATCATGAGATCGACTGTCCGCGATGTGGATGTGCTGGAGGGGGTGGGTATGACGTTTGTGGACCGAAGAGGTTTTACGCGTTCACACACAGTACACTGAATAGAATCATAATGCCGACATTAGGCAAACATATCCCTCAGAAGCGGGCGTTATCCATCGTCATCCTGCACAGACGAACGAGTTTGGCAGGGATGTCAAGACTAGACATTGCTCTATATAGCTCGTCTCTATAAATGCTATCATAGGCAGCCTTAAAATCGATAAGCAGGTGGTGGGTATCGATCTGGACTTTTTGGGTTTTCTCCAAAATCTGCCGGAGTGTGGAAATCTAATCGATTGTGGACCGCACCGATAAGGTCCAATCAGGTTGTTTACGACGGCTTCAATCAAACCAATCCCAGAAGAAACATGTTTTTATCAGTGTTTTTGTCAAATGAGTCCGGACTGGGCCCCGTGCGACTTTTTTTTATTCCCCAAACTCAAAACTTACTTTAAGAGTAAGTTGCCGCTTAATTGGGTCTATCACCAAGATAATGACTCCAAGCACACCAGTAAATTGGCTAAAAATTGGTTTGGAATCAATGGGATTAATGTCATGGAGGACCTGGTCTGCTCAGTCTTCAGATCTTAATACCATTGAAAACTTATGGGCTGATGTTAAACCAGAGGTTTTTAAGGCAAAACCAAAAAACGTTGGTGAATTATGGACTACAGTGTAATCTGCATGGGCAGGTATTTCGAGAAAGAGGTGCATGCGCTGAGTCGACTCTATGCCACTTCGTTGTACTGCAGTACTGGCAAACAAAGGCCATTCAACGAAGTATTAAGCAAGTGCAACATATTCAATTTTCAGTTTTTTTTTTTAATTAATTTTGCAACAATGAACTTGTATTAAATTTTGCGTAAAAAATGGATTTAATGGTGCGCGAACGTTGGAAATGTTGGAAAAGTGTTTCGGCAACGATTCTCTAAAGAAAACGATCGTTTACCAGTGGCACGAGCGGTTCAAAAGTGGTCGTGAGTCAATCGAAGATGATGAACGCAGTGGCCATCGACATCGAAAACCGACGAAAACATTGATGGAGTAAAAGAAATGTTGGTCAATAACCGCAAATTAACCATCAGAGAGATAGCGGAAGACTTGAACATTGCCTATGGATCCGTCCAAGACATTTTGGTTAATAATTTGGGTTTCCGTCGTGTAGCAGCAAAGTTGGTGCTAAAAGACCTCAATTTCATGCAAAAAAAGAGACCGTGTTGATGTCGCAAAAGAGATGATTTGCGAGGCTGAATCCGTTTCCAGATTCATCAAAAGGATCAATACTGGAGACGAGACGTGGGTTTATGAGTACGACACGCAATCCAGATATCAGGCAAGTGAATGGCGCTCACCAAATGAGCCGAGACCAAAAAAAAACACGTCGTTTTCAGTCAGAAAAGAAGACAATGCTCACGGTTTTCATGAATTACAACGGTGTAGTGCATCATGAATTTTTGCCAGAAGGACAGACAGTAAACAAATAGTATTATTTGGTCGTTATGAGACGTTTGGGTGAAGCAATTCACCGAAAGAGACCAGAATTGTGGGCAAAAAACTCGTGCATTTTGCACCATGATAACGCATCGTCGCACAGTGCCATCATTATTCGTAATTTTTTGACGAAAAATGCAGCAAATACCATCCAGCAGCCACCGAATTCACCTGATTGGGCTCCCTGTGACTTCTTTCTGTTCAATCAAGTTAAAAAACCACTACGGGGAACGCGTTTCAGCAGCCGAGAGGAAGTAATGGTAAAATCGCAGGAAGCACTAATGGACATACCGAAAACCGAATATACAAAATGTTTCGAGGATTGGATCAAGCGCTGGCATAAGTGTGTTGCAGTCGATAAGAGATTACTTTGAAGGGGACAATATAGACTTAGATGAATAAACTTGTATTTTTAATTTTCTGAATAAATTCCTTTTGATCAAGGTGGTATTTTAGGTTTTCTATAAGAATAATTAGTTACTTAATTTCAAATTCAATACAAAGTCTTTAGAACATTAGAGAAAGAAAAAATAAATAATTAAAATACAGGTGCTATAAAATTGGTTTTATTGTAAAATAAAAAGTTAAGCATCTAACACTGTATAGATTTATTATCTGTGCTTCCAGTTTGCATATGTTTAAACGTTTAAAATGAATTAATGTTAAACAAAGACTGACATACAATGCAATGGTATTCATATTTAGAATGAAGAACGGATTATAACCAGAATATATGACAAATAGCATAGTCCAAGTTTCTTATGTCCAGCCGTATAACTTGAGGAGTAAAGAAAACATAAGAACATCAAGATGCAGATTGACAAGTATACAGCAATAATTTTTTTATCGAGGAATAATATTTTTTAACAACTTCCCGTTGAATATAAAAAACGAAACAAGATTAGTAGGGTTTATAAGGAAAATTTATAAAAGACACCATCTACAAAACTCAATTTTTAATTTTTTTATTTTTAATTTATGTAAATTAAAATACTTAAAAAATTTTAATTGTTCAGATATTTAAAACTTATTTTTAGCTAATACAATTATCTATCTATCTCTAGTAACAATTCGATCAAAGCAAATTGTTATCAGAACTCTAAAAACTCTTTCAAATACTGGATTCAATTTTGTTTTTTGGGTGTCAACCACTATGGTGTCTCTCGCAGGGAATTTGAAATTCATCTTTTCCAACGCAAAACTTTAATCTATATCCTAATTAGTTTCTACTTTATTTTAGTTTGAGGAAATAAATATCAATATAAAGATATGTTTATACATATACAAGCATGCATAAAGACACACAATATACAATATACGCAGGTACAAAATAAATGCTATAAAAAAATGGCAAGGTTTCTTTTACAATTTATATATGTGTGTATATGAAATATGAACATTTCACATTTGAGCTTTAAAATACATGTTTATACAAAATTTGAAAATAGTTTAGTATTATTTTTGTCTAATATATTTTGCAACTTTGTACACTTTTTTCGTAAAAAGAAACAATGAAACACAACCAGCCATCACAATATGGCGTCCTTTCGGCGGCGGCGCTTTAGTTTGCATTTTTGAAATTATATTCGTTATACCCGTATATGCACTCAGCTTTCATCAAACGCATAAATTTGTATCAAGGCATACATTTATAGAAAAATAAATGATGATAACATCTCGAATCAAGTTTTTACATCACAAAACATTTAAAAGGGGGTTGTGAATAATGGGGTTGGTTAAGCTGCCTAAGTAAGTATACGAATTCTCTTTATGTATGGGAATGGACATCAACAACTCAATAAAGTCATAAATTCCAAATATCGTCAATTGAATAATAACATTATCTAAATATAAATAAGCTAAGAATATATATAACATTTTTTTTAACTTACCAATTCATCAAAGGATTGGTCATGTTCATTACCCAGCCAATCTGTCCGTCTAGGAAGGACCTGTGTGAAAACAATAAATAAATTTTAAATATCGGATTTAAACACAAGAATAAAATCATTTAGGTATCGTAGGGACATAGGCTAATTCAATATAATTTCGGAGTACCTTATTGCAACATGCAAGTTTTCACTAAGAAAAACGGAACGTATTTTTATAGCCTTAAAAAAATCAAAACATTCGAAGCACGTGCCAAACCACTTTCTTTAAGATTATGTTTAATTTTGATATAAATTAACGTCTTTGTCGAAATAGTAGGCAAAGAAAAATGAGCTAACCGGTCCCAGTTTTATGTAAAAAAATACCAGATTCTTTCAATAAAAACAGATCACTAATATACCTTTTTGCGTTCAAGCTCCTGATTTAGAACCTGCAACAAAATAGACGGATTAATGTAAACTAGTAGTTCTATCTTCGTTCTTGATGAGAAAAACAAAAAAAAACCAACCTTCGCAATGTCTTTGAAAGGTCCAGCAGAAAGAAACTTTGATATTAAGAAGTATAATTCTGAAAATTTAATACAAAAAAACACATTGCAAATAGCATAAAACTAATTTTTTCGCGAATTATCTCAAAAATTATTATACGTTAAATTTGAGATAACATTTTTATTTATTTGTTTACCTGAAATCACTTTATTTTCGCTTGCTTTTTGTTTATTATCCATTTTAAGAGACTTTCAAAAAAGTATGGATTACGCCTTTATGGCTAGATTAGATTTATTTGTTGTAGGATTGAAACTGGCGATAACTAAGCCTTTTACATTACACAAAACTATTGGCAGACCCCGCCGTCAGCCATTACACACCATTCTTTTTTGTCCTTATTCCTTAACGCTTTTTACTTTGTCCAAACGTTCGCCAAGTGCAAAATAACCTTTCAACTATATAAACATAAGTACATTTTCAAAATGGAGATAAAATAACACGACAAATCTATAAAAATTATATGTATGTATTAAAGAATCCTGACACCCCATAAACACGGGCTAGTTGGTATCGAGTTGAAGTTTCAAACCAAGTAGATGACGGTTTCGTCAATACAAGAACGAATTGAACATTTGTATGATAGTTTTTACCATGTGCTTGCTTACATTGGCGATGGGATAAAACTCCTCACCATGAACGTCGTGTTCATACTGTCATAGGGTTGAAAGACTTTTTGACAAGTGGAACATTTGAATCAGAGAATTTTTAATTTTTAAATTTGAGCAGTTGGCCTGAAACATTTTATTTTATTCTTCACACTTCCTTTCTCATCAACGGTCAAAACTAAAATGAAAAAATATGTCAGAAATGGAACGATATGGAAAAAAAGATGTGTTTCACCCGAGAATCCATTTCTAAAGTGTATTCTCGGTGAAAGTAACCCTTCTTCTTCCCACTTCAATAAAAAGCGTTCCCTCTCTTTCGGACAATCTTCCTGCCCGCGTCAATGTGAACAGGCACGTTGAATGCTTTGCAATTAAAGTTATTTCCAAAGTGGATAAAGCTGCAAAGTATACCAATGGATGAGAAAAAGATGTATTTTTTCGAAAAGTACGGAATACCCGGGGTAATGAGGTGTTTGGATGGAACACATATACGAATAATTAAGCCCCATCAAAATCCTAACCTATTTTATAACAGGAAAGGATAATTCACCATTAATGCTTTAATTGTAAGTACCTTTTAGTGTGATTAACAAATTCGAATAATTCAAAACGGAAATTATTATTTATAGATTTGCGACCATAAAATGTTTATTAGAGCTATTGACGCGACACGCCCTGGGGCAAGCCATGATGCTCTAATATGGCAAATGAGCAATGCCAGAAATTATTTCGTAGAAAAATTTCAAACTGGTGAACGAGCTGCATGGCTACTTGGAGATGCAGGTTTCAGTCTAGAGCGATTTGTTTTAACTCCCTACAAGTAGTAGAAAGCATTCAGCTGCTTGAAACGTTGTCGAAAGAACAATTGGCAATTTAAAATCGCGATGTAGATGTTTGTTAAATAATCGAAATTATTAACCAGTTAAAGTGGCCAAAATCTTTAACGTTTGCTGTGCTCTTCATAACATGTGCAAGACTTTTAATTTCGAAGTCGGAGAAGAGCCACCATTAATGGAGGAAATTGGACACAATTTCAACAGTAATGAATATGGAGAGCATTTTGAAGAAAGCAGAAGAATAAGGGATTCAATTGCACAATAAAAGACGAATTAAGAAAAAAATAAACATCTGTTTCATTTCATTATAATGGTATTAATTCAAGCAGAGAATTCATTCTAATAAATTTAAATAAGGTACATAATTCGTATTGTTTTAATTTAAAAGCATAAAATGCAGGACACGTAATTTCACTATTAGAGGTTGAATTCACGAAAAGTGGAATGCAGAACATGGGGGAAAGTGAAATTTTTGTATTCCAGAAATCGGTTTTGTCGATTTCCAAGTGATTTCAAATCACAGTAGTCATTCGATGTGAAATAGTGGAAAAAAACAAACGTGTACGAAAATCAGCAAGTCCTGGCAGAAAAACCAATCCGTGAGTACGCTGATATATTTGCTACACAAGACGGAGAATATGGACGTACGCACATTGTTCAACACCATATTAACACCGGAGATGCTCGACCAATCTGTCAATCTGCAAGGCGTCTTCTATTGGGAAAGCAAACAGAATTTGCCGAAATGGAGTCGAAGGTGAAAGTTGAAGCACTGATTAAAGAATCGCAAAGTCCGTGGGAATCTCCAGTGGTCCTCGTGAAGAAAAAAGATGGCAGCACGATGTTTTGTGTACATAGTCTACCGATGTCGCAACGATGTCACCAAAAAGGCAGCTACCCACTTCCGAGACTCGATGTAACTTTAGATATGCTTTCTGGAGTGAAATGGTTTTCAACTCTTGACTTGAAGAGCGGTTACTGGCAGGTACAGATAAATCGTACGGATCGTGAGAAAACTGCATTCACTACAGGAAGCGGTCTTTGGCAGTTTGCAGTCATGCCGTTTGGACTGTGCAACGCTCCGGGCACTTTCGAGGGCTAATGGAACAAACATTGCAAGAACTCTCGTGGAAAACCAAGAAATGCAAGACTTTCGAGGAGCATCGCGAAAATCTAAAAGAAGCGTTTGAAAGGCTACGAAGTGCTCATTTGAAACTGAACCCAGAATAAGTGTGCCTTATTCCGTCCGGAAGTAAAATATCTGTATCACATTATATCAGCGGAAGAAGGAAGGACGGATCCTGACAAAATGGAAGCCGTGAAAAGTTGGCTTGCTCCAAAAGATAAACACCAACTGAGAGGCTTCTTGGGAGTCGCCACGCACTACAGAATCAATTTGCGGAAAAAGGCCGACAGTTCAAGTGGGCTAGAGAGTGCGAAAAAGCGTTTCAAGAACTGGAACGGCAGCTGTGCAATGCTCCAATCTTGGGATACCCCACACCCAGAAAAACGCTCATCGACGCTAGCAATGTTGGGGTCGGAACTGTGATCTCCCAAGTTCATGATGGTCAGGAGAAAGTGATCGCATATTACAGAAAAGTACTCTCCAGACGTGAAAGGAACTACTGCGTAACTCGGCGCTAGCTTCTGCCTTTAATTCTGGCCACGAAGCATTTCCATAAGTACTTCTTCGGACATAAGTTCATTCTTCGAACAGACCACGCAGCTCTAATTTAAAAACCCTGAAGGCCAAGTTGCAAGATGGATTGAGCAGTTGCAGGGCTGCGACTTTAAAGTGTAATACCGCAAGGGAGACCTCCACTCAAATGCTGATGCTCTCTCTCGGCGACCATGCGGAGTTAAATGTGAACACTGTACTCGTAAAGAAGCAAAAGAACAGGCCACTATCCAAATGATCAGGACTGAGCCAATTGAGGGTTGGAGTACAGACGAAATCTATTCCTCCCATCAGACAACGCCGTGGAACCAATATTGGCGTAGAAGGAACACGAGGAAAGACCAAGCTGGCAGCAGATATCAGACCGGAGCCAAAGTCTAGGGCCACACTGTTCACTGTGGGACTCGCTTTGTGTGGAAGATCCATTGCTGAAGAGAAAATGGGAAAGTGCAGATGCGACAATATATCGTATGCAGCTAATCGCGCCACGGTTCAGAAACAGCCAAGTACTGCATGAAATACATGACGGAATCTCAGACTGCCATTTGGGAGTAAACAAGACATTGGAAAAGGTAAGGGGACATTTTTATTGGCTAAAAGCTAAATAAGATCTTGAGAATTGGTGCAAAAAGTGCATAAGGTTTGCGGTTACCAAGGGTCAAAAAGTTAAGCCACATGGACAAATGCAACAATACAATGTCGAAGCACCATTAGAACGAATAGCCATCGACATCGCTGGGCCGCTTCACGAAACCGTTATTGGTAACCGATATACCCTCGTGGTCATGGATTACTTCAGTAAGTTTCCGGAAATGTTTGCCATCCCAAATCAAAAGGCTAAGACCGTAGCCAAACAGATAGTCAACAACTGGGTGAGCAGATTTGGGGTCCCAATGGAGCTGCACTCTGATCAAGGGCGAAACTTTGAATCAAAAGTCTTCCAGGAAATATGCCAATATTTGGGAATAAGAAAGACAAGGACAACGCCACTACACCCTCAATCTGATGGAATGGTCGAGCGATTCAATCGGACCTTGAATGAGCATCTATCTAAGGTTGTCAGCAATTGCCAGCAGGATTGGGATCGACACATACCCCTCTTCTTAATGGCCTACCGAAACGCGGTCCATAGCTCAACAGGGCACACACCATCCGAAATCATATTTGGTCAAACAATTCGGTTGCCAAGTGAAGCAAAATTCGGATCCCCACCGACAGAGCCCAAAGAGGTGAACGACTACGTCAATGATTTGCGCAGCAGGATTCGTAAATTGCATGAAGATACCAGAGAAAGGATGAAGCTAGCAAGCAGCCGCATGAAGACTAGGTACGATATCAAGGCGAAATCTTCCGGTTTCAACGAAGGAGATCTGGTCCTCAGCGTAAGAAAGGCAAGTCACCAAAATTGCAACAGGACTGGGAAGGTCCATACAAGGTGATAACCCGCATTAATGACGTTGTCTACCGGATCCAGCGTGGGGATCGAGGAAAATTGAAAGTGGTACATTTGGATAGAATGTGTCATTTCAACGGGATGCTGAATGACGAAGTTGTTCGGGAGCAATGTGATATCCACTTAAATGTGTGAGCAGCTACATCTAGATTCACAGAGCAGAAAATGTCGATACTCGAAGACCAGAAGATTTCGATACTTGAATAACAAAGTCTCGACTGGAGAGTGGAATCGAATTTACTAGCAAATTGGAAATTGTATGGGACGCTGGATGGCGAGGATTGTTCTCGAAGTATGTCATTCGAGTATAAATACCAGCATCCCCAAGGTATGCAAGTTAGTTCTAAAGTGAAATTTGAAGTGTTAATTAGGAGAAGTGATTAAGTGGTTTAAGTAAAAGATAAGAAAAGTATAAGCGGTTGAGAAATTGGATTGTACTGAGAGAAACAATTAAATAGTGAATTGTAACTGTACTGAATAAAGCGATTTGTATTGAAAAGAATAAGTTCTATCATTTTAAACATTTACAATATGTATGTCTAGACCGGTATGCTTGTTTTCATAACTGTTGCTGAACTTTGCTGTCCATTTCTTCGAATTTTTCGCCAAAATTCTTCTCTATTCTATCAAATTTGTCATCAACGTTCTTCTCTATTCTTTCAAATTTGTCATCGATTTCTTCGAACTTTTGCTGGAGAATGTTCTTTTGTTCATCCATTTTCTGTTGAAGACCGTGAAGTTTGTTGGTTTGCTCGTCTAGATTTTTCTTTTGTTCATCCAGCTTTTGTTCGAGGCTATTCTTTTGTTCATCCACCTTTTGTTCGAGGCTATTCTTTTTTTCTTCCAGATTTTTCTTTTGTTGGTCGAGACTGTTCGTCCATTTTTAACAAGAGGAGTTGCATCATCGCAGCCATGTCACTGCCGGTACTTGCCTGTTCATACTCGTCAATATCAAAGGAATATGCATAAGGATCATGTCCCTCGTGTTTTTTTTTTTTTTTGGTTTTTTTTTTATAATTTACGCGCACCTAAGGGGTTAGATACCCTTTTACTGCTGCCAGGGCGCGGGTGGAAAGTTAGAAGAAGGAGAAAGTAAAATTGTTTTGTAGTGGTTTGAAACTCAGGTGTATTTGGTTTCTATATTACGAGTAGCTCTCCAGGGGTGGGAGTCCGAATAGGGCGGAGAGTTCTTTCTTCACTCAGAGTGATTCGAAGTTATAATTCGCACTAGTTTTTTGTGGTTGAAACTCTACAACAGCCAAATCTACGTGTCAGTGTTATGCCTTCACACGCAGAATTTTTCTGTCTGAGTTCCCATTACACAAAGCTGTTCAAAGCCTCATGAAATCTGAGCACCAGGTCACTTTTTCCTCCACTGGCGCTGAGGCTTCTCTTGTTCAACTCGGATTTGAGCTGGACGAGTTTCAACTGCAATAGTTTGCGACCTATTTTAGCTTTTTCAAATAGTCAGAAAACACTGGTTTTTTTTTGCACACAATAAGTCCTATCTCACTTCTGACACCAATGTAAAATGTTTGTGTGGGTACAAATGATAGAACTTGTTTTTTCCAATACAAATCGCTTTATTCAGTACAGTTACAATTGACTATTTAATTGTTTCTCTCAGTACAATCCAATTTCTCAACCGCTTATACTTTTCTTATCTTTTACTTAAACCACTTAACCACTTCTCCTAATTAACACTTCAAATTTCACTTTAGAACTGAATTTGCATACCTTGGGGATGCTGGTATTTATACTCGAATGACATACTTCGAGAACAATCCTCGCCATCCAGCGTCCCATACAATTTCCAATTTGCTAGACAATTCGATTCCACTCTCCAGTCATCAATGGTCGAGACTTTGTCATTCAAGTATCGAAATTTTCGGGTCTTCGAGTATCGACATCTGCTCTGTAAATCTAGTCGCTGGTCACATTTAAGTGGTTATCACATTATTTTGACTGTTTTTATTCGTGAAAATATAACTTTACACAAGCCTTTTTGCAACATTGAATTTAAAATATTGGTAATAGTAACAAACAAAACAATAAATAAAAAATTAGTGCTTAGGTCCATTTGGTACATCTGTGAATTGACCAATTATTTTTTGAAAAAATATGGATGTGACTGGACAATTTAGCTCATATTTAATGCTTTTGTATTACTAATTCCATTACTAACGCAACATTTCCATATTCTTTGCTCAGTTTTTGCATCAAAAAATTTCCTAGAAGTAGAAAATCGACGTAAACACAACGCTGTACGTTTCACAAATATCACGTTGTAAATCTAACATTTGGCTGGATTTTCGTTAACGTCAACGACATCAAATCGGCGTATAAATCCTATACCGTTAGAAAGAAACCTTTCGTCAGCGAAGCAGATAAAAAAACAGAAGGACTTTTCTAATAAATAAAAAAGCAAAGGATTTAACTTCTAGGATTTTTTCAGAAGAGTCAAAATTTAGCATTTATGAATCAAATAGGCCTTCGAAAGCATGAAAACAACCAAATGAAACTTTCAGTCCAAATACACAAGGCAGAGATGGTGGTTGTGTGATATGGAGCTAAATATCCACTGTTGAGATCGGTAATGTAGTCACAGTCATTGTAAGCGAACTTGGCAGCACTGTAGTCAGGAGGTGAATCTGGCAACCTGAGTCATAACTGACAGTTGAATTGTTAGCGCGCATTTTCTTTTGTCCCTTTTTCTTTTTTGCCGTCAGAAAGATAGAGTCCCTATTTATAATTCATAGAACATAAATTAAAGAATACGATACTTCTTATTAAAATTAAAATCAAAAACTAAACGTAAGTTCTATAAATATACATGTACATACTAAATAATAATTGAAATGTTGTAGGAAAATTTAGCTGATTGTCATCGTTTACCGATGTTAAGTAGTCGACTGAACCGACAGAATAAAGGCTCAAATTTTCGGAAATCGTTTTGTTTTATTTGTTGAATTGATTTCAACAGTCATTGAGATCATGGCAAAAGAAGTATGCTAAAAGATTTAGCGTGAAAAAAGTACACAAACAATGCTTATCGCGAAAGATTTTTTACTCCACTCCACAACGACTTCAAGCATATCGAACAAATGGTGAAGATGTGGTTGATACATAAAGTCGCTCACTTGCCAATAACGCCACCACAAAACCTTCATCTTAACCCGTTCCCTTTGGAATGCCTTTGGAATCATTAAATGATGAGGTTACGAAAACATGTCATTACATCAAAGCCTCAGTCAAAAGTCTTATTTTTAGCGGAATGGTAAGAAATAATATGTGAATATATGGAAAAGTTGACGCATTTCACATGCGGCGGAACATTTTTATTTCTACATTTTTTTTCTACACGAAATATTATTGCTTTGCCTCTAAGAAAATACAAATAAACATTTATTACTTGCAAAATAACAGATCTGTTGAAAACAATTATAAACAAAATTCCCTTCGACAAAACCAAATTAAGTTGGGATATGAAGAGTTTTGCTTCACATTGTATGTTAAATTCTGGAAATTATTTTTAAAAAATAAACAATTAAAATACCACCGCTTTTGTACTTTATAATGTGTGAAAGAAAAGATTCTCGAAATATTTTAGAAAAGTTTTAAATTCAATTAGAAAAACAAATATTTTCCTAAAAAAAACTTAAAATTGATCAAAAAATTTTACTTATCAGTATTATTTAATTAATTTATTTACTTAAATCATTCAAACTAAAAGAACAGCAAGGAAATTGATTTTAAAAGTTACCATTAATTAATAATCCTTTGCATTGATGTCCAGAGTACAGAATTTGTGCCTAAACATACAAAATGCTTATACAATTGGCTTTCAATACAGCTTAAGCTTGATTTCAGAATTGTAATAGTTTCAATTCATTTATATTTCAATTCATTTCATATATATATTTATATATGAAACTTTCAAAATATGATCCTTAGGTCCTTTTTTAATTTTATTCTGAAACCCTTTTTGTCCACTTGAAACAAAAAAAAAGATTTTTTTTTAATATATTCTATTATCTTCACTTTTTCACCACTAGACATATCACTATGCCTCACTAGACATAGCATTTAATGGCTTTGAATTTGCTTGTATTGAACAAGCTGGTGTCATCAAGGCTATACTTCATAGACTAACTATACCTAGATATCAATACACTGAAACGGGCATGCCGGGCATTATTTATTTTAAAATCGGTTAAACGATAGCGTCACACAAATAGGTATTTTAAAATTGAAATTGTTGACCGTAGATAATTTTTTTTTTTAATTCAGAAATTCATCTAAATTAATTACCGTTCGCCGTGTAGTTCAAATCTTTTTTCTCTGTTGTAGTCCAAATGTGTTCAGTCACACCCATATTTTTTTTTTTAAATATGGTCAATTCTCTCTTGTACCAAATGGACTTATAAAGCACAAATTCAGTTTATTATGCTTGTTGCTATTACCAATATTTTAAATTCAATTTTGCAAAAGGTTTATGTAAAGTTATATTTTCACAAATAAAAACTGTCAAGATAATCATTAATCCTTTTCTATATATTACTTCTTATGAAAAGTTAATACAATAATTGAATTACATGCACTTATCTAATCTAATAATCCAATGTATTCATGAATTATTATTTACATTTTTTCGGAACATACTCTCCTGATAAAAGCATTCATGATGAAGCGAAAAATTTGCCCACACCGTGGTGAAAGGATCAAATGTCAATATTTATTTGAAGAAGGAGCAAAAATGTAAGTGAACAAAATTTATATTGTTTAATTCAATAACAATAATCCGTTTTTATTTTATAGAGCAATAATAAAGGGGAAAAACAGGAAATGCAGCTTAGGATGTCGGGACCCACATCCATTTGTACCCCCCAAGATGCGAGTGAGCCAGGTAAGTTTGTATTATGCATAGTAAGAATATTGTTTAGAAAATCAAATTCTACTTCCGTGAAAATCACCGCACAGCGTTTTACGGGACTTGGAGATACTGTGCATGCATGCATTGTTATTACACCAAGAAGGCTGTTTGCTACAGATAAGGTTTGTTCTTTTTATTTATATTTTCCACTAATATGTATGCACTCATCGACCTATCGGTTCTTTATTTTTAATAGAAATTCTTCGATTACGAAGCTAATGCGGTTTATGAGTGGAAGGAAGAGGAACCAGGCAAATCACTTAATTGAAAATGACAAATCAGAGATGATTAAGAAGTTTAATCAGTGCAAAATAAAAGATTCTTTTTTATGTTTTTATGATTATGAGATAATCTTTTTAATTTAAAGCTTATTTTATTTTTCACTTTTCAGAATGCAGAATGGGTGCAATAGGCCTACAGGGGAAACCGAACACCCAGTAAAAAAAGAAAATCGGTTAACGCACCGCTATGCATATCTCAAAGGTGGTGTGGAATTGCATAATCCAAGAACAAAAAAAAACAATTTCATTAAATTTATTTTATTTATTGAATAAAATAATCAAAACCAAAATCGAGAAAAAGACATTTTTACAAATTTACATATATTAAACATTAAAATATTAAATATGTATATAGCTAAACGAAAATGGCTTCTTTTTACTAACATGTATTTGGTGAGAACACGATGGTTCCACATTGGGAACGCTTTTGTTGAAACCATTGCTCTGCAAATGTTGGATCTGCAAGGAAAAAGGCATTAAATGTATAGCTAAACGAAAATGTATTCTTTTTACTCACATGTATTTGGTGAGAACACGATGGTTCCACACTGGGAACGCTTTTGTTGAAACCATTGCTCTGCAAATGTTGGATCTGCAAGGAAAAAGGCATTAAATGTGTAGCTAAACGAAAATGTATACTTTTTACTTACATGTAATTAGTTAGCATCACCTATCCACATTTCTTCAAGCTCTTGAATGGTGCATTTAGATTCATTGTTCTTACTGTAAAAAAGAAGTAAAATAAATTATTTTGAAATTAAAATGTTTTCAGTTACTCACAAGAAAATGTAAACAAACTTTTCCAACTGCTTTTGCAACATCAAAGGCAAAGAAATCTGTTCGTGGCAGCAGTATTCTGTGGAAAATGATTTCTTCTTGCTCCAAAAGTGTAGATTTTTATTCTTTTGTTGTCCTAGAAAATATAATAAAAAAAAATTATTGTTCAACATAAAATTTTTTTGCAACTTACACGAAATTAGATTTGTAAACATGAGAAATGTCAAAATCGAAATTCACAGTCATTTTTATATGGGTGACGTCACTCGTAAAACTTTTCGAATTTTGACATTGTTGACAATTCTCACGTATTCATGGACAGGTTCACACGGATAGGGACGATCAGTAGAAAACCGGTTTTGATTTTCCAATATCTGGAAAGTTTGATATCTAAATATAGTTAGTCTATGTCAGTAATCCTCTATTGAGCTGAATGGGATCTACGTTATTTATTTCGACATTCTTTTTCCGACCAACATCTCACGTAAATTATGCCAAAGAGTTTTTGATGGTAACTTGTTGTCAAAATGTTTATCGTAAAATGTTCTTTTAGCTTATTTTATCATAGAGTTGATCAGATTCCTCAGTTGGCAGAAATTGTTATAAAATTCTGGGAGTTTAAAACGTATCCACTTCTTATAGGCTATTTTTAAAGTAAATAATTTCGCGTGTAAACCATGGATTGTTAGAATATTTTATCGCTTTATTTCTAAGCGGTACATGTGCATCAAATATTTCCAATATTGAAGTGGACTACCGGGGGTGATTTTATTAAGGGATTAGTAACTGAATTGTTACGAGTATAAATTGCAACGCCCCTTCCAATTGCATTGTGCCTATCACCACGGAGAGCATAGAGCACAGATTTCGTCATCCATTTTAGTCTTAAACCATGTTTCAGATAAACATATCACATCAACATTAGAACCAACAAACAGACCTCTGAATTCATCAATTTTTTTAAAAAGGCTGCGCATTTATATGTCACACATGCAATCCCTGGCGCTGGTTACAAAAAAAATTTATCATTACGTGCAGGTTATCGTTCACGCCAACACCTTAAAAGGAGTTAATGATATTTCCAGACATTAAAAATACTATAAAATGGAGAAGAAAAATTAACCTCACAGAAAGGAGAAATGAAAATGCGGACAAAACTTATTACTTTCGAACAGATGGCAGGCGGTGAGTACAAGGTATACATGACAATAGTTAAACAAAAATAAAAAGTAGGCAAAAAAAGTTGAAAAAAAAACTGGAACTGCAGCTTACGTATGAACAGGTGGGATTCAATCACGATTTGTACCAACGGTAGCGGCAGCAGAAGCATCCAAGTGGTGAGTGGAGTCAATCAGGAAAGCTTTGTCGTTCGGTGTTTGACGCACATACACTCATCCAGTGCGGGTGAAAATAAAGAAAA
The DNA here is from genome assembly GCA_949129095.1 of Volucella bombylans. NCBI lineage: Eukaryota > Metazoa > Arthropoda > Insecta > Diptera > Syrphidae > Volucella > Volucella bombylans. Next base: position 279,267,203 of record OX422140.1, read on the forward strand.
ACTTCTTCAGTTTCTTTTGTTGAAAAGCTCTTCGATAAAGCTCCAGATTGCGCACAGTGAGGCTTTCATTTAAGTAGATCGGCTTGTCAAATTGCAACCCAAGATTTTGTAAACAAATGGGCTTACGCGTTCTTTTATATGCTTGATTTGCCAGTCTAAGAATAGTAGTTTTTTCGGCGGCCGAGTTAAATTTGATTATCATTGCTGAGTTCTGCATGACTCCATTAGGTTTTGTGCGAAAAATATTTCTGGGAACCACAGGCGGAACACAGTCAATGGAGATGCAGAGGGTATCAAACGTATTCCGAAGATTTTCGTCAGCTGTCACAGGAACACCGTGGAGTATGGCATCGGCGGATAGATTGAGTCCAACTTGCCGTGTAACTTAGATATTTCATTGTCGAGCTGTGTGCATCGGATTGATTCAAAAGTTTGTTCAAGGACTTGTATTCTCACTGTTAGTGCGGACGTGGATCTATTTACGTCGTTTAAGCGGCCGTTGAAGACGGCGACAACACTTTCCAATTTCTGCATTAAGATGTTGTGATTGTCCATTACAAGAGATTTCAGTTCCTTTGTGATGTCTTCCAATTGTTTAGCAAGACGTAGCTCAAACTTATTGGTTGGTTTATCTTCTTTGTTAGTTGTTACTGGTGATTGCTGTTGAGTTTTGCTGTTTTTGGAACCAAATCTTGTTTTCGCTGTAGTTGGTGGCAACGACATCATAACAGTTTTAGCAGTTAAAGACAAAGGCGCGAAAGAACGTTGATAATTTTAGTGAGCTCTCTATGAACTTTAAATAAAAGTAAGTTGAAGAGTAAGTATATCTCTAAATACTGATTCAGGCACTTTTGTGATATATATGTTATGTAGATTTAATTAGGAGAATATTTGAAATTAATTGCTGCAGCGACACTAATAGGTTAACTACTATTGACAGTTATCTGTCGTGTTCGGGTTTGCTTACCTGCCTATCGAATTCCTTTAATAAAAGGCATCTAAGCGAGTCCCAACTGTCAACATGAACTGTTCGAAGTAGGACTTTGGCGGTGACCTGCATTAATCGGCGGGCGGCAAGGTATTAGCACCGCTCATCGCATCTGAGGGAATGGACGACGTCCTCAAAGTCAGCTACCCATTTGCGAATGCCATAGGAATCATCACCGGTGAAGGGAGGGATGGCATTTTCGATATCGGAAAAGTGACACTTCTTCCATGTTGATTGGTGCTTTTCATCTCGGCTAGTTCCTTCCTGAGCTCCATGATTTTTTTTCGCCTCTCTAAACGCAGCATCTCTTTTTCTTCTTCGACATCAAGGTCAGAAGTTGGAAGTTGTTCCACGTTATCTTGCGCTGGTTTTACGGCATTTGCAGAGACCCTGAAAACCTTGGATACGGAACTTAAGGCCTTAACTGCAGTCTCCTTACTGAGGACAACTACTGAAGTACGATCCGTTTGAAGTGGTGTTTGACACTCTTAACTCCCGCTTCCCACAATCCTCCGAAGTGGGGAGAAGCAGGGGGAATGAAATTCCACTTAGTTCCTTGTGTCGCCAGAACCTCAGCAGCTTCCTTCCAGTTGTGTCCGGATTCCTTTAATAGACGATGCGATTCAGCTTCTGCTCCAACGAAGTTTGTTCCGCAATCGCTGTAGATCTGACCACAGACACCTCGTCGAGCCGCAAACCGCCGAAAGGCGGCTATGAAAGCCTGAGTGGTAAGATCGGTGACTGCTTCCAAGTGCATTGCCTTAGTGGCAAGGCAGACAAATATTGCCAGATAGCCTTTGTAACATTTGGCTCCGCGACCCCTCCACGACCGAATGCTGATTGGTCCCGCGTAATCGACCCCGGTATGGGCGAATGGCCTAGACGCTGTGACTCTGGGAGATGGCAGATTTCCCATTAATTGATGGGCTACCCTATTTCGGTAGCGATGACAAACGACACAGGTGTTCAGATACTTTTTGACGGCTCTTCTGGTCTGTATGATCCAGTATTTACTCCTGGTGAAGGCAATCATCAGCTGAATCCCTCCGTGCAAAGTATTTTCATGTGCGTCTCGGAGGATTAGGGTTGTTAGATGGTGTCTTGGTTCTAGTATGATAGGGTGCTGTTGGTCGAACGATAGGTCTGCGTTTTTTAGTCTACCGCCTACTCTTATGATGCGTTCACCGTCCAAAAATGGATTTAACGATGCCAATCCCTTTGTTTTGGAGATCCCTCCGGGAAACATCTCTTGTTGGGCACAGCGAACAAGCATCTTCAAAGCGACTTCAATCTCCCTCGGGTTGAGTGGTCCGGAAACATTTGATGAATTCTTTCGTAGGTTGCTTGTGAAACGCATGCAGTAGCCTACGATCCTCGTAAGCCGCTTCAAATTCGACGTTCGGTGTAATAGCTGGTGTATAGGGTCTTCCGCTATGTCCACGTGATGAACCTGCACCAATCTACTTCCTTCGCTGGTGACGAAACTGGAAGGCTGTTTCGGAAGCTCGAAATCCCACTTCTGGTGTAAAAATGAGGGACCGTTCCACCACAACGTTGCATTTAAAAGAGCCGTCGGTTGCATGCCTCTGGAAACCAGGTCCGCCGGGTTGTCTTTAGTTGGTATGTGCTTCCACATTTCGATGTCGGTGAGTCGTTGAATTTCTCCTACTCTGTTGCGTACGAACGTTTCCCACTTGGAAGGCGACGCTGAGATCCAGCAGAGGGCAATGGTGGAGTCGGTCCAGGCGAACATCTTGGCTTCGTCTCGTTTTAGGATTTGACTAACATAGTGTAGAAGTTTCGCCGCAAGAACAGACCCACATAACTCCAATCTTGGCAGACTTACTGGCTTTACCGGCGCAACCTTGGATTTCGCGATCAGCAGATGCATATGGACCCTATGTTCGTTGTCCTCAACCCTGAGATATACAGCTGCTCCATAAGCTTTCTCCGAGGCGTATCTGAAACAATGAAGCTCCATCCTTTGTGACCTACCTATTGTGTGTACCCACCTTGGTAGACCTAAATCATTAATTTTGACTAGGTCATTGTAAAAGATGTCCCATTCTTCTAGAATGTCGGGGTCGACGGGATCGTCCCAAGACATCTTTCGAATCCAAAGGCGTTGCATAAAACACTTTGCCTTAATAATGCATGGCGAAATCCAGCCTAACGGGTCGAATAGCCGCGCAATCGCCGAAAGTATAAACCTTTTCGTATATAAAGTATTCCTTGAGGGAATATACCGAAAGCTGAATATGTCGGAGGTAGGAAGCCAGTGAACACCCAGCGTTTTGACCTGATCCAAACTTTCTGAGGGTAACAAGAACGAGTATTCACAATCTTTGCTTGGGATGCCTTGAAGAAGTTCCTTCCTGTTGGATGTCCACTTTCGAATGTTGAATCCTGCTGAGTGGAGTGTTGCTTTAACTTCCAGTATCTTCATTTTGGCTTCTTCTAGGGTGTCTGCGCCGGAGATAAGGTCGTCAACATACATTTCCTTGTCTATCATTTGGGCTGCCTACGGGAATAGATGACAGGATTCTTCTGCTAACTCCTTCAGGGTTCGTATGGTTAGATACGGAGCCGAAACCGTACCAAACGTCACAGTTTTAAGGCGGTAGAATGTGAGCTCCTCTGATGGATCCTTTCGCCAGACGACCAGTTGAATCGCTGACCCAGATTTGACGGTACATCTTCTCGATGTCAGCCGTAAATGTGTACCGGTAAAGCCGCCACCGAAGGATGATGTCAGTCACATTATTTTGAAGAGGGTTCTGTCATGAGTTGGTCGTTCAATGAGATCCCATTCGACGTCTTGAAGGATGCATCAAAAACGACTCTGAGCCTTGTTGTTGAACTCGCCTCCTTCATAACTGCGTGATGCGGCAGGAAATAGTATGACATACCTGGGTATGTCATTCTATTTTACTTCGCTCATATGTCCTAATTTGATGTATTCTTCTAGGCAGGCGGCATATTGCTCTTGTAGCTGCGGATTGGAACTGAAATGTTTCTCCAAGGTCCTGAAGCGTTGCAAAGCACCTTCCTGTGTTCTGCCCAGGATTGGATAATCAGTTCCCTTAAACGGAAGAGCTACTTGGTATCGCCCATCACCAGTACGCCTCACATGCTTAGCGAAGTGTTCCTCACAAGCAACATTCTCGGATGACTGACGGTATTCATATGGAGCCTCTTTCTGTTCCCAAAACATGCGAAGCCGAGCATCGAGATCTGTCATTTGGAAGAAACTTCGAATGGGTTGAGTCTGAACTGGAGCCTTTCCAAATAAAATCCAGCCTAATCTGGTTTTTTGAGCTACTGGCATATCCTCCTGCTTCGGTCTTATCAGCTCAGGTAGCAAGATTTCGGCAAGAACATCGCTTCCCAGAAGAACATCAACCTTTGCTGGTTTGAAAAAGGTTGGGTCTGCTAAAACGAGATTATTAAGGTGGTCCCAATGAGCCACCGGAAGGATCCGGGCCGGAAGATGGCCAGACAGCGACTTAAAAACGAAAGCCCGCGTTGATGTCTCGAAAGTTGAATGATGCGACGCAAGCATGATGTGAACAACCCTCTGACAAGTGCCACTGTTGACTAAACCCAACCCGGAAACCTTAACGTGAGTGGATTTTGGTTTTAACCCCAGTAGTTGCACTGCTGACTCTGTTATAAAACTCGCTTGAGAACCCGAGTCGAGCAAGGCCCTAAGCGAATAAGTCTCACCTAACGACGACCTAATCTTTATCAAAGCAGTGGCCAATAAAACTTGGGTGGATGTATTCGGCAGAGAATGGAAACTGTTTACGACCGCACTACTGGAAGGCTGTACCCCGTTGTTAGGTACAAAGCTTGAAGCTTCGGCATTCATCGTCGTGTTAAAAGAACTCTGTGGTACCCGCTGTGAATGAATTTGAGAATGACTTGACTGGCGACCTATGGCTTGTGTTGCATGTAAAAGCGAATGATGTGGCTGCTCACAATAGTAACACCTACGATTACTTGGACACTGTGCTGTGGTATGGCTATATGCTAAGCAGTTTCTACAAACCCCTAAACGACCTATATTCTGGCATCGGTCTGCTATACTCATTTTCAAAAATCGTCCGCATTTACGAATGGGATGTTGACCTCTGTGGCACAGCTTGCAGGAAAACCTCTCAGTAATCGTCGACGTATGGAAACTACTCCGCTGTGGTACATTTCTGGACGAATTTGTTGCTGGTCGCGCTTGCTGATGGTTAACAGCCTCCAATGAGCGGAACCTCGTCTCCAAAAAGTTTGTAAATTCGGAAAATGTAGGCAATTCCTTGTTATTTGATTTACTTCCGAGCTTTTCTTCCCACAGGTGTTACGTTTTCGTTGGAAGTTTCTGAAGCAGGATAAAAATGAGTACAACGTCCCAATGCTGAACTGGAACTTTAAGATTTTCCAAGCTGTGGACAACTTCCATCGATGTATCGAGCAATTCCTTGATGGACTCGGATCGCTCTTGAGAAATCGAAGGTTGGTTGAAGAGGGATTTTAACTGTGTGTTCACTAGGAACCGTTGGTGATCATAACGGTCCGTTAAGATCTCCCATGCCTTGCTATAGTTGCCATTGTCGATTCCCAAGTGAGCCAAAAGTTTCTCCGCTTCCCCTGAAACACTTGTTTTTAAATAATGCATTTTTTGTATTTCCGAGAGTGCTGCATTATGATGAATTAAGGATAAAAATAAGTCACGAAAGGCTCGCCATGACTCATAACTCAAAGCGAACACAGGCAAATTAATTTTGGGCAATCGAATGTCTACCTTCCTAGGAAGTGTTTCTTTGGACTCTGATTCATCTCTTTCTACCTTCTTTTCAGTTGACTGCACTTTATCCATCGCGTCTAACAAGTCGCAGCGATACTCAAAGTATAACTCTCGGATTTGTTCGAAGATCGTATCAGCTTCACTTAACTCCTTCTCTGCTGAAGACTCCAGAGCCCTTTCGAGTCGTGCAGTTGCTGCTTCCATTGTGCTTTCCAATACAGACAATCGACTGGAGATGTAGTTGGCTGTTCGCCTTGCAGAGCCAGTCTTGGAAAAATTGGACACATCTTTCTCCATTTGCTTCAGCGTATGAGCCAAGTGATTTGCCATTATGTGCGAATATGTTTTTTACAAGAAACAGGAACAAAAATAGTTAAGAAATCACTTACTTGTGAAAGCGCGGTGCTCCTGTCGAGATACGGGTTCCAAATTTCGTCTCTTGGGATTCGGGAGTCTCCAGAGTCTTCAGTTTTGAAAACGTTAGTACACAACACACGCAAGAGATTTATTCCATTTATTGGATAATGACTTAATTGAAAAATTAATTGTCTTTACAGATTTTTACAGCAAGGAAAAAAATGTACATGTATATAATCCGGTTCGGATGGACCAGAAATGTTCGGCTATGAACGGATTCTTTTCTGTTATTTGAACTGGGATTTAAATGGACTGTAAAATGTTAAAAATAACGTATATTAAAACACCGCTTTCAATGTAATTCGACACAGTAGTGCTCTTTTTTTATTGTTGTCATTTTTGTTCCCTTTTATTTACACCAATGGCATTGGTACCAACTGTTGAAGGGGGCCTTGTTGCGTGGGTACGTTGCCAGAGTGTGCATCCTAATGACGTCATGTGCCAACACTTGGGGATGCTGGTATTTATACTCGAATGACATACTTCGAGAACAATACTCGCCATCCAGCGTCCCATACAATTTCCAATTTGCTAGAAAATTCGATTCCACTCTCCAGTCGAGACTTTGTTATTCCAGTATCGAAATCTTCTGGTCTTCGAATATCGACATTTTCTGCTAGATGTCGCTGCTCACATTTAAGTGGTTATCACAATAGTATAAGTTAAGAGAAGAGATTAAGTGGCTTAAGTAAAAGATGAGAAGAATATAAGCGGTTGAGAAATTGGATTGTATTGAGATAAGCGATTGTGAATTGTCACTGTATTAAATAAAGCGATTTGTATTGAAAAGAATAGGTTCTATCATTTGTACCCACACAAATGTTTTACAATATTGTGATAATTAATAATTAATATAATTAATTTTTTAATTAATAATTATTATAATTAATATAATATAATTAATAGACGGTTCTCCCTGACGTCAGGATGAGAAGTGCCCGAGATTCAATGTACGAAAAAAAATAATAAAAGGTAACATCCAAACGTCAAAATTTTGTAACGCATATTTGGAATGCGTTTAGTGGGGAGTAAATGGTGTTGCCCAATGCATACATTACATGGGCCCCCCTTACAAAAGTAGTTCGAGATAAAATATCATTTTTTAAATCCGAACCTTTCAGGCCTTTTTAATTCTGATCGATTCCTTAACAATTTAGGTGCTTGAGCATCCTTATCAATATTTACAGATTCGGTTACATTTTTAATCTTACGAGGGGCGTTCAATATATTATCTGTATCGATATGAAGGAAAATGCGAATTCAATTTAAATTGTTTTTATTTTTCAATATAATCTCCCCTAACATCAATGCATTTGTTACATCTTGAGATAAGCTTTTTTAAACCTTCAAAAAAATAAATTTCCTTTGACTTTGAACTTCTTCGGGGGGTCTGTTCCTTTTTTATGCCACTGCATGAACTCTTGTTTGCTTTCAGGGTCATAGTGGTGGACCCATGTTTCGTCCCCAGTAACAATTCGATCCATAACACCGTCCGCGTTCTTACTACACATCCCCAAAAGCTCTCTACAGCATGCGATTCTCACTTTTTTCTGAGGCGCTGTGAGCATTCGTGGCACCCACCTTACACTGACCTTTGAAAGGTTAAGATGGTCATGAAGAATGGTGTGAATGGTACCAATTGAAAGCTTGGTGATCTCTGCCATCATTTTCACCTTTATTCGGGCATCCTCAAGAACAAGTTTTTCGACTTCTTTGATGCTTTCTCCCGTACAAGCAGTGGCCGGGGCGCCGGAGTCGGGGTCGTCTTCAATGCTCTCTCTGCCTCTCTTGAACTCACTTGACCACTTTTGCACAGTTGATAATGAAGGTGCGGAACCCTGGTAAACAGCCACCATCTCTTCATGAATAGTTTTTTGACTTTTTCCTTGCTTAGTGAGAAATTTAATTACAGCGCGATGCTCAATTTTCACCATCATCGTTTCAGTTGCCATTATGATTCTGTTTAACTAGAGATAAAACGCGAATTAATAATCACATTTATATGAAATTTTACATGAATGCACTAAAATAATAGTATTACTTGATAAATAAGTCAATTTATATATACAATCGCAGCTTCACCCCGATACCGAGAGTATGTTGAACGCCCCTCGTATATATATGTGTGTGTGTATGTATGTACTTGAGTGACGCACGAGTGTTTACTTTCATTTATGTATGTATTCTGTATTATTTATGGCTTTCATTGATGTTTGTTTCCTTTTGGTTTATCGGTAGTGGGCATAATTTCACGATCGGTCGCTTGCATTCTCCGTGTTCTGTCCTTACCTTGACGACACGTATGATATCATCATTCCCTGGGTAGTTTTCTGTGATGCGTCCTAAGCTCCGTCTTGCCGGAGGCAGTCGATCGTCCTTAATAAGCACCAAGTAGCCTATTTTGAGTTGCACTTGAGGCTTCAACCATTTCGGTCGTTGTTGTAACCGCGCTAAATATTTCTGGTGCCAATGTTTTCATAACGTCTGCAGGCGCATTTGGACAGCCTTCCAGCAGTCGATGTAACCTTTCTTATCTATGATCAGATCTGGTTCCGGAACCGTAAAGATTGCTTGGCTATAAAAACGTGAGCTGGGGTAAGTGCTTGGAAGTCGTCCGGATTTTCCGTTAGTGGACACAGAGGCCTCGAATTAAGGCACGCCTCAGTTTGTGTGAATAGCGTGATGAGCTCCTCGTGTGTGAGTGTCCCGTTGCCGACGATCCGTTTCAAGTGGTGTTTGACACTCTTCACTCTCGCTTCCCACAACCCTCCGAAGTGGGGAGAAGCAGGGGAATGAAATTCCACTTAGTTCTTTGTGTCGCCAGAACCTCAGCAGCTTCCTTCCAGTTGTGTCCGGATTCTGTTAATAGACGATGCAATTCAGCTTCTGCTCCAACGAAGTTTGTTCCACAATCGCTGTAGATCTGACCACAGACACCTCGTCAAGCCGCAAAACGCCAAAAGGCGGCTATGATAGCCTGAGTGGTAAGATCGGTGACTGCTTCCAAGTGCATTTCCTTAGTGGCGAGGCAGACAAATATTGCCAGATAGCCTTTGTAACATTTGGCTCAGCGAGCGCTTCACGACCGAATGCTGATTGGTCCCGCGTAATCGACCCCGATATGGGCGAATGGCCTAGACGCTGTGACTCTGGGAGATGCCAGATTTCCCATTAATTGATGGGCTACCCTATTTCGGGAGCTATGACAAACGACACAGGTGTTCAAATACTTTTTGACGACTCTTCTGGTCTGTATGGTCCAGTATTTACTCCTGGTGAAGGCAATCATCAGCCGAATCCCTCCGTGCAAAGTATTTTCATGTGCGTCTCGGAGGATTAGGGTTGTTAGATGGTGTCTTGGTCTTAGTATGATAGGGTGCTGCGTTAGGTCTACGTTTTTTAGTCTACCGCCTACTCGTATGATGCGTTCACCATCCAAAAATGGATTTAACGATGCCAATCCCTTTGTTTTGGCGATCCCTCCGGGAAACATCTCTTGTTAGGCACAGCGAACAAGCATGTTCAAAGCGACTTCAAGCTCCCTCGGGTTGAGTGGCCCGGAATCGTTTGATGAATTCTTTCGTAGGTTGTTTGTGAAACGCATGCAGTAACCTACGATCCTCGTAAGCCGCTTCAAATTCGACGTTCGGTGTAATAGCTGGTGTATAGGGTCTTCCGCTATGTCCACGTGATGAACCTGCACCAATCTACTTCCTTCGCTGGTAACGAAACTGGAAGGCTGTTTCGGAAGCTCGAAATCCCACCTCTGGTGTAAAAATGAGGGACCGTTCCACCACAACGTTGCATTTAAAAGAGCCGTCGGTTGCATGCCAGGTCCGCCGGGTTGTCTTTAGTTGGTATGTGCTTCCACATTTCGATGTGGGTGAGTCGCTGAATTTAAGCATTTTGCCTTAATAATGCATGTCGAAATCCAGCCTAACGGTTCGAATAGCCGCGCAATCGCCGAAAGTATAAACCTTTTCGTATATAAAGGATTCCTTGAGGGAATATACCGAAAGCTGAATATGTCGGAGGTAGGAAGCCAGTGAACACCCAGCGTTTTGACCTGATCCAAACCTTCTGAGGATACCAAGAACGAGTACTCACAATCTTTGCTTGGGATGCCTTGAAGAAGTTCCTTCCTGTTGGATGTCCACTTTCGAATGTTGAATCCTGCTGAGTGGAGTGTTGCTTTAACTTCCAGTATCTTCATTTTGGCTTCTTCTAGGGTGTCTGCGCCGGAGATAAGGTCGTCAACATACATTTCCTTGTCTATCATTTGGGCTGCCTACGGGAATAGATGACAGGATTCTTCTGCTAACTCCTTCAGGGTTCGTATGGTTAGATACGGAGCCGAAACCGTACCAAACGTCACAGTTTTAAGGCGGTAGAATGTGAGCTCCTCTGATGGATCCTTTCGCCAGACGACCAGTTGAATCGCTGACCCAGATTTGACGGTACATCTTCTCGATGTCAGCCGTAAATGTGTACCGGTAAAGCCGCCACCGAAGGATGATGTCAGTCACATTATTTTGAAGAGGGTTCTGTCATGAGTTGGTCGTTCAATGAGATCCCATTCGACGTCTTGAAGGATGCATCAAAAACGACTCTGAGCCTTGTTGTTGAACTCGCCTCCTTCATAACTGCGTGATGCGGCAGGAAATAGTATGACATACCTGGGTATGTCATTCTATTTTACTTCGCTCATATGTCCTAATTTGATGTATTCTTCTAGGCAGGCGGCATATTGCTCTTGTAGCTGCGGATTGGAACTGAAATGTTTCTCCAAGGTCCTGAAGCGTTGCAAAGCACCTTCCTGTGTTCTGCCCAGGATTGGATAATCAGTTCCCTTAAACGGAAGAGCTACTTGGTATCGCCCATCACCAGTACGCCTCACATGCTTAGCGAAGTGTTCCTCACAAGCAACATTCTCGGATGACTGACGGTATTCATATGGAGCCTCTTTCTGTTCCCAAAACATGCGAAGCCGAGCATCGAGATCTGTCATTTGGAAGAAACTTCGAATGGGTTGAGTCTGAACTGGAGCCTTTCCAAATAAAATCCAGCCTAATCTGGTTTTTTGAGCTACTGGCATATCCTCCTGCTTCGGTCTTATCAGCTCAGGTAGCAAGATTTCGGCAAGAACATCGCTTCCCAGAAGAACATCAACCTTTGCTGGTTTGAAAAAGGTTGGGTCTGCTAAAACGAGATTATTAAGGTGGTCCCAATGAGCCACCGGAAGGATCCGGGCCGGAAGATGGCCAGACAGCGACTTAAAAACGAAAGCCCGCGTTGATGTCTCGAAAGTTGAATGATGCGACGCAAGCATGATGTGAACAACCCTCTGACAAGTGCCACTGTTGACTAAACCCAACCCGGAAACCTTAACGTGAGTGGATTTTGGTTTTAACCCCAGTAGTTGCACTGCTGACTCTGTTATAAAACTCGCTTGAGAACCCGAGTCGAGCAAGGCCCTAAGCGAATAAGTCTCACCTAACGACGACCTAATCTTTATCAAAGCAGTGGCCAATAAAACTTGGGTGGATGTATTCGGCAGAGAATGGAAACTGTTTACGACCGCACTACTGGAAGGCTGTACCCCGTTGTTAGGTACAAAGCTTGAAGCTTCGGCATTCATCGTCGTGTTAAAAGAACTCTGTGGTACCCGCTGTGAATGAATTTGAGAATGACTTGACTGGCGACCTATGGCTTGTGTTGCATGTAAAAGCGAATGATGTGGCTGCTCACAATAGTAACACCTACGATTACTTGGACACTGTGCTGTGGTATGGCTATATGCTAAGCAGTTTCTACAAACCCCTAAACGACCTATATTCTGGCATCGGTCTGCTATACTCATTTTCAAAAATCGTCCGCATTTACGAATGGGATGTTGACCTCTGTGGCACAGCTTGCAGGAAAACCTCTCAGTAATCGTCGACGTATGGAAACTACTCCGCTGTGGTACATTTCTGGACGAATTTGTTGCTGGTCGCGCTTGCTGATGGTTAACAGCCTCCAATGAGCGGAACCTCGTCTCCAAAAAGTTTGTAAATTCGGAAAATGTAGGCAATTCCTTGTTATTTGATTTACTTCCGAGCTTTTCTTCCCACAGGTGTTACGTTTTCGTTGGAAGTTTCTGAAGCAGGATAAAAATGAGTACAACGTCCCAATGCTGAACTGGAACTTTAAGATTTTCCAAGCTGTGGACAACTTCCATCGATGTATCGAGCAATTCCTTGATGGACTCGGATCGCTCTTGAGAAATCGAAGGTTGGTTGAAGAGGGATTTTAACTGTGTGTTCACTAGGAACCGTTGGTGATCATAACGGTCCGTTAAGATCTCCCATGCCTTGCTATAGTTGCCATTGTCGATTCCCAAGTGAGCCAAAAGTTTCTCCGCTTCCCCTGAAACACTTGTTTTTAAATAATGCATTTTTTGTATTTCCGAGAGTGCTGCATTATGATGAATTAAGGATAAAAATAAGTCACGAAAGGCTCGCCATGACTCATAACTCAAAGCGAACACAGGCAAATTAATTTTGGGCAATCGAATGTCTACCTTCCTAGGAAGTGTTTCTTTGGACTCTGATTCATCTCTTTCTACCTTCTTTTCAGTTGACTGCACTTTATCCATCGCGTCTAACAAGTCGCAGCGATACTCAAAGTATAACTCTCGGATTTGTTCGAAGATCGTATCAGCTTCACTTAACTCCTTCTCTGCTGAAGACTCCAGAGCCCTTTCGAGTCGTGCAGTTGCTGCTTCCATTGTGCTTTCCAATACAGACAATCGACTGGAGATGTAGTTGGCTGTTCGCCTTGCAGAGCCAGTCTTGGAAAAATTGGACACATCTTTCTCCATTTGCTTCAGCGTATGAGCCAAGTGATTTGCCATTATGTGCGAATATGTTTTTTACAAGAAACAGGAACAAAAATAGTTAAGAAATCACTTACTTGTGAAAGCGCGGTGCTCCTGTCGAGATACGGGTTCCAAATTTCGTCTCTTGGGATTCGGGAGTCTCCAGAGTCTTCAGTTTTGAAAACGTTAGTACACAACACACGCAAGAGATTTATTCCATTTATTGGATAATGACTTAATTGAAAAATTAATTGTCTTTACAGATTTTTACAGCAAGGAAAAAAATGTACATGTATATAATCCGGTTCGGATGGACCAGAAATGTTCGGCTATGAACGGATTCTTTTCTGTTATTTGAACTGGGATTTAAATGGACTGTAAAATGTTAAAAATAACGTATATTAAAACACCGCTTTCAATGTAATTCGACACAGTAGTGCTCTTTTTTTATTGTTGTCATTTTTGTTCCCTTTTATTTACACCAATGGCATTGGTACCAACTGTTGAAGGGGGCCTTGTTGCGTGGGTACGTTGCCAGAGTGTGCATCCTAATGACGTCATGTGCCAACACTTGGGGATGCTGGTATTTATACTCGAATGACATACTTCGAGAACAATACTCGCCATCCAGCGTCCCATACAATTTCCAATTTGCTAGAAAATTCGATTCCACTCTCCAGTCGAGACTTTGTTATTCCAGTATCGAAATCTTCTGGTCTTCGAATATCGACATTTTCTGCTAGATGTCGCTGCTCACATTTAAGTGGTTATCACAATAGTATAAGTTAAGAGAAGAGATTAAGTGGCTTAAGTAAAAGATGAGAAGAATATAAGCGGTTGAGAAATTGGATTGTATTGAGATAAGCGATTGTGAATTGTCACTGTATTAAATAAAGCGATTTGTATTGAAAAGAATAGGTTCTATCATTTGTACCCACACAAATGTTTTACAATATTGTGATAATTAATAATTAATATAATTAATTTTTTAATTAATAATTATTATAATTAATATAATATAATTAATAGACGGTTCTCCCTGACGTCAGGATGAGAAGTGCCCGAGATTCAATGTACGAAAAAAAATAATAAAAGGTAACATCCAAACGTCAAAATTTTGTAACGCATATTTGGAATGCGTTTAGTGGGGAGTAAATGGTGTTGCCCAATGCATACATTACATGGGCCCCCCTTACAAAAGTAGTTCGAGATAAAATATCATTTTTTAAATCCGAACCTTTCAGGCCTTTTTAATTCTGATCGATTCCTTAACAATTTAGGTGCTTGAGCATCCTTATCAATATTTACAGATTCGGTTACATTTTTAATCTTACGAGGGGCGTTCAATATATTATCTGTATCGATATGAAGGAAAATGCGAATTCAATTTAAATTGTTTTTATTTTTCAATATAATCTCCCCTAACATCAATGCATTTGTTACATCTTGAGATAAGCTTTTTAAACCTTCAAAAAATAAATTTCCTTTGACTTTGAACTTCTTCGGGGGGTCTGTTCCTTTTTTATGCCACTGCATGAACTCTTGTTTGCTTTCAGGGTCATAGTGGTGGACCCATGTTTCGTCCCCAGTAACAATTCGATCCATAACACCGTCCGCGTTCTTACTACACATCCCCAAAAGCTCTCTACAGCATGCGATTCTCACTTTTTTCTGAGGCGCTGTGAGCATTCGTGGCACCCACCTTACACTGACCTTTGAAAGGTTAAGATGGTCATGAAGAATGGTGTGAATGGTACCAATTGAAAGCTTGGTGATCTCTGCCATCATTTTCACCTTTATTCGGGCATCCTCAAGAACAAGTTTTTCGACTTCTTTGATGCTTTCTCCCGTACAAGCAGTGGCCGGGGCGCCGGAGTCGGGGTCGTCTTCAATGCTCTCTCTGCCTCTCTTGAACTCACTTGACCACTTTTGCACAGTTGATAATGAAGGTGCGGAACCCTGGTAAACAGCCACCATCTCTTCATGAATAGTTTTTTGACTTTTTCCTTGCTTAGTGAGAAATTTAATTACAGCGCGATGCTCAATTTTCACCATCATCGTTTCAGTTGCCATTATGATTCTGTTTAACTAGAGATAAAACGCGAATTAATAATCACATTTATATGAAATTTTACATGAATGCACTAAAATAATAGTATTACTTGATAAATAAGTCAATTTATATATACAATCGCAGCTTCACCCCGATACCGAGAGTATGTTGAACGCCCCTCGTATATATATGTGTGTGTGTATGTATGTACTTGAGTGACGCACGAGTGTTTACTTTCATTTATGTATGTATTCTGTATTATTTATGGCTTTCATTGATGTTTGTTTCCTTTTGGTTTATCGGTAGTGGGCATAATTTCACGATCGGTCGCTTGCATTCTCCGTGTTCTGTCCTTACCTTGACGACACGTATGATATCATCATTCCCTGGGTAGTTTTCTGTGATGCGTCCTAAGCTCCGTCTTGCCGGAGGCAGTCGATCGTCCTTAATAAGCACCAAGTAGCCTATTTTGAGTTGCACTTGAGGCTTCAACCATTTCGGTCGTTGTTGTAACCGCGCTAAATATTTCTGGTGCCAATGTTTTCATAACGTCTGCAGGCGCATTTGGACAGCCTTCCAGCAGTCGATGTAACCTTTCTTATCTATGATCAGATCTGGTTCCGGAACCGTAAAGATTGCTTGGCTATAAAAACGTGAGCTGGGGTAAGTGCTTGGAAGTCGTCCGGATTTTCCGTTAGTGGACACAGAGGCCTCGAATTAAGGCACGCCTCAGTTTGTGTGAATAGCGTGATGAGCTCCTCGTGTGTGAGTGTCCCGTTGCCGACGATCCGTTTCAAGTGGTGTTTGACACTCTTCACTCTCGCTTCCCACAACCCTCCGAAGTGGGGAGAAGCAGGGGAATGAAATTCCACTTAGTTCTTTGTGTCGCCAGAACCTCAGCAGCTTCCTTCCAGTTGTGTCCGGATTCTGTTAATAGACGATGCAATTCAGCTTCTGCTCCAACGAAGTTTGTTCCACAATCGCTGTAGATCTGACCACAGACACCTCGTCAAGCCGCAAAACGCCAAAAGGCGGCTATGATAGCCTGAGTGGTAAGATCGGTGACTGCTTCCAAGTGCATTGCCTTAGTGGCGAGGCAGACAAATATTGCCAGATAGCCTTTGTAACATTTGGCTCAGCGAGCGCTTCACGACCGAATGCTGATTGGTCCCGCGTAATCGACCCCGATATGGGCGAATGGCCTAGACGCTGTGACTCTGGGAGATGCCAGATTTCCCATTAATTGATGGGCTACCCTATTTCGGGAGCTATGACAAACGACACAGGTGTTCAAATACTTTTTGACGACTCTTCTGGTCTGTATGGTCCAGTATTTACTCCTGGTGAAGGCAATCATCAGCCGAATCCCTCCGTGCAAAGTATTTTCATGTGCGTCTCGGAGGATTAGGGTTGTTAGATGGTGTCTTGGTCTTAGTATGATAGGGTGCTGCGTTAGGTCTACGTTTTTTAGTCTACCGCCTACTCGTATGATGCGTTCACCATCCAAAAATGGATTTAACGATGCCAATCCCTTTGTTTTGGCGATCCCTCCGGGAAACATCTCTTGTTAGGCACAGCGAACAAGCATGTTCAAAGCGACTTCAAGCTCCCTCGGGTTGAGTGGCCCGGAATCGTTTGATGAATTCTTTCGTAGGTTGTTTGTGAAACGCATGCAGTAACCTACGATCCTCGTAAGCCGCTTCAAATTCGACGTTCGGTGTAATAGCTGGTGTATAGGGTCTTCCGCTATGTCCACGTGATGAACCTGCACCAATCTACTTCCTTCGCTGGTAACGAAACTGGAAGGCTGTTTCGGAAGCTCGAAATCCCACCTCTGGTGTAAAAATGAGGGACCGTTCCACCACAACGTTGCATTTAAAAGAGCCGTCGGTTGCATGCCAGGTCCGCCGGGTTGTCTTTAGTTGGTATGTGCTTCCACATTTCGATGTGGGTGAGTCGCTGAATTTAAGCATTTTGCCTTAATAATGCATGTCGAAATCCAGCCTAACGGTTCGAATAGCCGCGCAATCGCCGAAAGTATAAACCTTTTCGTATATAAAGGATTCCTTGAGGGAATATACCGAAAGCTGAATATGTCGGAGGTAGGAAGCCAGTGAACACCCAGCGTTTTGACCTGATCCAAACCTTCTGAGGATACCAAGAACGAGTACTCACAATCTTTGCTTGGGATGCCTTGAAGAAGTTCCTTCCTGTTGGATGTCCACTTTCGAATGTTGAATCCTGCTGAGTGGAGTGTTGCTTTAACTTCCAGTATCTTCATTTTGGCTTCTTCTAGGGTGTCTGCGCCGGAGATAAGGTCGTCAACATACATTTCCTTGTCTATCATTTGGGCTGCCTACGGGAATAGATGACAGGATTCTTCTGCTAACTCCTTCAGGGTTCGTATGGTTAGATACGGAGCCGAAACCGTACCAAACGTCACAGTTTTAAGGCGGTAGAATGTGAGCTCCTCTGATGGATCCTTTCGCCAGACGACCAGTTGAATCGCTGACCCAGATTTGACGGTACATCTTCTCGATGTCAGCCGTAAATGTGTACCGGTAAAGCCGCCACCGAAGGATGATGTCAGTCACATTATTTTGAAGAGGGTTCTGTCATGAGTTGGTCGTTCAATGAGATCCCATTCGACGTCTTGAAGGATGCATCAAAAACGACTCTGAGCCTTGTTGTTGAACTCGCCTCCTTCATAACTGCGTGATGCGGCAGGAAATAGTATGACATACCTGGGTATGTCATTCTATTTTACTTCGCTCATATGTCCTAATTTGATGTATTCTTCTAGGCAGGCGGCATATTGCTCTTGTAGCTGCGGATTGGAACTGAAATGTTTCTCCAAGGTCCTGAAGCGTTGCAAAGCACCTTCCTGTGTTCTGCCCAGGATTGGATAATCAGTTCCCTTAAACGGAAGAGCTACTTGGTATCGCCCATCACCAGTACGCCTCACATGCTTAGCGAAGTGTTCCTCACAAGCAACATTCTCGGATGACTGACGGTATTCATATGGAGCCTCTTTCTGTTCCCAAAACATGCGAAGCCGAGCATCGAGATCTGTCATTTGGAAGAAACTTCGAATGGGTTGAGTCTGAACTGGAGCCTTTCCAAATAAAATCCAGCCTAATCTGGTTTTTTGAGCTACTGGCATATCCTCCTGCTTCGGTCTTATCAGCTCAGGTAGCAAGATTTCGGCAAGAACATCGCTTCCCAGAAGAACATCAACCTTTGCTGGTTTGAAAAAGGTTGGGTCTGCTAAAACGAGATTATTAAGGTGGTCCCAATGAGCCACCGGAAGGATCCGGGCCGGAAGATGGCCAGACAGCGACTTAAAAACGAAAGCCCGCGTTGATGTCTCGAAAGTTGAATGATGCGACGCAAGCATGATGTGAACAACCCTCTGACAAGTGCCACTGTTGACTAAACCCAACCCGGAAACCTTAACGTGAGTGGATTTTGGTTTTAACCCCAGTAGTTGCACTGCTGACTCTGTTATAAAACTCGCTTGAGAACCCGAGTCGAGCAAGGCCCTAAGCGAATAAGTCTCACCTAACGACGACCTAATCTTTATCAAAGCAGTGGCCAATAAAACTTGGGTGGATGTATTCGGCAGAGAATGGAAACTGTTTACGACCGCACTACTGGAAGGCTGTACCCCGTTGTTAGGTACAAAGCTTGAAGCTTCGGCATTCATCGTCGTGTTAAAAGAACTCTGTGGTACCCGCTGTGAATGAATTTGAGAATGACTTGACTGGCGACCTATGGCTTGTGTTGCATGTAAAAGCGAATGATGTGGCTGCTCACAATAGTAACACCTACGATTACTTGGACACTGTGCTGTGGTATGGCTATATGCTAAGCAGTTTCTACAAACCCCTAAACGACCTATATTCTGGCATCGGTCTGCTATACTCATTTTCAAAAATCGTCCGCATTTACGAATGGGATGTTGACCTCTGTGGCACAGCTTGCAGGAAAACCTCTCAGTAATCGTCGACGTATGGAAACTACTCCGCTGTGGTACATTTCTGGACGAATTTGTTGCTGGTCGCGCTTGCTGATGGTTAACAGCCTCCAATGAGCGGAACCTCGTCTCCAAAAAGTTTGTAAATTCGGAAAATGTAGGCAATTCCTTGTTATTTGATTTACTTCCGAGCTTTTCTTCCCACAGGTGTTACGTTTTCGTTGGAAGTTTCTGAAGCAGGATAAAAATGAGTACAACGTCCCAATGCTGAACTGGAACTTTAAGATTTTCCAAGCTGTGGACAACTTCCATCGATGTATCGAGCAATTCCTTGATGGACTCGGATCGCTCTTGAGAAATCGAAGGTTGGTTGAAGAGGGATTTTAACTGTGTGTTCACTAGGAACCGTTGGTGATCATAACGGTCCGTTAAGATCTCCCATGCCTTGCTATAGTTGCCATTGTCGATTCCCAAGTGAGCCAAAAGTTTCTCCGCTTCCCCTGAAACACTTGTTTTTAAATAATGCATTTTTTGTATTTCCGAGAGTGCTGCATTATGATGAATTAAGGATAAAAATAAGTCACGAAAGGCTCGCCATGACTCATAACTCAAAGCGAACACAGGCAAATTAATTTTGGGCAATCGAATGTCTACCTTCCTAGGAAGTGTTTCTTTGGACTCTGATTCATCTCTTTCTACCTTCTTTTCAGTTGACTGCACTTTATCCATCGCGTCTAACAAGTCGCAGCGATACTCAAAGTATAACTCTCGGATTTGTTCGAAGATCGTATCAGCTTCACTTAACTCCTTCTCTGCTGAAGACTCCAGAGCCCTTTCGAGTCGTGCAGTTGCTGCTTCCATTGTGCTTTCCAATACAGACAATCGACTGGAGATGTAGTTGGCTGTTCGCCTTGCAGAGCCAGTCTTGGAAAAATTGGACACATCTTTCTCCATTTGCTTCAGCGTATGAGCCAAGTGATTTGCCATTATGTGCGAATATGTTTTTTACAAGAAACAGGAACAAAAATAGTTAAGAAATCACTTACTTGTGAAAGCGCGGTGCTCCTGTCGAGATACGGGTTCCAAATTTCGTCTCTTGGGATTCGGGAGTCTCCAGAGTCTTCAGTTTTGAAAACGTTAGTACACAACACACGCAAGAGATTTATTCCATTTATTGGATAATGACTTAATTGAAAAATTAATTGTCTTTACAGATTTTTACAGCAAGGAAAAAAATGTACATGTATATAATCCGGTTCGGATGGACCAGAAATGTTCGGCTATGAACGGATTCTTTTCTGTTATTTGAACTGGGATTTAAATGGACTGTAAAATGTTAAAAATAACGTATATTAAAACACCGCTTTCAATGTAATTCGACACAGTAGTGCTCTTTTTTTATTGTTGTCATTTTTGTTCCCTTTTATTTACACCAATGGCATTGGTACCAACTGTTGAAGGGGGCCTTGTTGCGTGGGTACGTTGCCAGAGTGTGCATCCTAATGACGTCATGTGCCAACACTTGGGGATGCTGGTATTTATACTCGAATGACATACTTCGAGAACAATACTCGCCATCCAGCGTCCCATACAATTTCCAATTTGCTAGAAAATTCGATTCCACTCTCCAGTCGAGACTTTGTTATTCCAGTATCGAAATCTTCTGGTCTTCGAATATCGACATTTTCTGCTAGATGTCGCTGCTCACATTTAAGTGGTTATCACAATAGTATAAGTTAAGAGAAGAGATTAAGTGGCTTAAGTAAAAGATGAGAAGAATATAAGCGGTTGAGAAATTGGATTGTATTGAGATAAGCGATTGTGAATTGTCACTGTATTAAATAAAGCGATTTGTATTGAAAAGAATAGGTTCTATCATTTGTACCCACACAAATGTTTTACAATATTGTGATAATTAATAATTAATATAATTAATTTTTTAATTAATAATTATTATAATTAATATAATATAATTAATAGACGGTTCTCCCTGACGTCAGGATGAGAAGTGCCCGAGATTCAATGTACGAAAAAAAATAATAAAAGGTAACATCCAAACGTCAAAATTTTGTAACGCATATTTGGAATGCGTTTAGTGGGGAGTAAATGGTGTTGCCCAATGCATACATTACATGGGCCCCCCTTACAAAAGTAGTTCGAGATAAAATATCATTTTTTAAATCCGAACCTTTCAGGCCTTTTTAATTCTGATCGATTCCTTAACAATTTAGGTGCTTGAGCATCCTTATCAATATTTACAGATTCGGTTACATTTTTAATCTTACGAGGGGCGTTCAATATATTATCTGTATCGATATGAAGCAAAATGCGAATTCAATTTAAATTGTTTTTATTTTTCAATATAATCTCCCCTAACATTAATGCATTTGTTACATCTTGAGATAAGCTTTTTTAAACCCTCAAAAAAATAAATTTCCTCTTTCTCTGCAAAATACCCATTTATTGCCGACTAGAGTTCTTCATCATCCGAAAATCTTTTTCCACGAAGACATTTTTTCAAATCCGGAAACAGAAAATAATCACTAGGGGCAAGGTCTGGACTATAGGGTGGGAGTTGGATTTCTTCGAAACCTTGGAAACTCGCGCCGTGTGAACAGGAGCGTTGTCATGAATAAGCAACACACCCTCTGCGAGTTTACCCCGTCTTTTCTTTTTAATTTCCTCCCGCAAATTATGCAAAGTGGAAGCGTAGGATGTGGCATTGATGGTTTCACCTTTTTTTTTGTACTCAATGAGCAAGATTCCCTTTGAGTCCCAAAAAACTGTGGCCATGAGCTTCCCGGCAGACGGAGTGACTTTGAACTTCTTCGGGGGGGTCTGTTCCTTTTTTATGCCACTGCATGGACTCTTGTTTGCTTTCAGGGTCATAGTGGTGGACCCATGTTTCGTCCCCAGTAACAATTAGATCCATAACACCGTCCGCGTTCTCACTACACATCTCCAAAAGCTCTCTACAGTATGCGATTCTCACTTTTTTCTGAGGCGCTGTGAGCATTCGTGGCACCCACCTTACACTGCCAATTGAAAGCTTGGTGATCTCTGCCATCATTTTCACCTTTATTCGGGCATCCTCAAGAACAAGTTTTTCGACTTCTTTGATGCTTTCTCCCGTACAAGCAGTGGCCGGGGCGTCGGAGTCGGGGTCGTCTTCAATGCTCTCTCTGCCTCTCTTGAACTCACTTGACCACTTTTGCACAGTTGATAATGAAGGTGCGGAACCCTGGTAAACAGCCACCATCTCTTCATGAATAGTTTTTTGACTTTTGACCTTGCTAAGTGAGAAATTTAATTACAGCGCGATGCTCAATTTTCACCATCATCGTTTCAGTTGCCATTATGATTCTGTTTAACTAGAGATAAAACGCGAATTAATAATCACATTTATATGAAATTTTACATGAATGCACTAAATAATAGTGTAAATAAGTCAATTTATATATACAACCACAGCTTCACCCCGATACTAAGAATATGTTGAACGCCCCTCGTATTTGGTGGTTTATAATTTTTGAAATACATGGATCTTTTAACAACTATTCGTTTTTATTCAATGTTATCTTTAAATTAAACTTTACAATTACATTGTCTTATCTAGTCTAAATGTTTTTTAATGTGCCTGCCTGATTCCATTTTACACAGGTACATTCGCGGACCGAAGACTTTGATAGCACAGCCTTTTGTTGTTGACTACTTTTTACAGAATTGCAATAACGAATCATAACCACTCCGCCTATTTCGAATTTTCTGTCGCCCGTGTTTTTCATTAGTTCTTTTTTAAACGGCTTTTGAAATTTAAATTAGCTGATGTTAAAAGATCAAATTTATTTCTCGGCAAATACGTGAATATCAAAGATGCAGGAGTAACTTTCGTAGTACTTAGTGTTTCTATAATCAAATAAAAATTGAGTCAAAAGCTAATCTATATCGTCATTTTCTCTAGCCTCAATTGCATTTTTCACTGTTCGAACAGCGTTTTCAGCTGGATATCCTGGTTGGTGCTGTTAGGCACTGAGAGATGTGGTACGACTTCAAAAAATATTTACTTTGTTCGGGAACAAATTGTGTTCCGTTATCTTACACAATTACCTCTGGAACACCAAATTTTGAAAACACATTTTGAAGGCACTTTATGTAAAATGAAGAGTTAGGCATTTTAGTATAAAACGTCTCAATCCATTTAGAAAACGGGTCAATTATAATTAGAAAAGGTAGGCCTATCAAAGGGCCTGCGAAATCTACGTGAATTCTCTTCCATGGTTTTCCTGCCTTTTCCGAATCAATTACTCCAGCCTTAGGTGGGTTTGGTAAGGCAGATAAACCAACTTCGCAACCTTTAATCATTTCCTCCACTTCAAGATCAAGATTCGGCCACCACACGTAAGATCGCAAGAGGGATTTCGTTTTTACAATCCTCATGTGAGTAACATGTGATTATTTTAAAATTACTTTCCGTAAAGAATATCGAATTATTACTCTATGGCCCCACATCAACACGTCGTTTTCTATTACCAGATCGTTAAGTCGTTTCAAAAAAGGAGAATATTCTTTACCTTGCATTTCTGCATAATTTCCTGTCTTTAGCGCCTCTACAACCGTATGGGTGATTTCATCCCCTCGCCTTTCTTTTCGTGCTAATTCAGACCCCAGAACCACTAAGGGTGGTTTCGGATTGTAATGTACTTAAACCGTGTCTGACATAATTTCTTTTTTCATGCCCTCAAAGGCATCCATAGTTTTTAGTCCACACAAAAATTTTGCCTTTTAAAACGCTGTAAGTAGCAGTCATTTTTGTAGCTAAACTAGGAATAAATCTTCCAAAATAATTGACGAAACCACAAAAGGATCTAACATCCGAGATGATTTTCGGAACTGGAAAATTCGTTATCGTTTCATCACAATTTACTTTAGGTAAACCTTTACTTGGAATCAAATAGCCTAAATACGTAATTTCGTCTGTTGCGAAAACGCACATCGTGTTATTTAGTTTGATTCCAGCTTTATAAAGTCTTTCAAAAGTTGCGTGAAGTCGTTCGTTATGTTTCTTTAGATTAGGAGCCGAAATTATAATATCATCTAAAAAGTTTACTACACCTTCGATACCACATAACACCTTTTCGATTTCACGGTGAAAAGTGGCTTTATGCCAAAAGGTAATCTATTCATAAAGAAGATGCCCATATGTGCACTCCACGTAACCAACCTTTGAAGACCCATCTCATTCTATCTGATTATAGGCATTGGCTAAATCTATTTTAGAAAAAACTCGTCCATCTTTGATATCGTTTATTTTATCGGCTATTCACGGTAAAAGATGATTTGCGCCTTTCAAAAACTTATTTACCGTAATTTTGTAATCTCCTCAAATTCATAATTTCCTGTTTTCTTTCAAAATTGGCGCAGCAGGTGTACCTCACTGTGTGCTTCCGGTTTTCGTAATAACTCCGCGGTTTACTAAATCGTGTATTTGATTTTCCACTTCTTCCCTGAATGAAAGTGGAATCGAGCGTGCTTTTACAAAAATTGGTTGGACATTATTGTCCACTTCAAGACTGACTTTACAATCTTATAATTTACCGTAATTGTCCAAAATAAGCGAATTGTATTCTTTCATAATTGTTTTTAAGTGTTCGTCATCTGAGACCAACGCGTTAATTTGAATTCGTTTAATTTGAAAAACTTTAAAAAAATCTCTTCCAGCTATGGGGCTTTCCCCTCTATCAATAACTAAAAACTTAAAATCTTTTACAATATTACTGTAGTTGATATTACAAAATAACGAACCTTTTACCGTTAACGTATTTTTACCGTAACCAGAAACACTGGTGTAATCTCTTTGCAGTCGAACATTACTAAAAAAAACGACAATATGTTTTCCAAGGAATAGCTGAAATCGTTGCACCCGTATCAACCTGAAATTTTAAATTTTTATCAAATAATTTTAACTCAATGTCGATTGAATCAGTAATGGTTTCGTTATCTTTGATAGTTGAAATGGTTTTTTAGGTATTTCTCTTAGATACGTGGACATTTGCACATGGACGCCATGTACCCAACTCGTTCACAAATCAAGCATGTTACATCTTTGTACTTGCACTGTTGAGGTTTGTGGTTATCGAAGCCGCAATGTGGGCATACTTTAAAAGCGGATGTTTCTGATCGGGAACCCTGTTTGTGCTGTAGTTGCCTTCTTTGCTGCCCCGTTCTCTGCTGCTGTTCATCTGTCCTCTGCAGCTGTTGTCTTTTCTGATAGCTAGTTTTAATTTCACAGATATTTTACACGTGTGCGTTACTTTTGTCGTCGTGTCATTTTTGCAATTTCTTTGCTGTCTCCAATGCTATGGTAAGAGTCAGATTTTCATCGTCACATAATTTGTCAAATGACATTCCAATGACGAATTTATGCAAAAGCATGCTTTCCAACCGGCTTTTCGCCAGATTACGTAGACTGATAAGATATTCATGCGCTGTTTCCTTTTCTTTCGCTAAAGCCTCGTAGAAAGAATCGTTTGAATTGTGAAGTTAGCATTAAATATTGTTATTAATTCGCCGTATGACATCTCTACAGGTGTTTTTGGTGCACATAATCCATGTACAACCTCGTAAGTCCTGTCTCCCAATAAGTTTATGAGAGCGGCTCGTTTTTTCGTCTCCTCCGTAATCACGGCCTGGCAAAAATATTGTTCCAGTCGCCCTTTAAATACAGACAACTTTTGTACATCGTATTTAAATGGGGGAATACTAAGTACCGCTGATGATTGGTTCAGTGAAAAACTAGGTAGCTCTTTTGGCATATTAGCACGTGTATGATTTGCACAAAAAATATTAGGGAAAAAGTTAACCAATTATATTTTCTTCGCAATCATTTTCCTCGTCGCCAATGTTATGTCGTCTGACAATTAAAAAGGTAATATCTAAACGTCAAAATGTGGAACGATTATATGGAATGCGTTTAGTGGGGAGTGCATGGTGTTGCCGAATGCATACATCATACAAATATTTTACATTGGTGTCAGAAGTAAGATAGGACTTATTGTGTGTAAAACAAAAAAAAAAAGTGTGATAGTTTAACCCTAGATCACTAAACATTAGTCTGGCCATTGTCTAGATATGTTCCCGTTACCGCAATCTTCCCTGGCCATTCAGTACCTCCCTATTTCGGCCAATTAGTGAGATTTTACGAAATATTAGTCTCTCACAGGATGACCAAGTATACTTGCCGTCGTTGCAAGACGGCGATTTGCGGGGAACATAGGGTTCCAGTATGTGCCGATTGCCAAGAATAATTTTTTTGAACTTTTTGTTTAGTTATGTGTTAATTTAGAGGACATTCCATACTTTATGTAGATTTTTTCTAAATAAATGCTTTTATCTTTAAAAATACTGAGGTTTTACTTTGTTAGTTTGTAGGACTAATATTTGGTGACAGTGTTGCTCCAAAATAAGTTTAGTGATCTAGGGTCGACAACTATTGCAGTTGATCCTTGTTCAATTTAAATCCTAGTTGAAGAAGAGAAGCCTCAGCGCCAGTGGAGGAAAAAGTGACTTGGTGCTCCGACTTCAGGAGGCTTTGAACAACGACGGACATGATCCTGCCACATACTCCTTTGACGTTGACGAGGAAGATCAGATAAGTACTGGCAGTGACATGGCTGACATAATGCAACTCCTTCTGTCGAAAATGGGCGAACAAAAGAATAGCCTTGAACAAAATCTGAAGAATAAATTCGACGAACAAAAGAGAAATCTAGACGAACAAAACAATAGCCTTGAACAAAATCTGAAGAATAAATTCGACGAACAAAAGAAAAATTTAGACAAACAGAAGAATAGCCTCGAACAAAAAATGGACGAACAGAAGAAAAATCTAGACGAACAAAGGAAGAGGCTGTAGGGCCTTCAACAAAAAATGTATGAACAAAAGAATAATCTGGAGGAACAAAAGAACATTCTAAAGCAAAAGTTTGAAGAAATCGATGACAAATTTGAAATGAGAAAGTAGAGAAAAATGTTGACGAAAAATTCGAAGAAATGGACAGCAAAGTTGAGCAACTAGAAAAAGAGCTCGACACAGTGTGAAAACAGAAACTCAGAGAATGTTCTTTACAAGGAGAAAAGATTTGAAAGCTCTTTCATTCGATAGCCAGACCTCATGGTCAACTTATAAAAAGCAGAACAACTGGGACAATGAGGAAAAGTGCTTTGCCATAACAATGGCCTTGCACGGTCTTGCAGCAGAATTGTTGCAAACAATAGGCATCGAAAACCATAAAGATTACGTGGCTTTAGTAAAGACTATCGAGAAACGATTTGGGGATAGACAAATGCAGGAGGTTTAGAAGGTCCAGTTGCAAAGCCGAATGCAGCAATGAAGAAAAACACTGTAGCAATTCCAAGCAGACGTGAGTAGACTGGCACATTTATCATACCCCACTGCTGGCCAGGAAATTATCGACGAAATTCTGATCGATTCCTTAACAATTTAGGTGCTTGAGCATCCTTATCAATATTTACAGATTCGGTTACATTTTTAATCTTACGAGGGGCGTTCAATATATTATCTGTATCGATATGAAGCAAAATGCGAATTCAATTTAAATTGTTTTTATTTTTCAATATAATCTCCCCTAACATTAATGCATTTGTTACATCTTGAGATAAGCTTTTTTAAACCCTCAAAAAAATAAATTTCCTCTTTCTCTGCAAAATACCCATTTATTGCCGACTAGAGTTCTTCATCATCCGAAAATCTTTTTCCACGAAGACATTTTTTCAAATCCGGAAAGAGAAAATAATCACTAGGGGCAAGGTCTGGACTATAGGGTGGGAGTTGGATTTCTTCGAAACCTTGGAAACTCGCGCCGTGTGAACAGGAGCGTTGTCATGAATAAGCAACACACCCTCTGCGAGTTTACCCCGTCTTTTCTTTTTAATTTCCTCCCGCAAATTATGCAAAGTGGAAGCGTAGGATGTGGCATTGATGGTTTCACCTTTTTTTTGTACTCAATGAGCAAGATTCCCTTTGAGTCCCAAAAAACTGTGGCCATGAGCTTCCCGGCAGACGGAGTGACTTTGAACTTCTTCGGGGGGGTCTGTTCCTTTTTTATGCCACTGCATGGACTCTTGTTTGCTTTCAGGGTCATAGTGGTGGACCCATGTTTCGTCCCCAGTAACAATTAGATCCATAACACCGTCCGCGTTCTCACTACACATCTCCAAAAGCTCTCTACAGTATGCGATTCTCACTTTTTTCTGAGGCGCTGTGAGCATTCGTGGCACCCACCTTACACTGACCTTTGAAAGGTTAAGATGGTCATGAAGAATGGTGTGAATGGTACCAATTGAAAGCTTGGTGATCTCTGCCATCATTTTCACCTTTATTCGGGCATCCTCAAGAACAAGTTTTTCGACTTCTTTGATGCTTTCTCCCGTACAAGCAGTGGCCGGGGCGTCGGAGTCGGGGTCGTCTTCAATGCTCTCTCTGCCTCTCTTGAACTCACTTGACCACTTTTGCACAGTTGATAATGAAGGTGCGGAACCCTGGTAAACAGCCACCATCTCTTCATGAATAGTTTTTTGACTTTTGACCTTGCTAAGTGAGAAATTTAATTACAGCGCGATGCTCAATTTTCACCATCATCGTTTCAGTTGCCATTATGATTCTGTTTAACTAGAGATAAAACGCGAATTAATAATCACATTTATATGAAATTTTACATGAATGCACTAAATAATAGTGTAAATAAGTCAATTTATATATACAACCACAGCTTCACCCCGATACTAAGAATATGTTGAACGCCCCTCGTATTTGGTGGTTTATAATTTTTGAAATACATGGATCTTTTAACAACTATTCGTTTTTATTCAATGTTATCTTTAAATTAAACTTTACAATTACATTGTCTTATCTAGTCTAAATGTTTTTTAATGTGCCTGCCTGATTCCATTTTACACAGGTACATTCGCGGACCGAAGACTTTGATAGCACAGCCTTTTGTTGTTGACTACTTTTTACAGAATTGCAATAACGAATCATAACCACTCCGCCTATTTCGAATTTTCTGTCGCCCGTGTTTTTCATTAGTTCTTTTTTAAACGGCTTTTGAAATTTAAATTAGCTGATGTTAAAAGATCAAATTTATTTCTCGGCAAATACGTGAATATCAAAGATGCAGGAGTAACTTTCGTAGTACTTAGTGTTTCTATAATCAAATAAAAATTGAGTCAAAAGCTAATCTATATCGTCATTTTCTCTAGCCTCAATTGCATTTTTCACTGTTCGAACAGCGTTTTCAGCTGGATATCCTGGTTGGTGCTGTTAGGCACTGAGAGATGTGGTACGACTTCAAAAAATATTTACTTTGTTCGGAAACAAATTGTGTTCCGTTATCTTACACAATTACCTCTGGAACACCAAATTTTGAAAACACATTTTGAAGGCACTTTATGTAAAATGAAGAGTTAGGCATTTTAGTATAAAACGTCTCAATCCATTTAGAAAACGGGTCAATTATAATTAGAAAAGGTAGGCCTATCAAAGGGCCTGCGAAATCTACGTGAATTCTCTTCCATGGTTTTCCTGCCTTTTCCGAATCAATTACTCCAGCCTTAGGTGGGTTTGGTAAGGCAGATAAACCAACTTCGCAACCTTTAATCATTTCCTCCACTTCAAGATCAAGATTCGGCCACCACACGTAAGATCGCAAGAGGGATTTCGTTTTTACAATCCTCATGTGAGTAACATGTGATTATTTTAAAATTACTTTCCGTAAAGAATATCGAATTATTACTCTATGGCCCCACATCAACACGTCGTTTTCTATTACCAGATCGTTAAGTCGTTTCAAAAAAGGAGAATATTCTTTACCTTGCATTTCTGCATAATTTCCTGTCTTTAGCGCCTCTACAACCGTATGGGTGATTTCATCCCCTCGCCTTTCTTTTCGTGCTAATTCAGACCCCAGAACCACTAAGGGTGGTTTCGGATTGTAATGTACTTAAACCGTGTCTGACATAATTTCTTTTTTCATGCCCTCAAAGGCATCCATAGTTTTTAGTCCACACAAAAATTTTGCCTTTTAAAACGCTGTAAGTAGCAGTCATTTTTGTAGCTAAACTAGGAATAAATCTTCCAAAATAATTGACGAAACCACAAAAGGATCTAACATCCGAGATGATTTTCGGAACTGGAAAATTCGTTATCGTTTCATCACAATTTACTTTAGGTAAACCTTTACTTGGAATCAAATAGCCTAAATACGTAATTTCGTCTGTTGCGAAAACGCACATCGTGTTATTTAGTTTGATTCCAGCTTTATAAAGTCTTTCAAAAGTTGCGTGAAGTCGTTCGTTATGTTTCTTTAGATTAGGAGCCGAAATTATAATATCATCTAAAAAGTTTACTACACCTTCGATACCACATAACACCTTTTCGATTTCACGGTGAAAAGTGGCTTTATGCCAAAAGGTAATCTATTCATAAAGAAGATGCCCATATGTGCACTCCACGTAACCAACCTTTTTGAAGACCCATCTCATTCTATCTGATTATAGGCATTGGCTAAATCTATTTTAGAAAAAACTCGTCCATCTTTGATATCGTTTATTTTATCGGCTATTCACGGTAAAAGATGATTTGCGTCTTTCAAAAACTTATTTACCGTAATTTTGTAATCTCCTCAAATTCATAATTTCCTGTTTTCTTTCAAAATTGGCGCAGCAGGTGTACCTCACTGTGTGCTTCCGGTTTTCGTAATAACTCCGCGGTTTACTAAATCGTGTATTTGATTTTCCACTTCTTCCCTGAATGAAAGTGGAATCGAGCGTGCTTTTACAAAAATTGGTTGGACATTATTGTCCACTTCAAGACTGACTTTACAATCTTATAATTTACCGTAATTGTCCAAAATAAGCGAATTGTATTCTTTCATAATTGTTTTTAAGTGTTCGTCATCTGAGACCAACGCGTTAATTTGAATTCGTTTAATTTGAAAAACTTTAAAAAAATCTCTTCCAGCTATGGGGCTTTCCCCTCTATCAATAACTAAAAACTTAAAATCTTTTACAATATTACTGTAGTTGATATTACAAAATAACGAACCTTTTACCGTTAACGTATTTTTACCGTAACCAGAAACACTGGTGTAATCTCTTTGCAGTCGAACATTACTAAAAAAAACGACAATATGTTTTCCAAGGAATAGCTGAAATCGTTGCACCCGTATCAACCTGAAATTTTAAATTTTTATCAAATAATTTTAACTCAATGTCGATTGAATCAGTAATGGTTTCGTTATCTTTGATAGTTGAAATGGTTTTTTAGGTATTTCTCTTAGATACGTGGACATTTGCACATGGACGCCATGTACCCAACTCGTTCACAAATCAAGCATGTTACATCTTTGTACTTGCACTGTTGAGGTTTGTGGTTATCGAAGCCGCAATGTGGGCATACTTTAAAAGCGGATGTTTCTGATCGGGAACCCTGTTTGTGCTGTAGTTGCCTTCTTTGCTGCCCCGTTCTCTGCTACTGTTCATCTGTCCTCTGCAGCTGTTGTCTTTTCTGATAGCTAGTTTTAATTTCACAGATATTTTACACGTGTGCGTTACTTTTGTCGTCGTGTCATTTTTGCAATTTCTTTGCTGTCTCCAATGCTATGGTAAGAGTCAGATTTTCATCGTCACATAATTTGTCAAATGACATTCCAATGACGAATTTATGCAAAAGCATGCTTTCCAACCGGCTTTTCGCCAGATTACGTAGACTGATAAGATATTCATGCGCTGTTTCCTTTTCTTTCGCTAAAGCCTCGTTTGAATTGTGAAGTTAGCATTAAATATTGTTATTAATTCGCCGTATGACATCTCTACAGGTGTTTTTGGTGCACATAATCCATGTACAACCTCGTAAGTCCTGTCTCCCAATAAGTTTATGAGAGCGGCTCGTTTTTTCGTCTCCTCCGTAATCACGGCCTGGCAAAAATATTGTTCCAGTCGCCCTTTAAATACAGACAACTTTTGTACATCGTATTTAAATGGGGGAATACTAAGTACCGCTGATGATTGGTTCAGTGAAAAACTAGGTAGCTCTTTTGGCATATTAGCACGTGTATGATTTGCACAAAAAATATTAGGGAAAAAGTTAACCAATTATATTTTCTTCGCAATCATTTTCCTCGTCGCCAATGTTATGTCGTCTGACAATTAAAAAGGTAATATCTAAACGTCAAAATGTGGAACGATTATATGGAATGCGTTTAGTGGGGAGTGCATGGTGTTGCCGAATGCATACATCATACAAATATTTTACATTGGTGTCAGAAGTAAGATAGGACTTATTGTGTGTAAAACAAAAAAAAAAAGTGTGATAGTTTAACCCTAGATCACTAAACATTAGTCTGGCCATTGTCTAGATATGTTCCCGTTACCGCAATCTTCCCTGGCCATTCAGTACCTCCCTATTTCGGCCAATTAGTGAGATTTTACGAAATATTAGTCTCTCACAGGATGACCAAGTATACTTGCCGTCGTTGCAAGACGGCGATTTGCGGGGAACATAGGGTTCCAGTATGTGCCGATTGCCAAGAATAATTTTTTTGAACTTTTTGTTTAGTTATGTGTTAATTTAGAGGACATTCCATACTTTATGTAGATTTTTTCTAAATAAATGCTTTTATCTTTAAAAATACTGAGGTTTTACTTTGTTAGTTTGTAGGACTAATATTTGGTGACAGTGTTGCTCCAAAATAAGTTTAGTGATCTAGGGTCGACAACTATTGCAGTTGATCCT
Source organism: Volucella bombylans (assembly GCA_949129095.1). Taxonomy (NCBI): domain Eukaryota; kingdom Metazoa; phylum Arthropoda; class Insecta; order Diptera; family Syrphidae; genus Volucella; species Volucella bombylans. The sequence goes on from OX422140.1 coordinate 279,300,104, forward strand.
TGTTCAATTTAAATCCTAGTTGAAGAAGAGAAGCCTCAGCGCCAGTGGAGGAAAAAGTGACTTGGTGCTCCGACTTCAGGAGGCTTTGAACAACGACGGACATGATCCTGCCACATACTCCTTTGACGTTGACGAGGAAGATCAGATAAGTACTGGCAGTGACATGGCTGACATAATGCAACTCCTTCTGTCGAAAATGGGCGAACAAAAGAATAGCCTTGAACAAAATCTGAAGAATAAATTCGACGAACAAAAGAGAAATCTAGACGAACAAAACAATAGCCTTGAACAAAATCTGAAGAATAAATTCGACGAACAAAAGAAAAATTTAGACAAACAGAAGAATAGCCTCGAACAAAAAATGGACGAACAGAAGAAAAATCTAGACGAACAAAGGAAGAGGCTGTAGGGCCTTCAACAAAAAATGTATGAACAAAAGAATAATCTGGAGGAACAAAAGAACATTCTAAAGCAAAAGTTTGAAGAAATCGATGACAAATTTGAAATGAGAAAGTAGAGAAAAATGTTGACGAAAAATTCGAAGAAATGGACAGCAAAGTTGAGCAACTAGAAAAAGAGCTCGACACAGTGTGAAAACAGAAACTCAGAGAATGTTCTTTACAAGGAGAAAAGATTTGAAAGCTCTTTCATTCGATAGCCAGACCTCATGGTCAACTTATAAAAAGCAGAACAACTGGGACAATGAGGAAAAGTGCTTTGCCATAACAATGGCCTTGCACGGTCTTGCAGCAGAATTGTTGCAAACAATAGGCATCGAAAACCATAAAGATTACGTGGCTTTAGTAAAGACTATCGAGAAACGATTTGGGGATAGACAAATGCAGGAGGTTTAGAAGGTCCAGTTGCAAAGCCGAATGCAGCAATGAAGAAAAACACTGTAGCAATTCCAAGCAGACGTGAGTAGACTGGCACATTTATCATACCCCACTGCTGGCCAGGAAATTATCGACGAAATGGCAAAGGACGCATTCATAAGTGGAATTGCAGATTGGAAGATACTTGCTGACTGTATCTTCCAATCTGCAATTTGGGGATAGACAAATGCAGGAGGTTTAGAAGGTCCAGTTGCAAAGCCGAATACAGCAATGAACATTCGAAAAACACTGCAGCAATTCCAAGCAGACGTGAGTAGACTGGCACATTTATCATACCCCACTGCTGGCCAGGAAATTATCGACGAAATGGCAAAGGACGCATTCATAAGTGGAATTGCAGATTGGAAGCTACAGTCAGCAAGGATGGCAGGAATAGAACGCTTGCTGAAGCACTTGACTTCGCCCTGGCGATGGAAGCAGCCAATCAGGGTTCAAAGGTAACACATTTCGACAGGGAAATAGTGTCCGTTGAATGATCCTGCACAAGAATTAGTGCCGAGGAATGAGATATTCCACGGAATAGACGAAGAATGCGCTGCTGGAACCGTAATAAAAGAACATTTGCAAAGGTAGTGTAAAGAACCAGTGCGACAAAAACGCTGCCCTCACTGTGGTAACGAGCAAATGGAGGAAGAAACCGGCAGAAACGGCTATAAAGAAGCCGGTCAATCTTCCCGAAGTCACTAGTCGTCGGGAGCACAAGCTGACGGCCCCAGGACCACCATCCAAGTCTCGTTGGCAAAACGATGCAATAAAAGTCTTCTGGTGGAAGTAGTCAGCGGTAAGGAGAAATGGATGGCAACAATAGAGACAGGTGCCACGGCCTCAATCATCAGGAGGGATCTTGTGCAGAATTCTTGGTTGCATAACACCAGCAGTTGCAGCTTGTGAACAACTACAGGAGCAACGATTAAGGTATATGGTGAAGTCCGCATAAAAATCCAATTGGCCGGAATAACATTCACTCACGCGTTTCTGGTAGCTGACATATGTGACGAGTGCATCATTGGTACAGACTTCATGAGAGAACATGGACTTGTAGTCGACTTGGGGGCACAAACCCTGAAATACGGAAACATGGAGATACCAATGATATACGGAAACGCCAATACCTCAGTCTCAATTGTCGTCATCTGGAACAATCAGAGTCTAGAGCCTTCGTCAGAAGCAATTTTGTGGTCAAAAGTGGAAGGTGGTCCTGGTAGCCACCGATTCTATTTGATGGAGCCAGAAAAGAAAAGAGACTTCATGGTGGGAAAGACCTTAGTGGAGCCAAAGAACAACATGGTCCCTGTAAGGATTCTAAATCCAAAGACATTCAGTGTAAATGTGAAAAAGGGGGAGATAGTGCGAAAATACGTGCCTGTTGAATCTATATCGACCACAACGGAAAAAAAGGGTGCAAAACCGGTCACAACAGTTCAGAGCATAAAAATAAAGAACAAAATTCTCAGCCTCTGTAATCTGGACGAAGATCAGCGAATCCTGGCAGAAAAACTAATCGGTGAGTACGCTGATATATTTGCTACACAAGACGGAGAATATGGACGTACGCATATTGTTCAACACCACATTGACACCGGAGACGCTCGACCAATCCGTCAACCTGCAAGGCGTCTTCCATTGGCAAAGCAAACAGAAGTTGCCGAAATGATGTCGAAGATGAAAACTGAGGTAGTGATTGAAGAATCGCAAAGTCCGTGGGCATCTCCAGTCGTCCTCGTGAAGAAGAAAGATGGCAGCAGGAGATTTTGTGAAGACTACCGACGTCTCAATGATGTCACTAAAAAGGACAGCTACCTACTTCCGAGAATCGATGACACTTTGGATATGCTTTCTGGAGCGAAATGGTTTTCAACGCTTGACTTGAAGAGCGGTTACTGGCAGGTAGAGATAAATCGTACGGATCGTGAGAAAACTGAATTCACTACAGGAAGCGGTCTTTGGCAGTTTGCAGTGATGCCGGTTGGACTGTGCAACGCTCCGGGCACCTTCGAGCGGCTAATGGAACAAACATTGCAAGAACTCTCGTGGAAAACCAAGAAATGCAAGACTTTCGAGGAGCATCGCGAAAATCTAAAAGAAGTGTTTGGCAGGCTACGAAGTGCTCATTTGAAACTGAACCCAGAAACTGTGATCTCATGATGGTCAGGATAAAGTGGTCGCATATTATAGAAAAGTACTCTGCAGACGTGAAATGAACGTGTAACTCGGCGCTAGCTTCTGCCTTTAACTCTGGCTACGAAGCATTTCCATAATTACCTCTTCGGACAAAAGTTCATTCTTCGAACAGACCACGCAGCTCTGAAATGGCTGCTCTAATTTAAGAACCCTGAAGGCCAAGTTGCAAGATGGATCGAGCAGTTGCAGGGCTGCGACTTTGAAGTGTAATACCGTAAGGGAAGACTCCACTCAAATGCTGATGCTCACTCTCGGCGACCGTGCGGAATTAAATGTGAACACTGCACCCGTAAAGAAGCGAAAGAACAGGCCACTATTCAAATGATCAGGACTGAGCCAATAAAGGGTTGTGGTATAGACAAAATTCGTTCCCCCGTCAGACTACGACATGGAACCAATATTGGCGTAGAAGGAGCACGAGGAAAGACAAAGCTAGCAGCAGATATCAGACCGGAGCCAAAGTCTGAGGGCATACTGGGCACAGTGGGACTCGCTTTGTGTGGAAGATGGATTGCTGAAGAGAAAATGGGAAAGTGCAGATGTGACAATATCTCGTATGCAGCTAATCGTGTCACAGTTCAGAAACAGCCATGAAATAAATGACGGAATCTCATGAGGCCATTTGAGAGTAAAGAAGACATTGGAAAAGGTAAGGGAACCTTTCTATTGGCTAAGCGCTATATGGTGTGGTTGTATAATCCTCAGCGTAAGAAAGGCAAATCATGAAAATTGCAACAGGATTGGGAAGGTCAATAAAAGGTGATAACCCACATTAATAACGTTGTCTACCAGATCGAGCGTGGGATTGAGGAAAATTTAAGGTGGTCCATTTGGATAGAATGTGTCATTTCAACGAAACGATGAATGACGAAGTTGTTCGGGACGAAAACTTTAGGGAAGTAGCAGTGTGTTATGCATGTAAATGTGAGCAGCGTCATCCATATTTACATAGCAGAAGATTTCGATACTCGAATAGCAGAAGATTTCGATATTTGAATAGCAAAGACCCAAGCATTGGTGAATGGAGAATGGAATCGAATTTTTTTAGCAAAATGGAAATTTTATGGGACGCTGGATGGCGAGGATTATTCTCAAAATATGTCATTCGAGTATAAATAGTTCATCAGTTGAATTTGTAGTATAAATTAAGAGAAGTGATTAAGTGGTTTAAGTAAAAGATGAGAAAAGTATAAGCGGTTGAGAAATTGGATTGTATTGAGATAAGCGAGTATATTGTGTATTGTCACTGTATTAAATAAAGCGATTTGTATTGAAAAGAATAAGTTCTATCATTTGTACCCACACAAATGTTTTACAATATTGTGATAATTAATAATTAATACAATTATTTTTTTAATTAATAATTATTATAATTAATATAATATATTTAATAGACGGTTCTCCCTGACGTCAGGATAAGAAGTGCCCGAGATTCAATGTACGAAAAAAAATTACAAAATGTAACATCCAAACGTCAAAATTTTGGAACGCATGTTTGGAATGCGTTTAGTGGGGAGTATATGTGTTGCCAAATGCATACACTGCAGCAATTCCAAGCAGACGTGAGTAGACTGGCACATTTATCATACCCCACTGCTGGCCAGGAAATTATCGACGAAATGGCAAAGGACGCATTCATAAGTGGAATTGCAGATTGGAAGCTACAGTCAGCAAGGATGGCAGGAATAGAACGCTTGCTGAAGCACTTGACTTCGCCCTGGCGATGGAAGCAGCCAATCAGGGTTCAAAGGTAACACATTTCGACAGGGAAATAGTGTCCGTTGAATGATCCTGCACAAGAATTAGTGCCGAGGAATGAGATATTCCACGGAATAGACGAAGAATGCGCTGCTGGAACCGTAATAAAAGAACATTTGCAAAGGTAGTGTAAAGAACCAGTGCGACAAAAACGCTGCCCTCACTGTGGTAACGAGCAAATGGAGGAAGAAACCGGCAGAAACGGCTATAAAGAAGCCGGTCAATCTTCCCGAAGTCACTAGTCGTCGGGAGCACAAGCTGACGGCCCAAGGACCACCATCCAAGTCTCGTTGGCAAAACGATGCAATAAAAGTCTTCTGGTGGAAGTAGTCAGCGATAAGGAGAGATGGATGGCAACAATAGACACAGGTGCCACGGCCTCAATCATCAGGAGGGATCTTGTGCAGAAGTCTTAGTTGCATAATACCAGCAGTTACAGCTTGCGAATAGCTATAGGAGCAACTATGAAGGTATACGATTAAGTTCGATAAAAATCCAGCTGGCTGGAATAACATTCTCTCACGCATTTCTAGTGGCTGACATATGTGATGAGTGTATCATTTGTACAGACTTCATGGGAGAACATGGACTAGTAGTAGACTTGGGGGCACAAACCCTGAAATACAAAAACATGGAGATACAAATGATATACGGAAATGCCAATACTTCAGATTCTAGAGCCTTCGTCGGAAGAAATTATTTGGGAAAAGTGGAAGGTGGGCTTGGTATCCACCGATTCTATTTAATGGAGCCAAAAATCGGAGAGTCTTTATGGTGGGAAAGACCTAAGTGGAACCAAAGAACAACATGGTTCCTGTAAGGATTCTATATCCAAAGAGATTCAGTGTAAATGTGAATAGGGGGGAGATAGTGGGAAAATGTGTATCTGTTGAGGCTATATTGAATACAACGGAAACAAATGGTACAACACCCGTCGTAACAGTTCATAGCATAAAAATCAAGAACAAAATTCTCAGCCTCTGTAATCTGGGCGAAGATCAGCGAGTCCTGGCAGAAAAACTAATCCGTGAGTACGCTGATATATTTGCTACACAAGACGGAGAATATGGACATACGCACATTGTTCTACACCATATTAACACCGGAGATGCTGGACCAATCTGTCAATCTGCAAGGCGTCTACCATTGGGAAAGCAAGCAGAAGTTGCCGAAATGGTATCGAAGGTGAAAGTTGAAGGACTGATTGAAGAATCGCAAAGTCCATGGGCATCTCCAGTGGTCCTCGTGAAGAAAAAAGATGGCAGCACGAGGTTTTGTGTACATAGACTACCAATGTCGCAACGATGTCACCAAAAGGGATAGCTACCCACTTCCGAGACTCGATGACACTTTAGATATGCTTTCTGGAGTGAAATGGTTTTCAACTCTTGCCTTGAAGAGCGGTTACTCGCAGGTAGAGATAAATCGTACGGATCGTGAGAAAACTGAATTCACTACAGGAAGCGGTCTTTGGCAGTTTGCAGTGATGCCGGTTGGACTGTGCAACGCTCCGGGCACCTTCGAGCGGCTAATGGAACAAACATTGCAAGGACTCACGTGGAAAACCTGCCTAGTGTATTTGGACGACGTTTTCGTCATGCAAGACCTTCGGATAGCATCGCGAAAATCTAAAAGAAGTGTTTGGCAGGCTACGAAGTGCTCATTTGAAACTGAACCCAGAAACTGTGATCTCATGATGGTCAGGATAAAGTGGTCGCATATTATAGAAAAGTACTCTGCAGACGTGAAATGAACGTGTAACTCGGCGCTAGCTTCTGCCTTTAACTCTGGCTACGAAGCATTTCCATAATTACCTCTTCGGACAAAAGTTCATTCTTCGAACAGACCACGCAGCTCTGAAATGGCTGCTCTAATTTAAGAACCCTGAAGGCCAAGTTGCAAGATGGATCGAGCAGTTGCAGGGCTGCGACTTTGAAGTGTAATGCCGTAAGGGAAAACTCCACTCAAATGCTGATGCTCACTCTCGGCGACCGTGCGGAATTAAATGTGAACACTGCACCCGTAAAGAAGCGAAAGAACAGGCCACTATTCAAATGATCAGGATTGAGCCAATAAAGGGTTGTGGTATAGACAAAATTCGTTCCCCCGTCAGACTACGACATGGAATCAATATTGGCGTAGAAGGAGCACGAGGAAAGACAAAGCTAGCAGCAGATATCAGACCGGAGCCAAAGTCTGAGGGCATACTGGGCACAGTGGGACTCGCTTTGTGTGGAAGATGGATTGCTGAAGAGAAAATGGGAAAGTGCAGATGTGACAATATCTCGTATGCAGCTAATCGTGTCACAGTTCAGAAACAGCCATGAAATAAATGACGGAATCTCATGAGGCCATTTGAGAGTAAAGAAGACATTGGAAAAGGTAAGGGAACCTTTCTATTGGCTAAGCGCTATATGGTGTGGTTGTATAATCCTCAGCGTAAGAAAGGCAAATCATGAAAATTGCAACAGGATTGGGAAGGTCAATAAAAGGTGATAACCCGCATTAATAACGTTGTCTACCAGATCGAGCGTGGGATTGAGGAAAATTTAAGGTGGTCCATTTGGATAGAATGTGTCATTTCAACGAAACGATGAATGACGAAGTTGTTCGGGAAGCAAACTTTAGGGAAGTAGCAGTGTGTTATGCATGTAAATGTGAGCAGCGTCATCCATATTTACATAGCAGAAGATTTCGATACTCGAATAGCAGAAGATTTCGATATTCGAATAGCAAAGACCCAAGCATTGGTGAATGGAGAATGGAATCGAATTTTTTTAGCAAAATGGAAATTTTATGGGACGCTGGATGGCGAGGATTATTCTCAAAATATGTCATTCGAGTATAAATAGTTCATCAGTTGAATTTGTATTATAAATTAAGAGAAGTGATTAAGTGGTTTAAGTAAAAGATGAGAAAAGTATAAGCGGTTGAGAAATTGGATTGTATTGAGATAAGCGAGTAAATTGTGTATTGTCACTCTATTAAATAAAGCGATTTGTATTGAAAAGAATAAGTTCTATCATTTATACCCACACAAATGTTTTACAATATTGTGATAATTAATAATTAATACAATTATTTTTTTAATTAATAATTATTATAATTAATATAATATATTTAATAGACGGTTCTCCCTGACGTCAGGATAAGAAGTGCCCGAGATTCAATGTACGAGAAAAAATTACAAAATGTAACATCCAAACGTCAAAATTTTGGAACGCATGTTTGGAATGCGTTTAGTGGGGAGTATATGTGTTGCCAAATGCATACATTACATGCGCCCCCCTTACAAAAGTAGTTCGAGATAAAATATCATTTTTTAAATCCGAACCTATCATGCCTTTTTAATTCTGATCGATTCTTTAACAGTTTTGGTGCTTGAGCATTCTTATCAATATTTACCGGTTACATTTTTAATCTTATTTGGTGGTTAATAATGTTTGAAATACATGGATCTTTTAACAACTATTCGTTTTTCTTCAATGTTATCTTTAAATACAACTTTACAATTACATTATCTTATCTAGTCTAAATGTTTTTTAATGTGCCTGCCTGATTCCATTTTACACAGGTACATTCGCGGACCGAAGACTTTGATAGCACAGCCTTTTGTTGTTGACTACTTTTTACAGAATTGCAATAACGAATCATAACCACTCCGCCTATTTCGAATTTTCTGTCGCCCGTGTTTTTCAATAGTTCTTTTTTAAACGGCTTTTGAAATTTAAATTAGCTGGTGTTAACTTTTTGTGACTTTTGTGACTTTTTGCTCCGACTTCAGGAGGCTTTGAATAACGACGGACATGATCCTGACACATACTCCTTTGACGTTGACGAGGAAGATCAGATAAGTACTGGCAGTGACATGGCTGACATAATGCAATCCTTCTGTCGAAAATGGGCGAACAAAAGAATAGCCTTGAACAAAATCTGAAGAATAAATTCGACGAACAAAAGAAAAATCTAGAAGAACAAAACAATAACCTTGAACAAAATTTGAAGAATAAATTCGACGAACAAAAGAATAATTTAGACGAACAGAAGAATAGCTTCGAACAAAAAATGGACGAACAGAAGAAAAATCTAGACGAATAAAGGAAGAGCTTGTAGGGCCTTCACCAGAAAATAGATGAACAAAATAATAATCTAGAAGAACAAAAGAACATTCTCCAGCAAAAGTTTGAACAAATCGATGACAAATTTGAAATGAAAAAATAGAGAAAAATGTTGGCGACAAATTCGAAGACATGGACAACAAAGTTGAGCAACTGGAAAAAGAGCTCGAAACAGTGCGTAAACAGAAACTCAGAGAATGTTCTTTACAAGGAGAAAAGATTTGAAGCCTCTTTCATTCGATGTCCAGACCTCATGGTCAACTTATAAGAAGCAGAACAACTGGGACAATGAGGAAAAGTGCTTTGCCATAACAGTGGCCTTGCACGGTCCTGCAGCAGAATTGTTGCAAACAATAGGCATCGAAAACCATAAAGATTACGTGGCTTTAGTATAGGCTATCGGGAAACGGTTTGGGTATAGACAAATGCAGGAGGTTTAGAAGGTCCAGTTGCAAAGCCGAATGCAGCAATGAACATTCGAAAAACACTGCAGCAATTCCAAGCAGACGTGAGTAGACTGGCACATTTATCATACCCCACTGCTGGCCAGGAAATTATCGACGAAATGGCAAAGGACGCATTCATAAGTGGAATTGCAGATTGGAAGCTACAGTCAGCAAGGATGGCAGGAATAGAACGCTTGCTGAAGCACTTGACTTCGCCCTGGCGATGGAAGCAGCCAATCAGGGTTCAAAGGTAACACATTTCGACAGGGAAATAGTGTCCGTTGAATGATCCTGCACAAGAATTAGTGCCGAGGAATGAGATATTCCACGGAATAGACGAAGAATGCGCTGCTGGAACCGTAATAAAAGAACATTTGCAAAGGTAGTGTAAAGAACCAGTGCGACAAAAACGCTGCCCTCACTGTGGTAACGAGCAAATGGAGGAAGAAACCGGCAGAAACGGCTATAAAGAAGCCGGTCAATCTTCCCGAAGTCACTAGTCGTCGGGAGCACAAGCTGACGGCCCAAGGACCACCATCCAAGTCTCGTTGGCAAAACGATGCAATAAAAGTCTTCTGGTGGAAGTAGTCAGCGATAAGGAGAGATGGATGGCAACAATAGACACAGGTGCCACGGCCTCAATCATCAGGAGGGATCTTGTGCAGAAGTCTTAGTTGCATAATACCAGCAGTTACAGCTTGCGAATAGCTATAGGAGCAACTATTAAGGTATACGATTAAGTTCGATAAAAATCCAGCTGGCTGGAATAACATTCTCTCACGCATTTCTAGTGGCTGACATATGTGATGAGTGTATCATTTGTACAGACTTCATGGGAGAACATGGACTAGTAGTAGACTTGGGGGCACAAACCCTGAAATACAAAAACATGGAGATACAAATGATATACGGAAATGCCAATACTTCAGATTCTAGAGCCTTCGTCGGAAGAAATAATTTGGGAAAAGTGGAAGGTGGGCTTGGTATCCACCGATTCTATTTAATGGAGCCAAAAATCGGAGAGTCTTTATGGTGGGAAAGACCTAAGTGGAACCAAAGAACAACATGGTTCCTGTAAGGATTCTAAATCCAAAGAGATTCAGTGTAAATGTGAATAGGGGGGAGATAGTGGGAAAATGTGTATCTGTTGAGGCTATATTGAATACAACGGAAACAAATGGTACAACACCCGTCGTAACAGTTCATAGCATAAAAATCAAGAACAAAATTCTCAGCCTCTGTAATCTGGGCGAAGATCAGCGAGTCCTGGCAGAAAAACTAATCCGTGAGTACGCTGATATATTTGCTACACAAGACGGAGAATATGGACATACGCACATTGTTCTACACCATATTAACACCGGAGATGCTGGACCAATCTGTCAATCTGCAAGGCGTCTACCATTGGGAAAGCAAGCAGAAGTTGCCGAAATGGTATCGAAGGTGAAAGTTGAAGGACTGATTGAAGAATCGCAAAGTCCATGGGCATCTCCAGTGGTCCTCGTGAAGAAAAAAGATGGCAGCACGAGGTTTTGTGTACATAGACTACCAATGTCGCAACGATGTCACCAAAAGGGATAGCTACCCACTTCCGAGACTCGATGACACTTTAGATATGCTTTCTGGAGTGAAATGGTTTTCAACTCTTGCCTTGAAGAGCGGTTACTCGCAGGTAGAGATAAATCGTACGGATCGTGAGAAAACTGAATTCACTACAGGAAGCGGTCTTTGGCAGTTTGCAGTGATGCCGGTTGGACTGTGCAACGCTCCGGGCACCTTCGAGCGGCTAATGGAACAAACATTGCAAGGACTCACGTGGAAAACCTGCCTAGTGTATTTGGACGACGTTGTCGTCATATGCAATATATTCGAGGAGCATCGCGAAAATCTAAGAGAGGTATTTGAGAGGCTGTGAATTTCTCATTTAAAGCTCAACCCACAAAGTGTGCCTTGTTCCGTCCGAAAGTAAAATATCTGTATCACATTATATCATCATTACATATGGTATATGGTATCATTATCTGATGGAAAACAATGCTTTTCCTATCAACTTTATCAATTTTGGAATAGGGACATTATCTCTCTACAGGAACAAGTTTTTCTCTGTAAGGCATCTATAAAAAAACTGCTGTCTATTTTTGTGCAACTATTTTTTTATTTTTTAATTTTTAAGAAAATCAACCAAAAGGCTTTAAATGCTTATAGTAAATATATAGTTAATATGCATGTAAAATCTGCAAAGAAAAAGGCATTAAATGAATGGCTAAACTAAAATGTAAACTTTTTACTTATATGTTCAGAGATGTCGATTTAAGGGAGAACAATAATTACAAAAATAAAAGATGACAAATAAAAGTCCACGACACATGTTACTCCGGCGGTAGTTTATTCGCAGCTGTCCTCTTTGGAGTTGCTTGGCAAGTAATATAAACATACATACATGGTACGGAAAAGGAATTTACAAAACCACTATTCGAAATAAAATACTAATTGAAAGAAAGTACTAATTGAAAGAAAACAATATTGTTGGGGCATAGTTCATACATAAATAATAACATAAAAAACACGTTTATGACAACCGGCCCTTCCTGATAAAAAGTCGTCCCGAGTTGGTGTGGAAGTCATTAAAGACCCTTCATTAGAGTTGTGTCATCTTCATCATTGGTTGTAATCCTTATCGATTTCTGGGTACAACTCACACCATTTCTTAATTTTATCGCAACTGGCGTTGGTACTAGATTTCCGCTGATTTCGTTGAGCATCTTCGAGATCTTCAATGACGTAACATTCTAACATTCGAATCGAAGTACTTTTGTGATATGGCCCCGGTATTTGACCTTTAGCTTTCAGGGCTCTCCGGTACTTGGCAAAGGACTTTCAATGAGGACGAGATTACCTTGACTGTATTTGTGTGGTTTTTTATGCTTTGCATCAAACCTATCTTTCCACACCTTTCTCGCTGGCTCAATGCTCCTGATAGCATCCTGGTGCCGTTCATGAAGAGAAAGGTGGTTGGTGTCTATATCATCATCCTGTAATGCAGCCAGAACTTTTCTGCATTGGAAAACCAAAAATAAGATCCATTGGTGAATATTTTGTCGTTGAATTGACATTGGTATTCAGAGTCCATTGAAGCCTTCGTAAATTAGTATCCTAGTGCTTCACGTTAGCTGTTGACGCTCTGAGTAAAGCTAAGAAAGAATGATTAACGTGCTCAGCCAGCCCATTTGCTCGCGGGGTTCTGACAGCTACTTTAATGTGTTGAACACCATTCTCCTCCCAAAAATTGTCGAAAGAAGTTGACGTGAATGCTGCTCCTCGGTCCGTTCGAATTTTTTTCGGCTTCACAAATTGTAAAGTTAGATGATTTAACGCATCAATAACTGGCTTCATTTTAGTAGATTTCACAATGGTTCAAAGCGGTCCATATGTAAAATTTCAAACGGGATTTTGGAAATTTCCATGCCGTAGAATTCACATTTCTTTTAGCACTTCGACTAAAACAACATTGTACACATGACTTCATGTAGCCCTTGATGAAATGTTTGCCTCTTGGAAACCAAAAGTGTTGATTAATGCGTTTTAAAGTACTTGCCAAACCTGGCTGATCTATGTCATCATGACAAAACTTCACCCATCGCATGCCTGAGCAACAATTTTTCCTCTACGCCCTTGTTATACAGTATATATATTTTTTTTTAATAAAAAGTCTGTTTCGATTTTTTTTTCTTTGATCAGACTTAACTCCAGTTGTCAAAACTTCAACAATTTGACAAAATTTTGCGTCCTGCTTCTGCATAGTGAGAAACGAATCTTCGTTTGACAAATTAATGTTCATCAAGCATTCACTGACATCTTCGGGAACATTTGACGCTTCCACAGAAACTCGACTCATTGCATCAACGTGACACATGGGTATACCTGGATGATGAATAATCTCGTAATCGTGCTCTTGCATCCTCAACAGCCAACGAGAAACTCTAGGTATCATAGGGGGTTTCGCCTTTAAACTTGATACAGAAGTAAAATGTTTGTCTAGTACATAAAGTCGAAATCGTTGACATGCTTCGACGACAGCTAGGACCTCTAAGCTTGTACCCGTCATAATTTTTTTGTGCGTCATTGCACAAACAACTGAAGTAAACGATTGGTTTTAAAGCCCCATCAGTTTCTTCTTGAGGAACTATTGTAGCAATACCAACACTGCTAGCATGTGTGTATTTGATGATCTTTCACAAAATCATTAATACCTAGAATCGGTTCTTTTATCAGACGTTAAATTAGATGGATAAATGCTATATTGCAGTCAACTGACCATTTAAATGCATCATTTTTCTATGAAAGATGTGATAACGGTGCTGCGGTGTGTGCTTGGTTTGCTATAAATTTGGGAAAAGACTTGTTAGTCCCAAGAATCAGCGTATCTCCGTGACAATCGTAGGAATTGTAATTTTTTTATTGTATTAATCTTTCGCTAACCTGGCTTAATCCCATCTGCATTCAACTCATGACCCAAAAACGTACTACTCCTTTTCATGACGCTATATTGCAGTCAACTGACCATTTAAATGCAACATTTTTCTCTGAAAGATGTGATAACGATGCTACGATTTGTGCTTCGTTTGCTATAAATTTTCGGAAAAAAACTGTTAGTCCCAAGAATCAGCGTATCTCCGTGACATTCGTAGGAATTGGAATTTTTTATATTGTATTCATCTTTTGCTAATCTGGCCTAATCCCATCTGCATTCAACTCATGACCCAAAAACGTAGTACTCCTTTTCATGACCGATCATTTGAACAAGCGAAGTGTTATCCCTTCTCGTTTTATGATTTCAAGGAATTCTTTTAATTTGTCCAGACCTTCTTCAAATGAATTTAAAGCGACTATGACTTCATCCATGTAACTAACGACTTTGGATTTTGTTGGCTCGATCAAAACATTCATCATTTTGTGCAACATGCAAGGAACCCGAATGGCATACGATTAAATTTAAAATGGCCATTATGAGTTAAAAATGCCGTATTGCTTCGAGTTTTCTTCAAGTTCTTACTACAAGGGTGGACAAAACCGTCCGCCATAGGCATCGGCCATAGTTGCTTATCGGTGATAGTATTTAACTCTTGATAATCCACATATAGTTTATCTTCGCCGTTTGACTTCGGAATTAAAACAACCGGCGATGCGTATCTAGATGTTGATGGTCGTACGATATTCAGTTTTAACAATTCCGTGATGATATTTTCAACAACGTTTTAGTATCGTCATCGTATATGGCTTCTTCGCGATCAGTTTTGCAGACGTAACTGATACAACCATTTTTAATGATAGATTTTTCACGATTTCCACTAAAATTTTCACCGAAACAGTTTCAAAATTCGTTTTGCATTGCTACGAGCCTACACTTTTCATTTATCGTAAGAGTATCATCCATGTCGATTTTATCTTTGTTGATGGGAAATATTTCACATTTATCCTTTTCAATTATCAGTCGGCCTCGTGATAGAATATCTGATTATTATGCCGAATTTCATAACATCGTTTTCGACTATCAGTAGTTTACTTTTTAACTTGATTATCAATGATTATTGACGTAATGATTAAATCGCGGCTTTTAATTTCACCACCAGCAAACCCACGTAATATTTTTTCACATTCACATATTACATTTTTCGACCACATGTCGTTTAATGATCGAATAAGAACTGCCCGAGACAATCAGTGCATTGCACTTAACACCGTTCACGAGGATTACTTTAATAATTGGTTCTTTAGGTTAATGTCCAAGGAGGAGGTTTTAATCGCATTAACCGACTTTTGTTTTCATGTGATGTTGACAAACATGTATCACAACCCACTTTTCGTTGGGGCTTAGGACACTTTCCAGATATATGACCACGATTATGGCAGTTATAACAAATCAGGCCGGTCTTTGTACTTTTTTTATTTTCACTATGAGCAGGCTTATTAATTGCATTATGATTGCTTTTGTTACACCCATGTGGTTGTGTGTTTGAAATTTGTGCTTTCTTTGAATTACCGACTACACTATAAAGCGTTTGCAGTAAGTCCGAACACTTTGCAAATATCATCATATAAGCCATTGATTACTTTTCTGATGATCGACTTATAATCTAGATTTCTGCGACGACCCAAGGTAATTACCCGATAGAAATATTCCACAAAGCTTTCGGTTTTGCTTTCGCGCATATTCATCATTTGCAAGTGAATATCTGCGTTATTTATTACGCAAGAGAAATCATTGAAAAAGACGACAACTAAGTCATTCCATTCCATTGAAAAACTGGACACGAGTTAATCCACTCCTTTGCATCCACATCAAATACTTCATTCGCCTCGACTTGAGATGGTTCGTCTGTACCAACACATCGGAACCCGTTTGTTAATTGCATTGGTATACAATTCGATGAAATATACCCGTTTTTATATGCTGAGTTTGAATTCGCCGTTGGTGTTGCTATGGCCGTCGTTGACACCGTATTTGTGATGCCTGTCATTACAACTACATCATTTGAAGAATTGGTAAAACCTATCCCTGTTGTACACAGTTGCAAAAGAGATAACAACGGCGAACGCAAATCATCAGTTTAGTTCAGTTTATATGCATTTTTTTTATTAGCTTAATTAACTTAAAACTATCTTATTCTAACTTACTGGCACATATATATTTTTTTTTCATGTTTTTGTTTTATTAATTTTTTTTTTTGTATTTATGTATTTTTTTTCTTAAAAACTAACTTAATCCTACCTAAAACTATGTAAGTCGGCCAAGGCTAATAAAATAGTCAGACGACCGACTTTGCTTCCTATAGAGCTACCTAGTACTGGAGGGATTGGACGACGAAACTTCCCCTACTTCAATTAGCCACCAAAATTGTTGGTGCTGCCGAGCAACAACCCTCATGTCGCGACTCCCTACCGCCCTACTGAACCGGAGACGCTCCGCACTGCCATGTGCGACGTCTCTGTCGTAGTTGAGTCGCCTGTCCGCAGCTGTTCGAGGGACGTGGAAGATTAGCGACACCGCCAATCTGTCCTGGATCAGACCTTTACTATCTACATAGAGGAACACCAAAGCGAACTCTTTCGTGATACATATAATTGGGGTAGAAAGACCCGGAGATCAGGTTGTTCGACGAGCTCATTGCTCTTGCAAGGTGCCTTCGAATCAATTCAATAACAAAATTGTTCAGTCTTATTAGGTTCGCCCTATTGTACAAGACCTCATTACGATAGAATTTTATGTACTCAGACTCTGGTGTTCTGTATAAGCGAAGACAAGTCCTAAGACATGCCTTCTCAAACACTCGAATCTTTTCCAAACTTGCTCTCACGTTGAACCACACGGGACATCCAAATACAAGCATAGGCCGGATAAGGGCCATGTAGAAGACCACCTTCACCCCCGCATCGAGTTGGCTGTTATAAAACAGTCTCTTTGTAAGGGCAAAAGCACCTTTGGCTCTGGCCAGAGCAACATCTATATGTTTGTTAAAATACAGATATTGATCTAGACAGATCCCAAAGTATCTGACTACATTTCGACAAGTAAGTGGCTGTCCGTGGTGCCTCACGATCGAGATCTTTCGCCAATTCTTTCTGGTATCCCTAGAGGCCCCAGACAAAGGTGTCCTAAACAGAATGGTTTCCGACTTCTGAAAGTTGACTTTCAACTTCCAGTCATCGCAATATCGCCTAATTTTGTCGAAGTCACGCTGCAAAAGTATATTAATGACCTCAATCTTTGGACCCGATCTGTACGCGATTATGTCGTCTGCGTACGCTATGGAATGGAGAAGTGAACCTATCAGATCACTTGTGTAAATGTTGAATACGATCGGCGAGTTTACCGCACCTTGTTGCAGACCGTTTTTAATGTTAAATGTTCCAGCAGAAGTTACATCGGCTTTATTCACGATGAACTGTCACTGGAGAGCATATCAAAAAGAATATACAGCAGTGGTTTGCTAATGCCCAACCTGTCCAGCTTGAAAAAGAGTCCCTCTAACCATACGGTATCGAAGGCCTTCTCCAAGTCAATCAGGCAGGCACCAGTGCCCTGTTTCTTGCCTTTGTTCCATTAGATATCAGAAACCAGTTTGAATGATATCATGTCCCGCCTTGAAACCGAATTGATTATCTGGAACTATATGTTTGTCCTCAACCCACTTAGTCATGACTCTATTGACCACCTTTTCGAATACCTTACTAATGTTTGGAAGAAGACTGATTGAGCGGAGATTCGCCGGATTGGAAGTATCTTTATCCGTTTTGGGGATGGGATGTACCACCGTAGTTTTCCAATGCGCTGGATAATGTGCATTATTTATTGCATTATTAAACAAGGTGGTATAAATGTTCACCGTTTCTAGAGGGAGATGTCGAAGCACAATGCTCGGTATTTCATCGGTTCCCACTGATTTCTTACTTCTAAGTGATTTGAAGATCGTTTGGAGCTCCTCCTTCGAAATGAACGGGGGTAGTACTCTATTGTTGGTGATGACATTATTTGCCATATTCTCGTCACTGAACTGGGTGAAACCCGAGCTCTCGAATCGCCAATTCACAATTTCATTTCGAAGGCAGGAATTATGCACAAGGACTCGATTCTCCAGTTCGTGGTTCGGGCCAATGCTGTCATTCGCCTTATACACTTCCTGGAAAGTCGCTCCTATAGCCTCAGTTCAGTTCAGTTTAAATGCATTTTTATTTAACTAATTAATTTACTCTTACATGCTAGACAAAAAAATGCTTAAAAATTAGCCTAAATAACTTACAAATAATCTTATTTTAACTTACTGGCCCCACGAAGGGCGCTCTAAGCTAAACCTAACACTTAAACTATGTCTTTCGCCGAATCCTACAGTCTAATTTTATATTCCATTTAACATTACTTAATACTAGAACTAAGAAAATAAATTTTAACTAAAAACTTAGTAAATGGACTGTTTTTTTATATTATAAAAACTTATAGACTACCTAACCTACTTAACCTACTTACATCTAATACATACACATACACACATATACATATACATCCATAATACCTATATACTTAATATATAAGTATATACATATATATATATTTTATTTTATTTTTTTTAATTTTTCATTTTTTTTTTTTTTGTGTTGTTAACATGTTCCTCCATCCCACATACATTATCACATATCCGATTTATACCTCCTACATTAGGTATCTCTAGTATCTAAGCCACTCTTCAGACGACAATTGTGAAATAAAGACCTATCGACAATGAAGATTTTTATTAACAGAACACAAACCTTAACGCAGAGCGTTTTTTCGAACACGGGTGTCTATCAGTGCCCCATGCGGGCACTCTAAGTTAAAAATAATACTTAAAATTATATCTTTGGACGTTTATGACGGGTTTTATTTTTATTCTTACACTGTCTTAACTAAAGCTTAAACTAAGAAAACATTTTTAAAAACGTAGTACATGGACTCTTTTAATTTTAATTTTATTCTACAACTTAAAACTAAAAGCCTACATACTACCTAAAAATAAATCTTAATCTACTTTCATCTATTACAAATATAGACATACAAAAATATATATATACATAATATATAAATATATGTATATATATATATTTTTTTAATTTTTTTTTATTTATTTTGTTTTTGTTTTTATATTTTGTTTTTCATAAAATCTAACTTAAAACTAACTAAAACCTATGTAAGTCGGCCAAGGCTAATAAAATAGTCAGACGACCGACTTTGCTTCCTATAGAGCTACCTAGTACTGGAGGAATTGGACGACGAAGCTTCCCCTCCTTCAATTAGCCACCAAAATTGTTGGTGCTGCCGAGCAACATCCCTCATGTCGCGACGCCCTACCGCCCTACTGAACCGGAGACGCTCCGCACTGTCTCGACGTCTCTGTCGTAGTTGCGTCGCCTGTCCGCAGCTGTTCGAGCGACGTGGAAGATTAGCGAAACCGCCAATCTGTCCTGGATCAGACCTTTACTATCTACATAGAGGAACGCCAAAGGGAACTCTTTCGTGATACATACTCGTATAATTGGGGTAGAAAGCCCCGGAGATCAGGTTGTTCGACGAGCTCATTGCTCTTGCAAGGTGCCTTCGAATCAACTCAATAACAAAATTGTTCACTCTTATTAGGTTCTACAATTAGGTTGTAGAAGACCACCTTCACCCCCGCATCGAGTTGACTGTTATAAAACAGTCTCTTCCGGAAAGATGCTCCTATAGCCTCTTGCGGATCCTCGATCACAAAGAAGTTGTCATCATCAACAGCCTCATTTGGATCTATGCCTGCTCCTACCAGTATTTGTTTTTTGTTCGTCGTTCGGGCGATTTTAAGACATGGAAGGTCGTTCTGATCATTTCTCCGAAATATTTTATTTATTTGCAGGAATATATTCGGGTTGCTGGTATTTACAGCCCAAATTTTACTGTTCCAATACAAACTTACAGATGCTCTGTAATTTTCCTTTATTAATGTTTGGAGGTTTTTGATCGACGATTTCAATGTCATGATCTCCGGGTTATGTCTGTCAACAAACTGTCTGTACAAGGTCTTAGTCTTGAGAGCAGCCCACTTTTATGTCGGTGCAGTGCTTCAATAGTTGCATTGCGGAATAAGTGTTCGTCGTCAGTGTGTTGATACCGAGGTATCGTTTTTTCCATTGTTCGTTTAATTGTCTCGTACATTAGTTTTAGACACCTGTCAATCTCCTCGTTTGATAGATTTCTGTTGAACGGTGGGTAGAGCGAATTCGAGGAGAGTGCTCTCGTCAGTGTTCTGGTGAAGTGTGTCCAACGCACCCTACTATAATTGTAGGAATGCCTTTGGACAGACTCATCTAATTCCGCAATTTTATTGGGAACAGTTATTTCGGTGCTGAGACCGCAATAGTCACTGTCATACAAGAAAGTGCGTAGACAGTTTATAGTTTGTTGGTTAGTGCACGTCAGTTGTATTCGTGAGTCGAACAGCAGGAGATCCAAATAGGACCCGTGTCTGGGAAACGACGGACTATCCGTCGTTTTAAGCCCGAGTCGATACATTATACTGTGCTGACCCACCAATTGAATAGTAGGTTCCCTCTAGTGTTTGGTGTATTATTTCCCCAATCACTATGTTTGGCGTTGAAATCTCCGCCGATAGTATAATAGTTGTCTTCCAATTCCAGCCTCAGCAATCGAAAAAGTGTCACGAGCCCTGAGGTGAATAAAGTGGATTGAGTGGCCTTAGGTGCATAGACAGACACCATGTACAACCGCTTTCCACTACGGAGGGGGATATACATGATGCATGCTTCCAGCACCTGGAACCTACGTAGTACACGACTGTATACTCTTTTAAAACGTATACCTTTTCGTACGAAAATCGCAACTCCTCCCACCTGAATGGAGTTGGGTCAGTTTCTCCGTAGTATTTTTTATCTTCTGTGCCTCATTTTGTGTCTTTTGGTAAGTTTAGTTTCGCTAACCAAAAGCACATCAGGGGCTTCGTCTTTAAGCAACTTAAATAGTGCAGCTCGTCGTTCTAACCTGATCAGTGAATTAACATTCACTGCAAGGACCTTTAGGGTCTGCTCCGCCACGTACGCACCCATTACGACAAAAGGTGCGTTAAGCCAGGCAGCAGCGCGTATATTTTATCCACCCGCGCGGCCTGTTCAGTTATATGACGTTGAAGCTGAGCCATCTGCCCCTGGATAGAGAGCAAGATAGCTAGCATGACAGGTACTGGTTCCGGTTCTCTGGGCGCTGGGGCCTGAGAAGCAACCATCGCTTGCTGTACCGTATTTCCGCTACCTGCCGCCATTTGGGCGTAGGTAACATGGGGAGTAACGGTTGGAGTTTGTGTATGCACGGGTGGACGTTTAACTTCCACTTTCTGCTGCCGAGCCAGATGACACAATCTGGTAGTCCAGGACTTTGATGCTCCTTAGACCATCCAATTTGCTATTGGGGGTCAGCTGAAGCAGAAAGAATGGTAGCTTCCGCTTCTCCCTTTTGGGTCTAGCTGTGACGGATGGCTTAACCCCCACGAATTTGAGCTCAGCGCACTCCTTCTCTTTGAGCAGTGCGAGGAGTTCCTCCGGATCAGTAGACGGCTCTAACCCCCTCAGCAGCATAGTTTTCACCCTTCGGTGTGAAGGAGAAGAACTCCGTCGTCGGGTCCTTCAATAATAGTTTTATCTTATTATAGCGCTCCACTGAGTTGCAGTGAATCGCATATCTATACTTAATCTCTTAATAAAAAAATTATTGCCTATGGCAGACTTACATAACTGGATTGTGTCTTGCAGTTCCATCTTGCACTCTTTGTTTTTGTCTCTGTTGCTGTTCTTGGTGTTGTTGTTGCTGTTTTTGTTGCTGTTGTTTCTGCGGCTTTTGCTGCCTTTTTTGTAGCTGTTTCTGTTGTTGTTGTTATTGTAACTGAGGCTTAGGTTGCTGTTTTTGTTTCGGCAATCTTTGCGGATTAATCAGCTGAGGTTGTTGCTGTTCCAATTGCTTTTTGGATTGCTTCATTTGCTCGTGTTGGTAGGTATTTTTCTGCTCCCTTTCTCTTCTTGCCATTTGTTTGGCTTGTATGTCAATTACCTGTTGCTCTAGCATTTTGATGCTACTATTCAGCGACTCGACTTGTTCATCTTCGTCATCTGAATCTGAGGCTGCCAATGTGACGAAACTGTTGCTTCCTTCCACGTAGCGGTCCTCCCTCACATCGGACATTGATGTTGATATTTATTTACATCAACCGGCATCTTTTGCGTTGAGGTAGATAGGACAGGGCGCTTTGCAGGGCTGGGAGTTCGTTTTAGCTTCCTCCTCCTCTTTGTTGTCGTCTGTACTGACCCCTCTGCTGGATTAGCAGTCTGTGCTGCGTAGTCAGACGATAACATTACGTCATCCACTTTGCCCGTTTTTTGTCGAGGGGGTCGCTCGTTGTTTTCCATCACGTGATACTTTTACCGTGCTTTAATTATATTGGAAATTAAAGAAAACAAAAGAGAAAAAAAAAAAAAAAACGATTCGGGAAAATCGGGGTTCGAACCCACTACCTCTAATACCGTGACTGTGGAACACTCGCACTAGGCTACTGGGGCCCTAACACACACTATGTCTAGGTGCTAATTTATGCTTTCTTTCTATTTAATTTGCTCGCAAGCTGAAGCACTTCTTGTCGCGATGAAAATCAGTGAACAACTGAGTAAGGAATGGGTGATTTTAATTTCGTGGCCATTAATAAGCACTGAAGTAGGGACTGGACGCAAATCATCATTACTTGTCTTGTTCAGCAGAATTACTGTAGCAGAATTTTGAGCAGGCCATTACACCTACTGTTGAGTTAATGTTTCCATTAGCCGTTGGAGATTACCGACCTGTAGATTTATAATCTCCGCATTTACATTATTACTCCCCAGGATATTTTGGCCACATGTGGGGTTCACTAACGTTGCTGATGGCGATCCACGTAAGACATCCAGCGTGTTCTGGAAATCGTCGTCTGTGGTGTTCATTTTCGGGACTGATATCGCAGCACTTGAAACAACTACAGCGGGTCCAGGTGGAGAGGTTTCACGATGATAACTGGCGTCCTCAAAACGTTCCAATCGGTCGATCGTTGATACTGATGACGAAGCAGCACCATCAACAATCTTTCGGCAGCTCCGTAACTTACGCAACATCAACTCGGCTTTTTTTTTTGACCCTTAGTTTATAAATACTATGCACTTTTATATATTGTAATTTTAGTTATTCGCTATTTCCTACTCAAGGTTTATCCCACTTCTGATATTTTGTCATAGATGTCGATTGGAGAACAATAATTACAAAAATTAAAGATGATAAATGAAAGTCCACGACACATGAGTTTATGTTGCTATGGCTAAAATGTTAATTTCAGAAAAACGTTGTTGAATTGGATCCGACCCAGTTTTGGTTAATCAAATACTGTTTTTCACATTCCAATATAAATCAAATTGAAATTTGTAAGGTGAGAGAACTGTCATAAGAAAGTATTAAAACAAATTAAATCGAATTTGTTTATTTTACTATAAATTACGAATTACATACTTATTGCCATCATTCTGCCCTTTTCTATTGCCCCTCTTTTTCATAGTTGTCATCTCCCAATATGCTGTCATTTAAGAAGCTCGCCTTTGGCTTGCAAAGGTGTACTCAATGTACTCAGTGTAGTGTGCAGTATTTTCACGAATACCCATTTATAAATACAAGTTCTTTATGAGTACACTGCACTAAGTGTTTCGTTGAAAATGGGTGAAATACTCATTTAGTAGCTAAATATCAAGAGATTAATTCATTTTACTTTTCAAGCTATGAGTGCAGTAACGAAGTGTAAGAGAAAAAGGCATTAAATGTATGGCTAAACTAAAATTTATACGTTTTGGAATGGACTGTAATTTATGTTTTTATTTTACATATGTATATATTGTTGATTTTTATATTGAAACAGTGTTGTGTATGGGTAATATAATATTTTTTTTTTAATAATGAAATACAATATATGTTTAATGTATAAATGTGTTTAATGTACTGTACAACAAAATTGTTACCAAAAAGCGTCCACACTCGATGACGATTGAAAAAGAAAGAGATTGAATTTACGTTACATAAATGTATCGAACAAGTAAGAAAATGAATGCAATGAGAAACAATGCAAAAAAACTAACGTTAAATTCGGACTTGTTTGACAACTTAATCAAAAATTTAATAAGAGAGGGACATTTATTAATTATTGTTATGTCAAATAGTGTGCAGCATATTTGTTTGTGCATTCGTGCTGCATATTACTAAACAGTAAACTTTTTACTCACATTTCTTTAATTAGCATTCGATTGTTCCACTCTTGAAACGATTTTGTCAGAACTGATGTACCCTAAATATTGAATCTGCAAAGAGAAAGGCATTAAATGTATTGTAAAATGTTTGTGTGGGTAAAAATGATAGAACTTATTCTTTTCAATACAAATCCCTTTATTCAGTACAGTTACAATTCACTATTTAATTGTTTCTCTCAGTACAATCCAAATTCTCAACCGCTTACACTTTTCTTATCTTTTACTTAAACCACTTAATCACTTCTCCTAATTAGCACTTCAAATTTCACTTTAGAACCGATTTGCATACCTTGGGGATGCTGGTATTTATACTCGAATGACATACTTTGAGAACAATCCTCGCCATCCAGCGTCCCATACAATTTCCAATTTGCTAGAAAATTCGATTCCACTCTCCAGTCGAGACTTTGTTATTCCAGAATCGAAATCTTCTGATCTTCGAGTATCGACATTTTCTGCTATGTGAATCTAGATGTCGCTGCTCACATTTAAGTGGTTATCACATTGCTCCCTCCCTACAGTTGTTCGTCCCGAACAACTTCGTCATTCAGCATCCCGTTGAAATGACACATTCTATCCAAATGGACCACTTTCAATTTTCCTCGATCCCCACGCTGGATCCGGTAGACAACGTCATTAATGCGGGTTATCACCTTGTATGGACCTTCCCAGTCCTGTTGCAATTTTGGTGATTTTCCTTTCTTACGCTGAGGATTATACAGCCAAACCAGATCTCCTTCGTTGAAACCGGAAGATTTCGCCTTGATATCGTACCTAGTTTTCATGCGGCTGCTTGCTAGCTTCATCTTTTCTCTGGTGTCTTCATGCAATTTACGAATCCTGCGGCGTAAGTCATTCACGTACTCGTTCACCTCTTTGGGCTCCGTCGGTGGGGATCCGAATTTTGCTTCACTTGGCAAGCGAATTGTTTGACCAAATAAGATCTCGGATGGTGTGTGCCCTGTTGAGCTATGGTCCGCGTTTCGGTAGGCCATTAAGAAGAGGGGTATGTGTCGATCCCAATCCCGCTGGCAGTTGTTGACAACCTTAGATAGATGCTCATTCAAGGTCCGATTGAATCGCTCGGCCATTCCATCAGACTGAGGGTGTAGTGGCGTTGTCCTTGTCTTTCCTATTCCCAAATATTGGTATATTTCCTGGAAGACTTTTGATTCAAAGTTTCGCCCTTGATCATAGTGCAGCTCCATTGGGACCCCAAATCTTCTCACCCAGTTGTTGACTATCTGTTCGGCTACGGTCTTAGCCTCTTGATTTGGGATGGCAAACACTTCCGGCCACTTACTGAAGTAATCTATGACCACGAGGGTATATCGGTTACCATTAAAGGTTTCGGTAAACGGCCCAGCGATGTCGATGGCTATTCGTTCGAAAGGTGCTCCGACATTGTATTGTTGCGTTTGTCCATGTGGCTTTACTTTTGGACCCTTGGTAGCCGCACACCTTATGCACTTTTTGCACCAATTCTCAACATCTTGTTTAGCGCTTAGCCAATAGAAACGTTCCCTTACCTTTTCCAACGTCTTGTTTATTCCCAAATGGCCTACTGAGATTCCGTCATGTATTTCATGGAGCACTTGGTTGACTCTGGACCGTGGCACAATTAGCTGCATACGAGATGTTGTCCCATCTGCACTTTCCCATTTTCTTTTCAGCAATCCATCTTGCACAAAAAGCGAGTCCCACTGTGCCCAGTATGCCTTCAG
Source organism: Volucella bombylans (assembly GCA_949129095.1). Classification (NCBI taxonomy): domain Eukaryota; kingdom Metazoa; phylum Arthropoda; class Insecta; order Diptera; family Syrphidae; genus Volucella; species Volucella bombylans. Next base: position 279,326,107 of record OX422140.1, read on the forward strand.
AGTTTGGCTCCGATCTGATATCTGCTGCCAGCTTGGTCTTTCCTCGTGTTCCTTCCAGGCCAATATTGGTTCGATGTCATTGTCTGCCTGTTGGGAGGAACGGATTTCGTCTATACTCCAACTCTCTATTGGCTCAGTCCTGATCATTTGGACAGTTGCCTGTTTTTCCCTTCTTTATGGTTGCAGTGTTCGCATTTTATTCCGCACGGTCGACGAGGGAAAGCATGAGCATTTGAGTGGGGTGTTCCCTTGTGGTGTTGCACTTCAAAGTCGTAGCCCTGCAACTGCTCGATCCATCTTGCAACTTGGCCTTCAGGGTTCTTAAATTGGAGTAGCCATTTCAGAGCTGCGTGGTCTGTCCGGAGAATGAACTTTTGTCCGTAGAGGTACTTATGGAAATGCTTCGTAGCCAGAAGCTCGCGCCGGGTTACACAGTAGTTTCGTTCAGGTCTGGAGCGTACTTTGCTGTAATATGCGACCACTTTCTCTTGACCGTCATGAACTTGGGAGATCACAGCTCCGACCCCAACATTGCTAGCGTCTGCGTCCACGATGAACATTTTTCCGGGCGTCGGGTAACCCAAGATGGGGGCATTGCACAGCTGTCGCTTCAGTTCTTGAAATGCTTTTTCGCATTCTCCAGACCACCTGAACTGTCGGCCTTTTTCTGTAAGTTGATGCAGGGTCTTTGCAATGCCAGCAAAATCCTTTACGAACCTTGTGTAATACGTGGCGAGTCCCAAAAAGCTTCTCAGTTGGTGTTTATCTTTTGGAGAGGGCCAACTTTTCACGGCTTCGATTTTGTCAGGATCCGTGCTTACTCCTTCCGCTGATATAATGTGACCCAGATATTTTACTTCCGGACGAAACAAGGCACACTTTTCCGGGTTAAGCTTTAAATGAGCACTTCGTAGCCTCTCAAACACTTCTTTTAGATTTTCGCGGTGCTCCTCGTACGTCTTACCTATGACGATAACGTCGTCCAAATATACTAGGCAGGTTTTCCAGGTGAGTCCTTGCAATGTTCGTTGCATTAATGGCTCGAAGGTGGCCGGAGCGTTGCACAGTCCAAACGGCATCACTGCAAACTGCCAAAGACCGCTTCCTGTAGTGAAGGCAGTTTTCTCACGATCCGCACGATTTATCTCTACCTGCCAGTAACCGCTCTTCAAGTCAAGTGTTGAAAACCATTTCGCTCCAGAAAGCATATCCAAAGTGTCATCGATTCTCGGAAGTGGGTAGCTGTCCTTTTTAGTGACATCATTGAGACGTCGGTAGTCTACACAAAATCTCGTGCTGCCATCTTTCTTCTTCACGAGGACGACTGGAGATGCCCACGGACTTTGCGATTCTTCAATCACTACCTCAGCTTCCATCTTCGACGTCATTTCGGCAACTTCTGTTTGCTTTGCCAATGGAAGACGCCTTGCAGGTTGACGGATTGGTCGAGCGTCTCCGGTGTCAATGTGGTGTTGAACAATATGCGTACGTCCATATTCTCCATCTTGTGCAGCAAATATATCAGCGTACTCACCGATTAGTTTTTCTGCCAGGATTCGCTGATCTTCGTCCAGATTACAGAGGCTGAGAATTTTGTTCTTGATTTTTATGCTCTGAACTGTTGTGAACTGAACTTTGGATTTAGAATCCTTACAGGGACCATGTTGTTCTTTGGTTCCACTAAGGTCTTTCCCACCATGAAGTCTCTTTTCTTTTCTGGCTCCATCAAATAGAATCGGTGGCTACCAGGACCACCTTCCACTTTTGACCACAAAATTGCTTCTGACGAAGGCTCTAGACTCTGATTGTTCCAGATGACGACATTTGAGACTGAGGTATTGGCGTTTCCGTATATCATTGGTATCTCCATGTTTCCGTATTTCAGGGTTTGTGCCCCCAAGTCGACTACAAGTCCATGTTCTCTCATGAAGTCTGTACCAATGATGCACTCGTCACATATGTCAGCTACCAGAAACGCGTGAGTGAATGTTATTCTGGCCAATTGGATTTTTATGCGGACTTCACCATATACCTTAATCGTTGCTCCTGTAGCTGTTCGCAAGCTGCAACTGCTAGTGTTATGCAGCCAAGACTTCTGCACACGATTCCTCCTGATGATTGAGGCCGTGGCACCGGTGTCTATTGTTGCCATCCATCTTTCTTTTCCACTGACTATTTCTACTAGAAGGCTTTCGCTGCATCGTTTTGCCAGCGAGACTTGGATGATGGTCCTGGGGCCGTCGACTCCTGCTACCAACTTCTGCCCCGCGAAGTTGGTGCTTAAGCATTTCCCGACTGATGGCTTCGGGAAGGTCGACCGGCTTCTTGATAGCTGTTTCTGCGGGTTTCTTCCTCTATTTGCTTGTCACCACAGTGAAGGCAGTCTTTTCGTCGCACCGGTTCTTTACACTGCCTTTGAAGGTGTCCTATTTTATTGCAATTCCAGCAGCGCATTATTCGTCTATCCCGTCGAGTATCTCGTTCCTCGGCACTAATTCTTGTGCAGGAGCATTCGACAGATGCTACTTCCCTGACGAAATGTGTTCCCCTGGAAGCCTGATTGGCTGCTTCCATCGCCAGAGCGAAGACAAGTGCTTCGGCAAAGGTTCTTTTCCCGGCCATCCTTACTCCTGATAAATGCAATTCCCCTGATAAATGCATCTTTTGCCATTTCGTCGATAATTTCCTGGCCTGCGGTGGGGTATGACAGATGTGCAAGTCTACTCACGTCTGCTTGGAGCTGCTGCAGTGTTTCTCCTCTTTGCTGCGTTCGACTTTGCAATTGGACCTTGTAGACCTCCTGCATGTACTAAAGTCACATAATCTTTATGCTTTTCGATGTCTACTGTTTGCAACAATTCTGCTGCAGGACCGTGCAAGGCCATTGTTAGGGCAAAGCACTTTTCCTCATTGTCCCAGTCGTTTGCACAGGCAGCCATTTCAAACTGCTTCTTATAAGTAGACCATGAGGTCTGGCCATCGAATGAGTGAGGCTTCAAATCTTTTCTCCTTGGACCGCTTAAAGAACATTCTTGCAGTTTCTGTTTTCGCACTGTGTCGAGCTCTTTTGCCAGTTGCTGAACTTTGCTGTCCATTTCTTCGAATTTTTCGCCAACATTCTTCTCTATTGTATCAAATTTGTCATCAACGTTCTTCTCTATTCTATCAAATTTGTCATCGATTTCTTCGAATTTTTGCTGGAGAATGTTCTTTTTTCTTCCAGATTATTCTTTTGTTCATCCATTTTCTGTTGAAGACCGTGCAGATTGTTGGTTTTTTCGTTGAATTTTTCTTCAATGCTGCTCTTCTGCTCGTCCATTTTTTGTTCCAGACTGTTCTGGAGAATGTTCTTCTGTTCTTCCATATTTTTCTTTTGTTCATCCAGCTTTTGTTCGAGGCTATTCTTTTGTTCCTTCAGATTTTGTTCGAGGCTATTCTTTTGTTCTTCCAGATTTTTCTTTTGTTCGTTGAGACTGTTCTTCTGTTCGTCCATTTTTAACAAGAGGAGTTGCATCATCGCAGCCATATCACTGCCGGTACTTGTCTGTTCATCCTCGTCAACATCAAAGGAGTATGCATCAGGATCATGCCCCTCGTTGTTCAAAGCCTCCTGAAGTCGGAGCATCAGGTCACTTTTTCCTCCACTGGCGCTGAGGCTTCTCTTGTTCAACTCGGATTTGAGGTGGACGAGGGTCTGCTGCAATAGTTTTCGACCCATTCTAGCTTTTTCAAATAATCAGAAAAAACGTTTTTTTTTTTGTTTTTTTTTTCTTTTCAATACAATAAGTCCTATCCCACTTCTGACACCAATGTAAGATGTTTGTGTGGGTACAAATAATAGAACTTATTCTTTTCAATACAAATCCCTTTATTCAGTACAGTTACAATTCACTATTTAATTGTTTCTCTCAGCACAATCCAATTTCTCAACCACTTATACTTTTCTTATCTTTTACTTAAACCACTTAATCACTTCTCCTAATTAACACTTCAAATTACACTTTAGAACTGACTTGCATACCTTGGGGATGCTGGTATTTATACTCGAATGACATACTTCGAGAACAATCCTCGCCATCTAGCGTCCCATACAATTTCCAATTTGCTAGAAAATTCGATTCCACTCTCTAGTCGAGACTTTGTTATTCCAGTATCGAAATCTTCTGGTCTGTGAATCTAGATGTCGCTGCTCACATTTAAGTGGTTATCACAGTATCTTGAATTTTCGGCATGAGTCTTATTGTAGTAGGTCCTGTCAAGGAGTGAGGACAAGAACCAGCCCCATCCGGCGAGCCTAGCCGTGCCTCGCAATCATGCCACGCTCCTCACTTTGAGATATCCTTTCCATCCTTCTCATTTCCTTTCCCAGTCCTGTCCACATCCTGGTTTCCTGTCATCTTCTCATATTCAACGCATTCTATAGTCCTATATTTTCCCTGAGGCTATCCTACTAATACCAATTTCTTTCTAATTATTACCTACTACCCTATTATAGCAAACTTATAATGTAAATATGAAAAATGTAAAGTAAAATTCGAAAAATCAAATGTAAATCTACCATTAAGATATGACGTTAACGCCCTCTGTAATTTAAAAAGAGAAAATGAAAAAAATAAAGATGACCACGTTGGTACGACCGACTTCCGGCATTCTTGATTTGTGAACACATGTGGGCAGCCGTCAATATTGTGATAACCACTTAAATGTGAGCAGCGACATCTAGATTCACAGAGCAGAAAATGTCGATACTCGAAGACCAGAAGATTTCGATACTGGAATAACAAAGTCTCGACTGGAGAGTGGAATCGAATTTTCTAGCAAATTGGAAATTGTATGGGACTCTGGATGGCGAGGTTTGTTCTCGAAGTATGTCATTCGAGTATAAATACCAGCATCCCCAAGGTATGCAAATCAGTTCTAAAGTGAAATTTGAAGTGTTAATTAGGAGAAGTAATTAAGTGGTTTAAGTAAAAGATAAGAAAAGTATAAGCGGTTGAGAAATTGGATTGTATTGAGAGAAACAATTAAATAGTGAATTGTAACTGTACTGAATAAAGTGATTTGTATTTAAAAGAATAAGTTCTATCATTTGTACCCACACAAACATTTTACAATATTTTATTTTTTTAAAAAATAAAATTGTTTAATCGCTTTTTTTCGACGAATAATTTTGGTTCTCACATCTCAGGTGTGAGATAAAATCAGCTCAAATCGATAAAATCCGAAAAATAGCTGATTTAACCTGGAAACGGCTGATTTAAGTCACAAACGCACATATCACATTGAGTTCCAACCAAGTGCTGCAGTTACGTTACTGAGGTCATTATATGATAAATTAATAGCCAAGTCAAATCGTGGGCGAGTAGCCCCTGAACCAACCACCGACGACCCAGCCGCCGAATCAGCCGCAGAAACCTCCGAACGCTTCGAGAATGCAAGCGAGGGACCAGCCAGACATCCGACAGCAGCTCTCACCCCAGAAGAAGAAGCGCAACAGTTGGAAGCACAACTACAAAATTTACGCATGCATCAAGAAATCAAACATGGGACATGGAAGGCCGCGCACAACCCAATAGTAACCGCGGCGTTAACCTTGGCCACTTGGAGGGATCGCTCAATCCATTCACAGGGGGGAATAATTGCGATATCCGTAAGTGGTTCAGTGAACACGACAATACGTGGTTTCACATCCGACGAAAAGTGTTTAGGCGAACGGCGACTGCTTAAGGAAATTGATAAGGAGTTCGTAAGCACACTGGGTATTGTCAACTACGCCGAATTGAAACTTTTGGACGACAGGTGACTAATCCAGATATCCATAGGAAGCTGGAGCATAGACAAATCAAACACGGAGAATAATGTCCAGAAATTGTCATCGCTTTTAAAGCCCTATCTGCAAAGATAACCGTTGCTGAGGCAAAGCTGGTGACCTTTATCATCGATGGGTTCGACGACGATAGCGTCAATATAACGTTAGCAAATGACGCCAGAACAATCGCCAATCTTCTGACCAGGCTGGACAGATACCAGCAAAAAGGCACACAACAACTTGCAAGCAAATCCATCAAGGCATCTGTTACCACTGTCAATAAATTAAAATCTGCTGCTGTTAAACCAAAAGAGCTTTTTGAGGTATGCTGTTACAACTGTTCCAAGTTCGGCCACTACAAAAGTAGTTGCATCAATTCAGTGCGACCAGCCAACGCAACGAGATCGGGCATTTTCACCACAGTAGCCCAAGGGCAAATCGAAAGCACCAGAGGATTGTTATAGCAGTTACCAAGGCCATGGAGGATGATCCAGACAGTGAAGAAGAGTTAGTAAGTGCAGTCAGCGCTTTACAATGGTAACTGTTGCTTTCTCAATTAACCAAGCTAGAATTATTGAATACATGAATTGTTACTCACTTTTTCATACCGGTAGTGGAATCAATCTAATTAAAAGGTCAGTCAGGTTTATCCGAAGGACTGAAACCAACGAAGTATTCCGGGATTGGTAAACTTACATCATTTAATACAATGCAGTATTAAGTTTCGAATCGATAATAAGAAAATATTCGTCCACGTATGTATGTACTTCCAGATAATCTGATGACGTTGCCTTTAATTTTGGGACATAGTTTTTTAAGAACCTTTTATATCCATTTAAGCCAAATTTGCAAAGCTAAAAATAAATGTTTTGATACTTTCATAAGACAAATGATTTCAGTCTTTGTGGTATCGCGGGGGACAATTTGTGCAAGATTATAGATCCAGTTGAGTCGCTTTTTCCGAGAATTGGTGAAAGTTGTTGCACTAAGAGAAACACATCTTACTTTTGTAAGTTGAGAATAATCCGCTTTCATACGTCGCAAGTTTCGAAAGATTCAAATGAGTGCAAAAGAGAGAAATAATGAAACAAAAAATACCCAATCAACCAAATTCCCACTGCATGTGGGTAGCAATTTCATTGCAAGTTTGTGACATTTCTTTTTCTCCTTCTTCTTTCTTTTTCGCATTTGCTTCATTACTTCTTTCGCTGTGCTACGAACACAACATTTCAGTATGGCGGATGAACTGAAATGGACCAAAGAATTAACAAGGGGACTCATTTTCAATTATGAAAGACTGAACGCCAAAGATGAAATGAAATAGAACTGTCAAATAACATGCAAACTCAAAGAAGGGGAAAGTCTTCATGTAGAGTTGCGCGCATCACTGAATGACAATTCAAAAGAAAATAACCAGAACATGCGCATTACACACTTGCGACGTGTGAAAGCGGACATAGGAACTGTATTCCTGCTAGGATAGGATCATTAGTAAACTGTAATCGTTTACATAAGAGTTCATAGTGGTAAAAATATAAGAAAACAATAGTGGAATGACAAAATAGTAATTTAGTCACACAGGGTGGTTCAGAGGTTTTAAGAAAATAAATTAATTATTTTAACACTCAAACTGTTATAAAGGTTAAAAAAAATACTTCAGTCGTACATCTTCTAAATTCAAAATTTATTTATATAACTTAAAGCAACAACTCACATAATGGAACGAAATCGCTGAAATTTGTCCTTGGGTAACGCTTCCGCGAAGATATCACCAACTTGGTTTTGTGTTGGCACATACTCCAACTCAAAAATCTTATCTTCGAACTTTTCCCAAATGAAGTTAAATCGGACGACTATAGGTATGTTTAGTTCTCTTATGGAACTCTGGATTCTTTTATTTTTTTTTTTTTTTTATTCAGGAGGCAAATCGTCTCTTTCGTAATCGAATAGCCATTCGAATCGTAATTAATTACGATACGAACGATCGTATCGAATGCATTGGAATTATGGCATACGATTTCTCACGGAACGTAATATAATAGATCTATATTACAACATCTGGTACAATTATGTTATTTGAAGTGTCATTCATATTTATTTGGAATTGTGTGAAAGTAGAAAGTGAGTTTGGATAACGAAATATTTAAAGAAAAATATGGATTCATTAGCCTTATTTGATTTATTAAGTGAAAGTGAAGATGAATATCAATATGATGAGAAGGTTAGGTTAGGTTAGGTAAGAGTGGCTGTTGGAAATACCAACCCACTTAGGCCTATTGGCCCATTGTGATGCCACGTGGATCTATGATCTTCTTACTACTGGGAACAGTTTGAGCTTATAATAAAGCGTAGGAGACTGTTAACGTCTAATTTTTCTAGATCGTTTAGGTCGTTGTAGAAGAAAGCTCCTAGATGAAGCTTCCTTGGGAGAGAGCTGGGCATGTGCAAAGTAGGTGGGGGATTGTCTCCTCCTCTTCCTCGTCCATGGAGCTTCTACAGAAATCATTAGTAAAAGCGCCAAACCTTCTTGCGTGCTTGCCTATGAGGGAGTGTCCAGTAATGACACCTATTATGGCGCTGAGATGTTTCCTATCTAAAAGGATCAGACACTTAGAGCGACTCAGATCCAGCCTTGGCCAGATCTCTTTGGTCGCTAGACATGTTTGTCCAGCAGTCCACCTAAGGTCTGTTCTTTTATTGGCATCTGGCTTTAGATGAAGATCGGCATTCAAGGGCGGTTTTAGAGTATAATGAGACCGAGTCCAGGGAGTTGATGGCGGCCTGGCTATCCGAAAATATGCGGATATCCTTTGCAGATATCATGTTTTTCTTCAGCCAGGACAGAGCTTCTTTAATCGCCAAAATTTCCGCCTGGAACACGGTACAGTGATTTGGAAGGCGCTACCGGTTTTAGATCCATCTGTGTAGAGATGGATTTACTTGTCCTCCATGAAAGCATCCTCCTCACAGAATGATCTAGAGGGGAAGCTTACATGGAAGTTTTTGTCAAACCAAAGTTCAGGTATGGTGTAATCGATGTTCTCTGTGAGGATTCCTAATGTATTAAGAATATTGGCGTGGCAAATGAATTATTTGTCCACTGTTTAGTCGCTTTAAGGCGAATAGTTGCAGTCGCAGCTACTGGCTTGCTAAAAATGTCGAGGGGTGTCAACTGAAGTAGAATATCTAATGCCGCAGAGGGGATAGACCGCAAGGCTCCGCTTGTGCATATACATGCTGTTCTTTGGACTCTGCTTAGTTTAATGCGGTTGACTGCATTTTCCAAGGCCGTCCAGCAGACAACCACCCCGTAAGTAAGTATCGGTCTTATGACCGAGATGTATAGCCAGTGGGTTATGCGAGGTTGAAGGCCCCATTTGTTCCCAATGGCTTTCTTGCAAGAGAATAAAGCTATTGTAGCTTTATTGACTCTTTCTTGAATGTTAGGTCTCCAGTTTAGTTTCCTGTCAAAAATGAGACCCAGATATTTTGCTGTATCGGAGAAAGCTAAACTGGTACCGTTTATTGAAGGAGGGTCTATGATTGGAATTTTATATTTCCTAGAAAAGAGGACAAGATCAGTTTTATGGGGGTTTATTCCCAATCTACAGCGATCTGCCCAGCGGGTTAATCTGTTGAGATTTACTTGGAGAAGTTCTTTAATGGTATTAAGATGTTTTTCTGAGACGGCTATGACAACGTCATCCGCATAGGCAATCACTCTGCTACCACCCGCTTCCAGGTATATCAGTAGTTCGTTAACTACTAAGTACCGCCTTGCGGCGTACCTCTACTGACATATCTTTTAGCAGAAGTCTCGCCCAGTTTGGAGTTGATTATCCTGCTCTTTAGCATTAGACTGATCAACTCCCCAAGTGAGTCGTCTACCTGCAGAGTTGACAGCGCAGTCTTAATTGCGGATGTGTTGACGTTGTTAAGGCGACGTCGATGTCTAGGAAAGCAACCATTGTGTACTCCTTATATTGTAGGGATCGTTCGATGTGGCTAGTCAGAGAGTGCAAAGCCGTTTCCACCGACTTTCCTTTACAGAAGGCATGTTGAGCCGTAGACAGAAGTCTTGGATCAACTTTAGCTCGAATGTGGATATCAATCAGTCGTTCTAAAGTTTTCAGAAGGAATGATGATAGACTTATAGGTCTGAGGTCCTTTGGGACTACATGAGAACATTTTCCAGCGTTGGGAATGAATACTACATTGAGTTCTCTCCATAACAGTGGAATGTGGATAAGTTCTACACAGCTCCTCATAATATTTTCTAACACTGGTAGAATAATATCTGAGGACCTTTGTAGCTCGGCAGGTATTATACCGTCCAGACCAGCAGACTTGTATGGTTTGAAGCCATGCAGCGCCCAGAGCAGTTTGTCTCTCGTAATCAGACCATGAATTTTGGTCACGGTTGCAGTAGGCCTGTTTGGGCTGCTACTGGCCGCGAGTTGAGAGCTACCTGGAAAGTGGGTGTCCAGAAGCAGGTTGAGTGATTCATCACTTGAGGTTGTCCAAGAGCCATCGGTTTTTTTCAAACAGCTAGGCATCATAGGATTTTTCTTAGCCGTAATGCCTCAGTGGTTTCTGTAATTTTGTCACAGAATGACCTCCAGGATTGTCGCTTTGCCTTCCTCAGTTCTTTTTTGTATAATTTGAAGGATTCTTTATATGAGTCCCAGTCGGTCACTTTTCTTGTGCTTTTTGCTGCGTTGAACAGTTTTCTGCAGGCGCTTCTGAGCAGTCTCAGTGCCGATGTCCACCAATGTGGCTTTTTCTTGCCTCCTGGTTGAATAAGAGGGCAGGAAGCGGCCATAGCCTGATTGAGAGCCAGAGTAAATTCCCTGACTTTCATGTCAAACTCATTAGTGTCACGCGGAGGACTTGATAGTTCAGAGGATAAGGTTTTTGACAGTATTCCTCTATATCATTTTTCCGGTAATTCCGGAAAGCTGGTTGGCTGGGGGGGGGCATCACTCAGACTGAATTGGATGTATCTATGGTCTGAAAAGCAGTGTTTAGACGATACCATCCAGTTTGTTAGCCTTTGGGTGATGCTGTCGGAGACAAGAGTAATATCTAACACTTCTTGTCGGTTTCTAGTTATAAAAGTGGGCTCATTGCCAATATTGCAAATTAAGAGGTTAGTACTTAAAATATGGTCTAAAAGTGACTCACCTCTATCATGATGTGCATTAGCGTCGCATCCGATTATGAGGCCAGTTTTTGCCTTTCAGCTTCCAGCACCACCCTTTCTAGGTTATTACCAGGGAGAGGGCCCACTTGATTGTGGCCAAGGTAAGCCGATGCCTTTGGCAGTCTCTCGTCTGGAAACGGTTAAGTCGGGCTCACTGAGGTTGGGAAGTAGAAATATATTAAGGCTACGTTTCACTAATATACAAGTTCTAATCTTACCTTTGTCTCTTGTATAGAGTGGAACGTATGTGGGTGTCCTAAGTCCACGAACCACGTCTTCTACAATCCATGGTTCCTGGATTAGGATTATGTCTTCTGCGTTTTTAGAAAGACGCAGAATGAGTGCAGCCGAAGCCTTTTTTGAGTGGTGGAGATTAATCTGTAGAAATCGTATCATTACTACAGTCTTCCAGAGTCGCCTCCACCACGGTGTTATTGAGATCCTCCGATTCTGAAGATGTGCCCAAGATCTCATCTTCTATCTCTGATCGTGTAGGACCTCTAATTGCTTCGTCATCGGCTTCCATTTCCGACAGTGTGTCAGAAGAGGAGACCGACGGCTTGATAGTCACCTCGGACAGGTTGGAGTCGTCGCTATTAAATTCTGGAAAGGATATCGATGCTCCAAGATCCGAGGTTGTGATGTCAGATATTAAAGGAGTAGGAGGTTGCTTATCAGCATCCAGCTCATCCTTTTTGTACACCCTTAAGTGTATGGACTCGAATCCGAACCGAATCATGCCTTTCGTCTGTGCCAGAGGATTAAGGGATTCCTTATTGATCAAAATTAACGCGCATCTATAAGAACCCCTTAGTTCCTCCAGTTTCGCGACTTTCCAGTCATGAGTCGGAAGAGTCGGGTTACTGAGCCGGAAGATTTTCAGAATACTTTCTGGAGAGGAGGGTTCGGCTGGAATCCAGTACGAGGTCTACTAGGAATGTCTTCCTTAGACACGACCTCGAGTTTTGCACCTGGTCAAATCTCTGCTAAACCATCGATGGCCTTGGTGAAGAGATCGAGAGATCTCTGGTTGGAACAAGCGATGAGCTTGACACGGCCTTGGTGCCAGCCAAGCCTCGCTTGTGATGGGAGGTGGTCCGGGGTTTTCCCGCATGATGGCCAAGAAGTTGCTCGGAAGCTTCAGCCTGACCAGCTGCCACCGTTCCGGTGTAATGGAACCGTCGATATCGCTCCTGTCGATCACCGCGATCAGCAATGCGTCCTTTAGGACTTAATTGTAAGACCTCAGAGATGTGCTGTTGGATGGCCCAGTTATCTAGCGCAGTTCCGCCAGTAGCCTCAACACTCCTACTTTTAGGAAGTGGTGGATTCCAAAACACCGTTTGAAATGATTATTTAATCGAAATGTGCCAAAGTACGACTTCGAAAGTAACAACAAATATTTTGAAAGAAATGGAATCCAAGTTGTGCTCGCAGCACATAGTATTTAACCCCGGGAATTCAAACAACTGTAAAGAATGGTTTATGCTCAAATATAATATTCCGGAAGGTAAATATTCGCAATTTTTATAAAATTAAACTAATCAACTTTCATTAGAATTGGATGTGTTGACGGAACTCATATTGGCATGCAGGGGCCCAGCGCGAACGAACATATGTTTTTTTGAATATAAAAGGTTTCCACAGTCTGAATGCCCTGATTGTAAGTTAATTATAGTATAATAAAGATATAAATAACATTTGTACTTTACTGTTAAAGATTTGTGATCATAAATATTGGATTATGGAAATTAATTGTAAATATGGAGGAGCAGCACACAATTTGTTTGTGTGGAAAAACTCAAATGAAAGAAATTTTTTTGAAGAGCAGTTCCGAGCCTAGTGCAATGAAAGTTCTTGGCTCCTTGGTATGTTACAAACCATATTTGTGATGAAATAAAAAACCTAATTGTTAAACTCTTTACAGGACATTCTGGGTATCCAATTGAACCGTGGTGTATAACGCCATACAGGAATGCGGTAGCAGGCCCAAGTGAGTGGGTATTTAATGAAATACAGTCTAAAGCAGGAAGTTTAATTGAGGGCACCATTGGGAGTTTCAAGGAGCGATGGAAAATTTTATAATACCATCCGAGAGGACGGTGTAACCCAGAAAAAGTAGCTTTATTCGCAAATGTGTGTGCAGCTTTGCATAGACTTTAAAATTCCATTTCTATACCAAGCTTCATCAGTCAGTATAACTCTGGGAGACTTCTCAATTGAGCAAGCAACAAACTTAACAAGAATTGGACAACAAATAAGAAATAACATTAAGCAATCATTATTCAATTAAAATAGATTTACACAAAACCACCTGTTTTCAGGAACTTTATAAAGCTTTTATTTTTTTATAAAAGTGCAAATATATAACATTTCTTTTCCCAACTAAAAAATGTAAAATTCAATCGTTTAACTTAAAAATAATCAAAAATTCAAAACTGTTACCCATGCTATGTACATTAACTTACCCATGCTATTTACATTAAAGAAAAAAATAAAAAATTGATTTCAGTCTTTTAACTTAAAAAAAAAACAACGTCTTTATTTCTAATTCGACTTTTTTCACTGCCATATTCATGGCATGCTTTTCTTCTTTAATTTTTAAGACCTTTTCCTCAATCGCTATTAGCTTATCTAATTGTTGGCTTATTTCTTTTTTAAATTCAATGCCTGTATTTTCTTTAAGGAGACCAAGTTTTTGGTCACTTATATTTAAATTACGAATTTTATTTTGCGCATTCCTGCTATCCTTTCTTGGACCCTTTTTGCTGCATGATGGTATATCTGTAGGATCATCATGGTTTTCTTTATCTTCTGCTTTATTCCCAAAGGAGACTCATTTGAGTCTTCGGATGACCAAATCCGGGGTGAATGCACACGAGAAGGTGATGGGAGCGATGTTGCTTTAATATTTTGATGCATTCCAAATGTATTTACATTCCGAAGGCCTTCTGCAGACCACTTGCCTCAACGATTTGTTCCTCAGCTTGGCTAAGGAATCTTTGTTCATAAGGTCCATCCCCAGTTTTACGTTTAGCAACTTTGTTAAACGATAATTTTTTTTAGCCTGATACTTTTGATCAGCATAAACCTGAAAAAAAAATATTTAATTAAAAATCTTTTTATACATATTTATTCACATACCTTTCTTCACAATTTTGCATCTTTTACCGGTAGACCAACGGAATTAAGTTTTATTTCTAATTCCTTCCAAAGCTTTAGTACTGTAATTTTTCCTTGCTGACTATTCGGTATTATATTTTTCGCTAAGTCCGGATGCTCCTGCATAAAATCAGCCATGGGTGGGCGTGGCTCAAGTGGTAGTGGACTGGCTTCCAAATCGGAAGGTTCGGTGTTCGAGACCCAGCCTCGCCCGAAAGACATATTCATTTTTTCAGTTAACGAAAATCAAGTATGATGAGTAGTTGACTAGAAATCAACAACAAATCAACCTCCACTAAGAATTCAGTCTCCCCATTAAATGTTGGATGCCACCCATGCAGCGAAATAACCACTGAGCCCAAACATCTTTCTTTCTCTCTCTATCCCATTTTCCGAACAACTTAACACATGCTCAGGCACTTTAAATGTATTCATACCCACTTGAGTGTTAAGTTAATTTAAAAAAAAAAATCATATTTTTTTTAACAGCATTTATTTTATTTAGCTATAGTTGCCCTTAACAATAACAAATTTAATAAATCTTCAATTTAAAATAAATAATACTTACATTCTCTCCATTTTACTGCTGACATTTAAATAATTCCGTCACCAAATTGACTATCGAATGACGTATCGAAATAATGAGTACGTTCACGTAAACAAAAGTGCTCGTTCACGGATGACATAATCCCGAATGTGTGTTTTTACGCGATGAGTCATACGTTCACGGAAGAGACGATTTGGCCCCAGTTTTCATTTTCAACTTAAAATAAGAACAATTACAATTTTTAAAGGAGTAAATAATAGCTATCTTTCTGTAACTAGGAAGTAAGTGTTGAATGGTACATTTGTGAATTAAATTTGCAGTAATAATAAAATGTGAACTGTTGTGGGGTGACAATCAGCAATATATACACCCAACTCTGTTTTTACACGGTTGATGCTTTCCTCAGCAAACCGTATAAAAAAATATATGCTGCATATTGTTTTTTTTGGGAATATGTTCCGCAACTTTAAAAAATCGTGTAAAATGAAAAAAACTGTAAATATTAGATTGCGAAACAGTGCAAAAAAGAATGATAAAACGTATATTATGTATTTAGAAAAAAAGCTATTCATTTTTATTTCGAAAAAAATATTAAATTACTACACATTTAGTCAAAATTCAAATCTATAAAAATGTAATAATACAATAAAAATGTAAATTAAAATTAAAGACTCTTCGCAAGTGGTATTAATCGCTACTTGATAAGTGTGGATTTTTATTGCGGACTGGGCTAAAAATGTTACCATCAGTGAACGAGTTTGCAGCAACCGCCGATTACTTTGACTTCTCCGCTGTAATAAAATCTGTCATTAAACATTGTTTTTTCGGCTTCTCCAGTTGCTTAAATAATTCTTGATATCCAGCTACACAAGACATTAAATTTCGTTGAAATTTTAATGCACGCTCCATATCAAGATCATGAGTAAGGAGATGATGTTCCAAACTTACAGCAAACTTCAATCCTTCGCGTATTGTATTAGCCATTAACAGCTGACATTTTGCGGCTTCAGGAATAAAGCAATTGTTGAACAAATTTGTAAATAAATCTGCCGTCATCCAAGCCTTTTTATTCGCCATCAAGTAAACTGGAAGTTGTGTAATGTTTTTACCTTTCAAAGCTCGAGGTTTAACGGATTTGTTAATTAGTAGAGGCTTTAACATTTTATCATCAGATATGTACGTTGCTACAAAACAAAAATGTTACTCGATCTTTGGCCGCTGATTCAGAATTAAACGAGTTAAGTGAATAAACCACCACTGAATACTTTGTATGTCGTATAATTATGAAAAATGAAAATATATACTCGTAATTGATTGAAAAAAATTGATACTTATTGGTTTCCTTCTTTAGGTCCGCTTGCTAGGCTTCTGGCTGTCTTCCTGGGCTGTCGAGATCCAACTGAACGAGGTTTCCATCCAGCAGCAAAAATTAGCACAACGGCAATTGTTAAATGTGTAGCTTCCAAAACGAAACATTGATATTCAGCAGAGCGAGAGTACGTCTGCCAATTATTCAAAATAGAGTGGTAGGCTAATAGATGCTGCTGAATGGGAACCCGTTGGTACTTGCCGTACTTGCATCGTCCGATATTAACGGAAGAATATGAAGACAAAAAGCGAATGCCAAATACAGTAACATTATATAGAAAAAACATTTGAATTGACTGAAGCAAGTACAGTGAGTAACAAGCGAACCTTTACAAGTTTTAAATTAACATTATATCTGTAAACAAATTGAATATTTGAAAGATGTTTTTTTTTCAATTTAACGAATGTAAAAAGATTGTAGAAGTTATTATTTCAAAACAGCCGCTAAAGCCGCAAGCTGACTTTTCCAATTTTACTATATAGGTTCTTCCAGAATAAACCCGTTTCTTCGGCATTAAAATTTGATCTGGAGTATAGCCGCCCTATTTCAATTGCTTTTTTCAGTTTATCCGGAAGAATTTTTTGCAGCGTTTTCATCTGTCATCCAACCTCACTTGCATTAAATGCCAGTTGTTCCGTTGGCTGGCGACTTGTTGATGGTTCCAAATCGTGCAGATGGTTGTACAATATAAGAGCTTTCTCTTTTATAATTCTCCCACTAACTGGTATTCTTTTTTTCTGCAAATCTTCCATCCATAACACCAGAAGTTTTTCTGGTGTTCCTGGTGCGCTCACGCTCATACAAAATATTAGCCTTTGTTTGATCGCGGTAGTGTTAAGATGAGATAAAAAAATGTTTCACAATGGCAATTAGGGACTGCGACTGCTACTAGTACTGTTCCTTCCACGTCCAAGCCCGATAAAGAATTAATGTGTGCGAATATTGTGTGATGTGTATGGCGGAAAGCGACACCGATGCTCACACCGAAGTGTACACACAAGTGTGGTGTGTATGGCCGGTTTACACTCCGTACACTTCTAACACAAAATAGAAACTGACATTCGAACTGCTTCGATTAAATAGATGTTCATAAACACACACGGATAAATTACCGCTAGGAATTTTGATGTGTATACTGAATTGAATTTTGCAGGTATACATATGTAAGTATGAATTAGCTGAAACGCACTTCGAAGAGTAAGAAAACTTTTTTTGTGAATCGTGTTAGATCGAAAAATCCGTGTAAAAAAGGAAAAATTATTTATTTTTGTGAATCGTGTTATTTCAAATTAGCGTAAAAAAAGATCATGTAAAAACAGAGATCGATATCAATGTTTGGGAGAGAACAGCAAGAAAATGATTCTTTTTTTTTAATATTAAATTTTCAACAATAGTTATCAATACAATTTAAGTCAATCGTAAATAGCCAGTCTTTTACCATTTTTGAGAACGATTTAAAATTTAGAGTTTGCCTTATAGACAGAAGTAATTTGTTACTTCTGGGGGCTGCAACAGTATAAAAGTTAGAGAAATGAGTTTTGTGAGCAGTGGGTATAGTGACCAGGTGCATGTTGTTTATTCTCAGGTTATATAATCGCGAGTTTCTGCTGGGAATATTGCCACTCCATTTAAAAATATAATGTCAGATAATTCGAATAAGATGCTTTTGAGCAATTATTAAAGGTCTAAAAGTATTTGCATAGGAACCACCCCAACTAGATAAGCCATAATGTAGTTTAGAGTGCGCAAGGCCATAATATATTGTTTTGAGAATCTTTTTAGAGCAAAGTCGCTTTATGAGATAAATTGTTCGTGTTATAAGTATCAAATGATTTTTAATATTTTTACTATGGTCTCTCCAATTATCTAACCATAATCAATTGTAACACCTAAATATTTGAAATTCTTCACTAAATTGATTTTGAAACACGAATCAGAACAAGAATTTTTATGTTGAAAGTTGCGTATACCACAATCATGAATTGGAAAGCTAAATTGCCTACAACTCGAAGCATGGAAAAACCGGATGTAATTACAAACTGGATGACCAGAGGTTTTGAAAATCATGAATTTAGTTTTTTCACTAATTATTAGTTTATGGTACAAAAACCAAGTTCTTAGAATTTCTATGTCCTTTTCAATTAGTAAAATACAATTAAAATCAGAATTTGACTGATAGGTAAATGATATATAATTTACAAATGCCGTCGAAAGACCGTTTAACGGGAGTTTAAAGATTGAGTTAATGTAAAAAAAAGAGTTTTAATAAAAAAAACAAAGGGCCGAGTACAGATCCCTGTGGTACTCCATTTTTTAAAAGCCGAGTTTCACTTTGTGTGCCCTTTATAATAACTTTTTGAACTCTCTCTTTTAAATAAGATTTCACTATATAATTTGCCTAGTAGTGTATCGTGATCAACCAAATCAAACGCTTTGATTATCGCTAAAAATATTATTTTATTTAGAAAAGAAGTAATTTTATTGACTATAAGTTTTTCAAATATTTTTGAAAAAGTAGTAAGGATTGAAATCGGTCTATTGTTAGCAATATTTGTTCTATCTCCCTTTTTTAAAGAGTGGAATAATCTCACCACATTTAAATTGTTGTGGGAAACAGCCCTGTTCCACACTCAAAACATTTGAAACATAAAAGGCAATTTTTTTAAGAAGATTACTAAATATTCCATCTGACGTGCAAAACTTTTTATTTCTTCAAAAAAAAAAAGCTTTGTATGTATCAAAGGAGGTGATAAATTTAAAAGCAAAACTATTTGGATGTGAGAATTCAGTATTTATACACTGTTGATTAAAACAATTACAATCACCACTAAAATTAATGGACTGATACAATGTTGCAGGTATTTCTGTAATTTATATTCATTAAATTTGTTGGATATACTTTTAAAATCTGTAAGAGTAGCTTTATAAACTACAATAGTTTCTATTATATTAGGCTTAGAAGTTTTCCCAAGAATGCTGTCTATTGCTTTCCATTCCTTTTTAATATTGTCCTTTAATTTTTCAAACAAGTTAAAATAATACCTTTCTCGAGTCAATTCAACATTTGCGCCTACAGCTTTACAAAGTTTAAGGTAGTACTTTTTTAATTTTTCATTGTTTGGATGTTTTCTCAGCTTAATACTTATTTTACTCCTTTTTAATCTGCCTAAGGAGAGACCCATTCATCCAAGGCTTGAGAAACTTATTCCTATTAGATTTTTTAGGGATATAGAAGTGCAGAATTGAAATTAAAAAAGCGTATGAAGTAGATTTGTCCCTTTCCGAATAAATCTGATCCAAAAATTCATGTTTCAAAATATTTTGTTATGTGTTAGGTTTAAAAGTTAAAACAACCGACTTAAGGGGAAATCCAAAGAAAAGGAACCTTTATTATGGGTTTTGTGGTTCTATATATATACGGAAAGTGTTATACATTTGCAAGCAGAGTTGCCATGTTAAATTATATGAACTGACAGAGTATTAACTCTTATTTTTCTTAACACTCCCACTTTTAGATAATTTAACATTTTAATTACATGGTTTGATCATTATTTTTTTCTATAATTCCAATTAACGATCTAAATTTTTGAAATTTATCCTTACTTAGACCCTTTGTTAAAATGTCAACTTGTTGTTGTTCAAAAGGAACAAAGTTTATCAAAAATTCTCCTCTTTCGTATCGCTCACGTATGAAGTGATAACGAACGTCTATGTGTTTCGTTCGTTTATGAAACTCTGGGTTTTTGATGAGCCGAATCGCTCCTTGGTTGTCCATTTTCAGCATAGCATCGGAAATACCACCCGGAATCATCTCAGAGAGCAGCTGCTCTCAGTAAAAGAAATTATATCTTTTACTGCTGTGATGCGGCTACGTATTCTGACTCAGTAGTTGACAAAGAAACACATTTTTGCCTCTGTGATGACCAAGATAACGGGCCACTCCCTAGTGAAAAAATGAACCCAGTGGTAGAGCGCCTTGTTCCAGGATCCCCTGCATAACGAATAACATTTAGTTTTTTTAAAAAATATACCCATTCGTCTGTTTCCACTGATATATTTCAAAATTCTCTTCACAGCGTTGACGATTACTTGGCAAATCCAAATATCGGGAAACCACTCCTACTGCAAAGGCAATATCTGGACGAGTCGCCATTGCCAAATACATGAGAGAGCCTACGGCTTCTCTGTAGGGAAATTTCACTACTTCCGAAGATAGAGTATCTGGTGAAGAACATTGCTCCGCTGGAGTTGACACCGGCTTGCAACAACTCATGTTGAATCTTTCAACAACCGCTCAATGTAGTTCGATTGGCCCACATGAATTCCATCCCCTGGTTGAACTGCGATTTCCATCCCGAGAAAGCAACCAGCTTCCAAAACTGTGACTTCGAAATTCTTCTGCAGAAATTTCACCAACTGAGTCGCATCATCTTTGTTCTTCGAAGCCACGAGCCCACCATCGATGTAAACAGCTAATATGATTCTGCATTTATTATCTGCTGATAGAAAAATGCAAGGACCCATTTTGCTAGGCCTTAGCCTGAACTCCCGCAGAACGCCTGTCAGCTTTTGATTCCAGCAGCGAGACGCCTGTTTGAGTCCATATAAGCTCTTTCGCAATTTGCAAACCTTATCTGTGCCATCATCGAAACCCTCTGGCTGATGCATGTAGATTTCCTCAGTGATATCGCCATGTAAAAATGCAGTTTTGACATCAAATTGGGTCAAAACAAGTCCTTGTTTAGTTTTAGTTTTAAATGCATTTTATTTACTTAATCATTAACTCTTACATACTAACAAAAAATGCTTAAATGCTAGCTTAAAATTACTTAACAATCTTATACTAACATACTGGCCCAATACGGGCATTCTAAGCTACTCTAAATTCTTATATCTATGTCTTTCAACTTCATTTACATTTTATTTAGAATGTTTGTTTTGTATACTTAGGGCTAAGAAAAAATTGTTAATAAAAAACTTAGCCTATGGATGTCCTTCGTTGGCTGCAATGGCAAGAATGGAACGAATCGAGGTGAACTTAGCCACTGGACTGTACGTTTCTCCATAGTCGATGCCATATTCCTGGGTGTAACCGCGTGAAACCAATCTCGCCTTATACTTTTGTTTTCCAGCGCCTAAATCCTTAAGTTTATAAACCCATTTGTTACCAATAACTTTCCTATCCCCAGGTCGAGATACCAAATCCCATGTGCGATTTTGGTAAAGACTAGCTTCTAGCAGGAAATAGCTTCTTTGTAACATTGTGGCTCTCCTTGCATAAAATACGCATGCTTTTCCACAAAATTACAAGCCCCTGGTGTAGTAACCTTTCTTTTGCGTAGTCGACTCTTCAAAGGAATAGACTCGTTGGGGACATATACCATGTCTATAGCGTCCTCCTCATCACATTGGTAATCCTCCTTTTCCACTTGTTCTTCTGTTCTTACATCAACATCGTCTTGTTTTTCCGTATCAATAATATGATTTTCTTGTGAAAGATTATCGCGCTTGCTCATATGGATAACAGATGTACTTGGAGATTCGTCGAAAACACTATTTGGAAGTCTTTCTTGTTCGCTGTGCTGCTCCACTTCCCTAAAAACGACATCTCTGACGATTACCACTTTATTTGTTGCAGGTGTCCAGATCCGATAGCCTTTGGATGTGTCCGAGTATCCCATGAACAGACCCTTTTCAGCCTTTCTGTCCCATTTTTGGCGTTTTTGCTTGGGAACATGTATAAATGCCTCAATACCAAACGTTTTAAACTCCTCAACCCTAAGCTTTCCTCCACACCACATTTCGAAGAGGGTTTTACCTCCTAAAGCGCTGTTTGCAGTGCGGTTCAAAACGTATACGTATACGGCAGTGTTAACTGTTTCTGCCCAAAACCGTTTATTTAAATCCCAGCAGCTTCGACGACGGTGCGATTTTCTCGTTCGACGCTCCCATTTTGCTCGGGGGTGTAAGGAACACTAGTCTCATGCCGAATGGAATGTTTCCTTAGAAGCAATTCAACGCCTTTGTTGACAAATTCCAAACCATTGTCAGTACGGAATATTTTTACTGAGTAGTGGCTTTCTGAGTTAGCAAGATGTAAGAATTCTTCAATGGACGAACAAACTTCTGATTTCTTCTTCAAAAATTGTACGACTCTGTAATGTGAAAAGTACTTAGCTCCTCCTAATGAGGTCTCTTCCATTGGTCCACATACGTCGGCATGCACAAGTTCCCCTGGTTGAGTTGCCTCAAAAGAACTCCTTGAAAACGGGATTCGATGCATTTTTCGAAAGACACAAGCATCACACATAAAATCTTGATCATCTATGAAACTGATCCCATTCCTTTTAAGATGATCACGCACTTTCTTGATGTTTAGGTGAGCCAGTCTCTCGTGCCATACCTTAGTGGCAACGCTTTGGTAGTTGCAAAATTTGCCGTCGGCTTAACCGAAACCTGTACACGAAAACACATTCTGAATAGCTGCGCCTCACGCTCTCCCACTGCCACGATAGCTCCGTCTGCATTAATAAATTCGCATCTCATCTTATTAGAAACAAATTTTAACCCTTTATCTAATGCACGACTTTGGGGAAAAAGATGCAAGGAGATTTTGGGCACATACAAGACATTAGATAAATGTTTTTTTGCACCACCCTTTTCCATTAAACGACAAGATGATGTCGCCCGTACCTAACGCCAATATTTTTTGACCGCTTCCAACTCTAATCTCAATGGGGTTAGAAAATGTTTTATAATTTATTCTACCAATCCTTTCGAAATGTCATATGATCACTAGAACCTGAATCAAGATACCAATAATCATTGAACTCACCATCATCAACCAGCAGTGTATTTGCACACCTTTAATTCTTTCTCCTCTACCGTGCTGCACTTCCACTCATTTTAGCTTCCGTTGAATTGGATTTTCTTCCTATTGGTACTTCGCCCCTGCTTCCAGTCCTCGCACGATCATCGTTCTTTGAATTTGCCTTCCTCACCACTATTACCTCGCCCTTGCTTCCAGTCCTCACACGATCATCATTCTTTGAATTTGGCTTCCTCACCACTATTACCTCGCCCTTGCTTCCAGTCCTCACACGATCATCATTCTTTGAATTTAGCTTCCTCACCACTATTACCTCGCCCTTGCTTCCAGTCCTCACACGATCATCATTCTTTGAATTTAGCTTCCTCACCACTATTACCTCGCCCTTGCTTCCAGTCTTCACACAATCATCACAGCAGCTTTGAGCACCGCAGCTTTCAGCACTGCACATCAGCGCATCTCCTTTTCTCTTTCCACGTTTAATTCCGTTAGCTTTTCGGGACATTCTCTTTTCCAGTGTCCCACTACATTGCATCTGAAACACTTACCGGGTTGGAAAGTTTTGTTTTTGGGTTGTTTCCAATGTCTTCGTTTCGCAATTAGTGCCGAGGTGCTTGTGTCTGGAACAGATGAGTTTGAAAGCATTCTTGTTTCTTCCATGATTAACCGTGACGTTAAGTTCTCCAAAGTTTGCTGATCTTTTGTTGTTGACTCCCACGCAGAGAAAAAATGCTTATAGCTTTCGGGAATTGTCATCAAAATTTTTGTGATTACCATTGCGTAATCTCCTCCCTTACGTCCCTCAGCTGCCGTACTATGTTTCCTAATTTTGATATGTGAGTTGCAACGTCATCCTCAGGTTCCATCTTAAATGTATAAAACCGCTGCAGCAGCATATGAACATTTGCATTTGATGATTGCTCGTATACCGACCGAAGTTTTTCCCACATTTCTTTTGCAGTGATGCAATTTACAATATGGCGAAGTGGTGTCGGGCCAACACTCATTGCAATTATACGTTGCGCCTTACAATCATCTTTCGCCCACCCAGCTAATCGTTTTTCATAAGCTACCTCAGTCTCAGACTCTGCCTTAACCGGTCGGTTAATAGCACCAGTAACAAAATTTTATAGATCTGAGGCACTGAGTAATAACCTGGAACTTCCATGCAGAATAGTGTTCAGAGTTCTGCAATTTATCGATCTTGAAAATTTCGTTTTCCATTTTCACTTTACTTGGCAAAAAAAAGTAATTTATTTAAAAGTATTATTCAGCAATTTCCGAATATATGTAAATATATAGGTATATATGAATATGGATACTCGGGTATGTATGAATATAAAACGAAAGGCAGAAAACTAAGTAATTTAACGGACTATCGGATTTTCTCTTTAAAAAAAACCGCGCGATCTGGGCCCATAACCTGTTAGGTTTAAAAGTTTGTCAATTGTCAACCTGTGCGGACGTGTTTTTCTTTTTCTATACTCTTTTTTCAAAGCCCCGTAAACTGCCAACTCAGTATATCTATCGTCGTTATTCGTCGACCTAGTTTTGTCTGCCGATTCCTGAAACTCAACTGTGCCAGTTTTGACCCCAAAACAAAACAAAAACAAAACAAAAAAAAATCCAAACAAAAAATAACCACAATTTACAAATAATGGAAAAGTGCTGTGCTAGTGTTTTGTGCTCAATTGTTGACCCCAACGCCGAATGGGTAGCATGCAATGGTCTCTGTGGAAAATCATTTCATGCCATATGCATCGGACTTCCCCGAAGATACATAACCTACCTCAAGGAGTATTGCAGTCTTTTCAATTTTTACTGCGACGAATGCAAAGAGATTACCTTGGCTCACGTTATGCTGGCAATTAAATGCAACAACGAGTCTATTAATGCGATGCTAACCGAGAATGGTCATATTAGCAGAACTATTTTGGACAGAATGGAAAAGATTGAGGACTCAATAAACTGCATTGACAGTAATGTGGAAGCTTACAAGTCCACAGGTAGAATGATCGAAAAGCAACTGGCAGCGATCCAAAATCTGTCGAAAAACAAATCTAACCACGACAACGAGAGCGAAGTGATCAAATATCACTTCGACGGAATTAAAGCTTTCCTCAAACCAAATTTTGCCAACCTCCTTAAATCCAACGAACTCACACACATAAACGACTCTATCAATCTTCTCCGTACTGATCTCGACTTGCTTTTACAATCCTCCTCCAAAACAACACATCACACCCCGCATCCATCAGATTCTACGCTCGATGACCTGACCCTAAAATCCTGGGAAGATAAGAATTACTAAATGCTCTGAGGAACGAGAAAGCGCACATCTCGAGAGTAATGAAAGTTTTAAAAATAACAATAAACTTAAAAAGGACCCCTCTCCAACTCCCTTCCAAATAAAAAACATGCTTCCAAAAAACGAAGCTCTAATCTCGATCCCAACTGGAGCTTTAAAACAAACTTATTCCCCAATTTTAGTCCTCCCTCCTCACTTATCCGACACAAAGCCCTTACACACCAATCTTCTAATCCCACAATACCCCTCGTTCTACCGAAGCCCCCACGCCAACGCGTCTCTTTCAACTTAACCCCAACCACCCATATTATTCCTTCTCAACCTTCTACGCCACCAAACCCAGCTAACAACACAATTCTCAACTTCGACCTTAAAACTGGAGCTAAGTACCCTAATTTCATTAACTCCCATACCCTAAACCCCACATCTCATCCCTCGTCCAACTCCATATCCAATCATTTATCTCTATCTCCCTCCTCCAATGCTCCTATTCTTGATCCCCTTTTCCCCCACTGTTAAACTAACACAGCAAACCAATGGCACTACAGAAAGTCGATATGCTCTCTCTAGGCTCAGAGAAAGAAAGATATATGAAAACATTCGTCTCTTTCTTGCCTATCTACATGACAAATCTGACTCGGTCTGCTACGAAGGGAAAACCAAAATAAGCGTCATGGTTTCCATCCAGCAGGAAGACCTCCCTACCGACCCTATCAGTCTCAGGAACCTTTATGTCAGGTACCACGAGATTTTTAACATGTCCCCTCAGAAAGTAGCAGACGACCTTACTGCATTCGGCAACTATGTTCACTCTAAACGAGTCTCACACCTACAGCGAAACCTAGCCGACCACGACAAGTTTTTTCGTCCATAACGTGCCTCCCTTGCCAGCGCTTAAACCATCCTGCCTCACACCTCCACCCCACAACATCCCTCTTACATTTTACTATCAGAATGTAAGAGGTCTTCGCTCTAAAACCAATACCAATTTGATTCCCGACATAAAGAACCAGCAATTGTTCCCTCCTACTTTTAATGTTTTCCGCGACGACGATCCAACCCGCACAAATAAAGATTCCCCTGTCGAGGCGTCCTACTGGCGATGGACAGCAGCCTTAACTCTTCCCCCATTGCAATTTCTTCATCCTCTAAAGCCGACGTTGTCGCAATAAAAATATCACTGCCTCTCGAGTCCCTTTACGTTATATGTTGCTACATCCTACCAGCTCAACCTATCGAATCTTACCAATTTGTTATTGATGCGATCGATCATTTAATTGATCTGTCAGACCCTATTGATGATATCCTTATTTTCGGCGATTTTAATCTTCCTCAGCTACAGTGGACTCCATCAGATGATCAATCGTTTTTCATCGCTTCAAATGCCAACTCATCGCTTAACAGGCTCAAGTCTATGCCAAGTCAGTTGTATATCCAATTATATGGGCAGGCAATTAGACCTTATTTTCACAACAGACCCAATTAACTACTCAGTCTCACTTTGTCCCCTATCCCTCTTAACAATCGATAACTACCATCCCCCCCCCCCTTCTACTTTCATTTTTTCATATCTCTTCATTCCAGTCCACTCCCCCCACAACTCTCTCATCCCACGACTTTCATAAAGCAAACATTCACAAAATCAGTGAATATCTCAGCAGATCCTTCTTTAACTTTCACAACCTAAGTATAAATGATGCCTTATCCATTTTTTATAAAGAAATATTTAATTCTTTTTCCCTTTACGTTCCGTTTTCCCGCCTTAAAACATCATCTACTAGTCCTCCCTGGTATAATCGCAAGCTTCGTTCCTTACGAAATCAGAGAAATAAATTATGGGCTGTTTTCCTGCGTACCAGATCCTTTACCGACTATTCCAACTATCTTGCTGCTTATCTTCATTTCACCGAACTTTATGATTCCCTTTACCAGCGCTACCTTAACAATGCGCAAGTCAACCTTATAAACCACCCTAAGTCCTTTTTCCAATTTGTTAACTACAAAAGAAAGTCCGATGGTTACTCTCCTTTCCTCTCTTTCAACATCAGGTCATCAACCGACATACTCACCATTACCAACCTATTTGCCACCTTTTTTAAACAATCGTTCACCAACGACTCCTTTGTACCAGATCCATCCTATTTTAGTTACCTACCTAACTTCTCCAATGGTCCACTTCTCTCTCATATTTTGGACCCGTCTTATATCGAATATAAATTACACCAACTCAATGACGAATTCACACCCGGCCCAGATGGCCTCCCTGCCATATTTCTTAAAAAATGTTCTTCCTCTCTTTCCCTTGCCCTTTTTAATCTCTTCCGTCTATCCCTTTCACAAGGAGAATTTCCTCAGGCTTGGAAATTCTCCTTCATAACCCCGATCCACAAGAAAGGATCAAAGAATGAAATAACCAACTATCGTCCCATCGCTAAACTCTCCCATATACCTAAACTCTTCGAAAGTATTTTGTATGAAGCTCTAAGCTTCCAATGCAAATCACTTATTTCCCCTAGACAACATGGCTTCCTAAAGGGTAGATCAACCACCACAAATCTCGTTGAATTCGTATTCTTTGCCCTCTCTGCCCTAGAAAATGGCAATGAAGGCGATGTAGTTGCAACCGATTTTAGCAAAGCCTTCGATAAAATCTCTCATCGGTTAATCATCTTTAAATTGTCTGCCCTCGGCTTTGAACCCATAATGTTAAAATGGATATCCTCTTACCTCGAAAACCGTTTTTACAGTGTTCGTTTTAGGTCAGCCCACTCCGGTCCATTTTTGGCCACCTCTGGAGTTCCACAAGGCAGCCATCTCGGCCCTCTTCTTTTTATATTAAACATAAATGATCTCGATATGATCATCAAACACTCGTCTGTCTCCCTTTACGCCGACGATAACAAATTTTTCAAAACCATTTCCTCTCCCCATGACTCTTTCCTCCTTCAACAAGATCTTGATAGTTTTTCGATCTAGTGCTTCAAAAATTCTTTGGAACTTAACATCGCCAAATGCCAATCCATCACCTTCTCACATAAGCGGAACCAATCTCCTCCCCGACTCTATCTTCTCCATAACCAACCTATCTCCTCAGTACAGTCTCTTCGCGACCTCGGCATTTTGTGTGACAGCGAGCTCAACTTCCGTTTACATATGGATGAGATAATCCTCAAAGCCAACTCTGCACTAGGTTTCGTAAAACGGTGGTCCAAAGAATTCACCAACCCATACGTGACCAGGTCCCTCTATTTTACCTTTGTTCGCCCCCTCCTAGAGTACGCAATGTGAAGTATGGTCCCCATATCATCGTGTTCATATCTCGAGAATTGAAAGGCATTCAGCGTCGTTTTCTTCGATTTGCTCTTCTAGGTATGCCCTGGGACGATCCTTTTAATCTGCCCCCCTATCAAAATCGTCTCAACCTTATCAACTTAAACACCCTCGAAGATCGCAGAGATGCAGCAGATTTTCTCTTCATTCATCGACTCCTTTCAGGTCACGTTGAATGCGCGTCCCTTCACAACTCCATTTTCCTCAACACTAAGCTTCGTAATCTACGTACCCCTCGGCTCTTCTATCCACCAACCCACCACACCTCCTATGGCGCGAACGAACCAATCTCCCGTACGCTATGTCAAATCAACTCAAACCCTACCGTCTTTGAGTTCCACCGCACCACTTCCTACCTCAAATCCGTTCTCCTTCACCATTCCAACCAACCTTAGTTTTAAGTTTTAATTTAAGTTTAATTTGTAAGTTATAGCTTGTATTAAGCCGAATAAATGGGGGCATTCGCCCCCACGAAAATATAAATTTAAGACAACCGACTTAAATGGAAATCCAAACAAAAGGAACCTTTATTATGGGTTTTGTGGTTCTATATATTGTAAAATGTTTGTGTGGGTACAAATGATAGAACTTATTCTTTTCAATACAAATCCCTTTATTCAGTACAGTTACAATTCACTATTTAATTTTTTCTCTCAGTACAATTCAATTTCTCAACCACTTATACTTTTCTTATCTTTTACTTAAACCACTTAATCACTTCTCCTAATTAACACTTCAAATTACACTTTAGAACTCATTTGCATACCTTTGGGATGCTGGTATTTATACTCGAATGACATACTTCGAGAACAATCCTCGCCATCCAGCGTCCCATACAATTTCCAATTTGCTAGAAAATTCGATTCTACTCTCCAGTCGAGACTGCTAATCCAGTATCGAAACCTTCAAGTCTTCGAGTTTCGACATTTTCTGCTAGATGTCGCTGCTCACATTTGAGTGGTTATCACATTGCTCCCTCCCTACAGTTGTTCGTCCCGAACAACTTCGTCATTCAGCATCCCGTTGAAATGACACATTCTATCCAAATGGACCACTTTCAATTTTCCTCGATCCCCACGCTGGATCCGGTAGACAACATCATTAATGCGGGTTATCACCTTGTATGGACCTTCCCAGTCCTGTTGCAATTTTGGTGATTTGCCTTGCTTACGCTGAGGATTATACAGCCAAACCAGATCTCCTTCGTTGAAACCGGAAGATTTCGCCTTGATATCGTACCTAGTTTTCATGCGGCTGCTTGCTAGCTTCATCTTTTCTCTGGTGTCTTCATGCAATTTACGAATCCTGCTGCGTAAGTCATTCACGTACTCGTTCACCTCTTTGGGCTCCGTCGGTGGGGATCCGAATTTTGCTTCACTTGGCAACCGAATTGTTTGACCAAATAAGATCTCAGATGGTGTGTGCCCTGTTGAGCTATGGACCGCGTTTCGGTAGGCCATTAAGAAGAGGGGTATGTGTCGATCCCAATCCCGCTGGCAGTTGCTGACAACCTTAGATAGATGCTCATTCAAGGTCCGATTGAATCGCTCGACCATTCCATCAGATTGAGGGTGTAGTGGCGTTGTCCTTGTCTTTCTTATTCCCAAATATTATTCCCAAATAATCCATGACTACGAGAGTATATCGGTTTCGGGAAACGGCCCAGCGATGTCGATGGCTATTCGTTCGAAAGGTGCTCCGACATTGTATTGTTGCATTTGTCCATGTGGCTTTACTTTTGGACCCTTGGTAGCTGCACATCTTATGTACTTTTTGAACCAATTCTCGACATCTTGTTTAGCGCTTAGCCAATAGAAACGTTCCCTTACCTTTTCCAACGTCTTGTTTATTCCCAAATGGCCTACTGAGATTCCGTCATGTATTTCATGGAGCACTTGGTTGACTCTGGACCGTGGCACAATTAGCTGCATACGAGATGTTGTCCCATCTGCACTTTCCCATTTTCTCTTCAGCAATCCACCTTGCACAAAAAGCGAGTCCCACTGTGCCCAGTATGCCTACAGAGTTTGGCTCCGATCTGATATCTGCTGCCAGCTTGGTCTTTCCTCGTGATCTTTCCAGGCCAATATTTGTTCGATGTCATTGTCTGCCTGTTGGGAGGAACGGATTTCGTCTATACTACAACCCTCTATTGGCTCAGTCCTGATCACTTGGATAGTTGCCTGTTCTTTTGCTTCTTTACGATTGCAGTATTCGCATTTTACTCCGCACGGTCGACGAGAGAGAGCATCAGCATTTGAGTGGAGTGTTCCCTTGCGGTGT
Source organism: Volucella bombylans (assembly GCA_949129095.1). Taxonomy (NCBI): domain Eukaryota; kingdom Metazoa; phylum Arthropoda; class Insecta; order Diptera; family Syrphidae; genus Volucella; species Volucella bombylans. Next base: position 279,356,947 of record OX422140.1, read on the forward strand.
TGCACTTCAAAGTAGTAGCCCTGCAACTGCTCGATCCATCTTGCAACTTGGCCTTCAGGGTTCTTAAATTGGAGTAGCCATTTCAGAGCTGCGTGGTCTGTCCGGAGAATGAACTTTTGTCCGTAGAGGTACTTATGGAAATGCTTCGTAGCCAGAATTAAAGCCAGAAGCTCGCGCCGGGTTACACAGTAGTTCCTTTCAGGTCTGGAGAGTACTTTACTGTAATATGCGACCACTTTCTCTTGACCATCATGAACCTGGGAAATCACAGCTCCGACCCCAACATTGCTAGCGTCTGCGTCCACGATGAACATTTTTCCGGGCGTCGGGTAACCCAAGATGGGGGCATTGCACAGCTGTCGCTTCAGTTCTTGAAATGCTTTTTCGCATTCTCCAGACCACCTGAACTGTCGGCCTTTTTCTGTAAGTTAATGCAGGCTCTATGCAATGCCAGCTAAATCCTTTACAAACCTTCTGTAATACGTGGCGAGTCCCAAGAAGCTTCTCAGTTGGTGTTTATCTTTTGGAGAAGGCCAACTTTTCACGGCTTCGATTTTGTCAGGATCCGTTCTTACTCCTTCCGCTGATATAATGTGACCCAGATATTTTACTTCCGGACGAAACAAGGCACACTTTTCCGGGTTGAGCTTTAAATGAGCACTTCGTAGCCTCTCAAACACTTCTTTTAGATTTTCGCGGTGCTCCTCGTACGTCTTACCTATGACGATAACGTCATCCAAATATACTAGGCAGGTTTTCCAGGTGAGTCCTTGCAATGTTCGTTGCATTAATGGCTCGAAGGTGGCCGGAGCGTTGCACAGTCCAAACGGCATCACTGCAAACTGCCAAAGACCGCTTCCTGTAGTGAAGGCAGTTTTCTCACGATCCGCAAGATTTATCTCTACCTGCCAGTAACCGCTCTTCAAGTCAAGTGTTGAAAACCATTTCGCTCCAGAAAGCATATCCAAAGTGTCATCGATTCTCGGAAGTGGGTAGCTGTCCTTTTTAGTGACATCATTGAGACGTCGGTAGTCTACACAAAATCTCGTGCTGCCATCTTTCTTCTTCACGAGGACGACTGGAGATGCCCACGGACTTTGCGATTCTTCAATCACTACCTCAGCTTCCATCTTCGACGTCATTTCGGCAACTTCTGTTTGCTTTGCCAATGGAAGATGCCTTGCAGGTTGACGGATTGGTCGAGCGTCTCCGGTGTCAATGTGGTGTTGAACAATATGCGTACGTCCATATTCTCCGTCTTGTGCAGCAAATATATCAGCGTACTCACCGATTAGTTTTTCTGCCAGGATTCGCTGATCTTCGTCCAGATTACAGAGGCTGAGAATTTTGTTCTTGATTTTTATGCTCTGAACTGTTGTGAACTGAACTTTGGATTTAGAATCCTTACAGGGACCATGTTGTTCTTTGGTGGCTACCAGGACCACCTTCCACTTTTGCCCACAAAATTGCTTCTGACGAAGGCTCTAGACTCTGATTGCTGCAGATGACGACATTTGAGACTGTGGTATTGGCGTTTCCGTATATCATTGGTATCTCCATGTTTCCGTATTTCAGGGTTTGTGCCCCCAAGTCGACTACAATTCCATGTTCTCTCATGAAGTCTGTACCAATGATGCACTCGTCACATATGTCAGCTACCAGAAACGCGTGAGTGAATGTTATTCCGGCCAGTTGGATTTTTATGCGGACATCACCATATACCTTAATCGTTGCTCCTGTAGCTGTTCGCAAGCTGCAACTGCTAGTGTTATGCAGCCAAGTCTTCTGCACAAGATTCCTCCTGATGAGAAGCCTCAGCGCCAGTGGAGGAAAAAGTGACCTGGTGCTCCGACTTCAGGAGGCTTTGAACAACGAGGGACATGATCCTGATGCATATTCCTTTGATGTTGACGAGGATGAACAGACAAGTACCGGCAATGACATGGCTGCAATGATGCAACTCCTCTTATTAAAAATGGACGAACAGAAGAACAGTCTCGACCAACAAAAGAAAAATCTGGAAGAACAAAAGAATAGCCTCGAACAAAAGCTGGATGAACAAAAGAATAGTCTCGAACAAAAGCTGGATGAACAAAAGAAAAATCTAGACGAGCAGAAGAGCAGCATTGAACAAAAAATCGACGAACAAAAGAATAGTCTAGAACAAAAACTGGAAGAACAAAAGAACATTTTCCAGCAAAAGTTCGAAGAAATCGATGACAAATTTGAAAGAATAGAAAAGAACGTTGATGACAAACTTGATACAATAGAGAAGAATGTTGGCGAAAAATTCGAAGAAATGGACAGCAAAGTTCAGCAACTGGCAAAAGAGCTCGGCACAGTGCGAAAACAGAAACTGCGAGAATGTTATTTAAGCGGTCCAAGGTCCAACTCTTTTAGTTGAAGCCTCCCTCATTCGATGGCCAGACCCCATGGTCTACTTATAAGAAGCAGTTTGAAATGGCTTACTGTGCAAACGACTGGGACAATGAAAAAGGAAAAGTGATTTGCTCTAACAATGGCCTTGCACGGTCCTGCAGCAGAACTGTTGCAAACAGTAGACATCGAAAAACATAAAGATTATGTGACTTTAGTACAGGCTATCGAGAAACGGTTTGGGGATAGCCACATGCAGGAGGTCTACAAGGTCCAATTGCAAAGCCGAATGCAGCAACGGGGAGAAACACTGCAGCACCTCCAAGCCGACGTGAGTAGACTGGCACATTTGTTATACCCCACCGCAAGCCAGGAAATTATCGACGAAATGGCAAAAGATGCATTTATCAGGGGAATTGCAGATTCAAAACTACAGTCAGTAGTAAGGATGGCCGGAAAAGAACCCTTGCTGAAGCACTTACCTACGCTCTGGCGATGTAAGCAGCCAATCAGGCTTCCAGGGGAACACATTTCATCAGGGAAGTAGCATCTATCGAATGCTCCTGCACAAGAATTAGTGCCGAGGAACGAGATACTTGACGGGATAGACGAATAATGCGCTGCTGGAATTGCAATAAAATAGGACACCTTCAAAGGCAGTGTAAAGAACCGGTGCGACGGTTTTTTTTTTTTTTCAACAAATTACCGACTTACTCTGCTAGATCGATTTTACAAAGAAATTTCCTCTACATCGTCTAGCAAACTAAACTAAAACTTGTGCGCGTGCATTGTGTGCATTGACGTTGGAAGTGTCCTTTTTTTCTGCGGTTTCCAATCAATCGAAAAAAAAGATAAATAAAGTCGAGAAAGGAAAGACGAGTGTTGGCGCCAAAAGAGCAGTGCGTGCAAAAAGAAAACGTGATCGGTTCGATTAAACCGTGAGGGTTATTTAGGAAACCCTAAGGGAATTCGTGCGCGAGTGACCGAAGACAAAAAAAAATAAAAAAATAAAAACTTAGAGGAAATAGGCTGAGGCACGGGGGTGTATCAGATAACCTACACGTACCACCTGAATTTCCCATCCACCAACACGTCACGAAGTCGTTGGAGGCGTTTCCAGCGAGGATCTGCAGGACGGAGTATTAACCCTAGCATAAGTATTTCTTGTACTAACTTATTTTTTTTAATTTAGTCAATTAGTCAATAGATAATAAACATACGTATCTAGATTATGTTGGAGGATTTGTGAATCCTAAATAGTAACTTGAATTAGCCTAGTTGGTTAAAGCGCCATATTGTAAACGAAAGGGATCGGATCGTCTATTTTCTTTTCTTCCTTTTTTTTATTTTTATATATATTGTATATTCTTTTTTTCTTTTTTTTTTATTAAAGAAGAGATTGTGTTTAAGTTAAGATGAATAGTCTTTGTTTTTCTTGCGCCCTTAAGCTGTAAGCGGCGTGGGGGGTTTTTTCCGTTTCCTCAGTGTGGCGATTGGTTGTTTTGGGATGTTTTGGTGGTTTCGCTTTTGTTTTTCTTTCATTTTGCTTTAGACCTAGGAAAGAGGATCGCGGGTTTTACTGGTAGAGTCGCGATTCGACGCCGTACAGCTTTTGGGGACAAAGGATAATCGCGTGGCGCCCTTATTATAAATACCCACGACTACTACTCATCGAGCAGTCGGCAACCTTTGTTCCTGATACCGCGGAGGACGAAACGAAGGTAACACAAGAAGCCGGTCAATCTTCCCGAAGCCATCAGTCGGGAAATGCTTAAGCACCAACTTTGCGGGGCAGAAGTTGGTAACAGGAGTCGACGGCCCCAGGACCATCATCCAAGTCTCGCTGACAAAACGATGCAACGAAGCCCTTCTAGTAGAAGTAGTCGGTGGAAAAGAAAAATGGATGGCAACAATAGACACCGGTGCCACGGCCTCAATCATCAGGCGAAATCTTGTGCAGAAGTCTTGGCTGCATAACACTAGCAGTTGCAGCTTGCGTACAGCTACAGGAGCAACGATTAAGGTATATGGTAAAGTCCGCATAAAAATTCAACTGGCCGGAATAACATTCACTCACACGTTTCTGGTAGCTGACATATGTGACGAGTGCATTAGACTCCTCAGACGTACAGACTTCATCAGAGAACATTGACTTGTAGTCGACTTGGGGGCACAAACCCTGAAATACGGAAACATGGAGATACCAATGATTTACGGAAACGCCAATACCTCAGTCTCAAATGTCGTCATCTGCAGCAATCAGAGTCTAGAGCCTTCGTCAGAAGCAATTTTGTGGGCAAATGTGGAAGCTGGTCCTGGTAGCCACCGATTCTATTTCATGGAGTCAGATAAGAGAAGAGACTTAATGGACCTTAGTGGATCCAAAGAACAACATGGTCCCTGTAAGGATTCTAAATCCAAAGACATTCAATGTAAGGGTGAAAAAGGGGGAGATAGTGGGTAAAATGTGTACATGTTGAGGCTATATCGACCACAACGGAGAAAAAGGGTGCAACACCGGTCACAACAGTTCAGAGCATAAAAATCAAGAACAAAATTCTCAGCCTCTGTAATCTGGGCGAAGATAGGCGAAACTAATCGGTGAGTACGCTGATATATTTGCTACACAAGACGGAGAATATGGATGTATGCATATTGTTCAACACCACCTATCAATTAATATATACATATGTATCGTTTTATTCATTAATTATACATCACTTAACTTTTCAAATCTTAGCGTCTGTGGTACATAAACATACTTATGTTACTCTTATTACATTACAATAAATAGTAAGGTTTTATAGCTAACAGTTATACAGTTTCTTTTGCCAATCATTATTATGGAAATATACATGAATTTACTATTTTACAGAAATCAACAATTTACATAGCATCCATGAGAGTGCAACATGTATGTACGTGAGTACATTGTGCAATTGCTTGCATAAAAATTTAAAATTTTTCTCAACTTTACGAGTAGGTAATAGTAAACACAGAAAAAAAAACGAAACTTAATAAAAAATGTCAAAATAAGATCACTTTCCGTGTAGATGCGAAAGTATCGTGTCGATATCAATTGGAAGCTCATCTGTGGAACTGGTGGCCGCTGTTGTCGTTATGGTTGTTGATGAAACGACTGTTGGTGCTGACTTTGATTCAGCGGTATCAACAGATGCTTTGGTTCGTGTGGTTTTAATTGGAGTTCTATTGTCGCTTTCATGAGATCTGTTGGTGTTGGTTAATGATGAAGAGGTGGCTGGTTTGGACTCCTTGTAATTAGATCTGGACGACGATACTGACGGCAATTGACTTTGTGATTGTGTGGATGATTTCTTGTCATCTTTAGATCGAGATGTGATGTTTTTCATGCTACTGCTGCCACTACTACTGCTGCATGAAGTGACTTCAGTCTTTTGTTGTTGTTGGGGTTTTGATTTGGTTTCTTCTCTGGAAGTGAGGGCTTTTTGTAATTTAGGCCCAATGGGTGTTGACGTGAACCTAAGTGGTGAGGCAAATCCCTGTACACCCATACCCTGTTCGTTGTGCTGATGATGATAATGAAGAAGATGATGATGGTGGTGGTGGTGGTGGAGATTTTGGTTCAATACAACTTGTGGTTGTTGTCACATCGGTGTTGGAATCTTTCTCAGAGATAGACAACTTGATTTGTCGCTTCTTGGGAATATTTCGAATGCCCAATGCCTTGTGAATGGATGGGGTGTTTTTAGGTGCAGCAGAATAGAGAAGCAGCTCATTGGAAGCTTTGACGCAGTGTTTTTCGTTTTTATTCATGTATATGTTCAATTCGAAGAATTTCATTGGGCGAGCTGGAATGGCTGGTGGACCATCGGGACCATTGTAACTGACTACTTGGAATCCCTTTGAATCGGCTTCATCGATCGCAATTAGTTCACAGTGATCGTAACGGTCATCCTCCTCTTCGTCATCGTCGATTATGTTATCACTGGGATCGGGTGGTTCAATGGATTTTGGTGTTTCAGGGGAGGACTTAATAGAAATTGGTTTAGATGGAGTAGGGGAGTTTTCTTCCTCCTCGTTTTTAAGCGGAAGAGATTTCACTGAAAGTGGCTTCAACATCACAACTGGGTCTAGCGATGCTCTGGGCTTGATTTTAGTTTTTTTCACTATGGCTGACACTTTTGGCTTTCTCATTGATGGAGGTGTGGGTGCAACAGTTGTTGTCTTTTTACGCGTTGTTGTCGTATAGCTTTCGAAAGCCTTAGGCACTCGAACTGCACGCGAAGACTGTCCACGTGCACGAATTGGTGAATTATTCACAATTTTGGTTGGTTTAACCGCCGATTTTTTTTGCGCAACTGGTGATTTAACGAGCTTCGGTGTTTTGGGTTTAATTTTGTTTGGAGTTGGCTTTGCCTCGGTAGTGATAGTTTTCTTCGGAATTGGTTTGGTAGACTTTTTGTCATGCTTTTCGACAAGAGACGAAGGGCCGTTAGGACTCTCTGGCATGTTTTTCTTTGCTGAGAGATTAAGTGCAGTAAGGACTTCGATTTGTTCAATACTTGGGTCAGGAGGGGTTATTTCAACGTTGCCTACGGGCGGCACTTTTTGCACGGAAGGTGCGGAAACCACTTTCATCACTTTTTTCTCACTCGTTGTCACACTAGACATGACATATTGCTTACGAATGGAAAGTGGTTTTGGTTTTGATGTTGAAAGAGGCGTTTTTGGTGCACGGCCTTTCTTTATGCTCAGACTACATTGAGGGATATTGTTCTTAGAATCAATAGACAATTTCGTTTTCATCCGCTGCTTTTTCTGTTCCAATTCAGAAAGTTGTTTTCGTCGAATAGCATGTTTTTCGTCAGCTTGTGTTGAAATTTCTGATGCTTCTGTTTTTTTAGGTGTCAGCCAACTTCTAACTGGGTATCGAACCTCCCAGTTATTGCTGACAAGCTGTGAATCCACTGTTGGTAGAACTTCCGCAATAACATCTTTCTTAACTCTCCCTTTCTCCCAATCATCGTCTTCGGCACTGCTTAGTTCTGAGAGATCTTCTATATTTGCTACTGACGTATTTAGATTCTTTTTCTTGGGCGCAACTACTGATGATGCTGACGATGAAGAAGAAGATGAAGAGGATGACGAGGATGACGATGAAGAGGAAGAAGATGACGATAATGTCGAAGTAGCCATTTCTTCTTCACCGTCGCTCAACTCAAACAATCCGGCCGCAAAGTGTAGTGCAATTCAACAGGCGGTAGTGGTGCATCTTCTTCTCCAAAAGATTTAACGCGCTCAAGAATAATTGGCTCACAAGGTATCTTATCCTCAAGAACATCGGCGGTCTTTACTGGCGTTACAGCAGGAGTTGTTTCCTCTTTCTTCTTTTGCGCTGATTCTCGTAGTTGCTTCTCAATTTTCTTGTCTAAATCGTCCGACTCGTCGATAATAGGATCTGCCAGATGAGTAGTCTGTTTGTTGGGCTGCACTTTTTGGCGTTTCTTTTGCAAAGGGCGTGAGGTTACAACCGGGAGTTATAGCAAACTGTGGGGTCAACGTTTTGTTTTGCTTAGCCTCAGAATGACTTCGGTACGAATTGACCATCTTGAATACTGGTGTGTCTTAAGTCGACGGAACTATACCGGGTGTTGGAGGTATAAAGGTACCATCTTCAACCGACTTAAATGGCGTGTCCAAAAGGCAAGCAATATTTGCTGTGCGCTTTTCGCGTTCTTCTTCTAATTTTGCTGTTGATGACGCTTGCGGTGGTACAAATACCACTTCGTCGTCCACAGTATCTATTTTCTCTTTGCTTGACTTAACCTTTGAGTTTCTTTTTGCCGTTGTGGCTCCTGTTTCAGACTTGTGCGGTGTTGGAATTTTGATGTTAAAGATCGACTTGGACGGCGTGTCTTTTTTCTTCTTAGTCGAAGATGGTTGTGGAGTTTTTTCTTTTACTTGCTTTTGTCGTTTCTTAGCACGCATGCGTTTTGCCAGAGCCGCTTGTGTTTTGGGTATTAACACTCGGCGCTTCTTCTTTCTCGGCGGGTCACGACGCATAGAATTGGGACATTTAGCATTGACTTCTCTCAAATAGTAATCAAATTCTGCGAAATTTCACGCATTTTTTGCCATTCCTCGAGTTCTGATTTAGAGATTTCTAGCTTCTTTGTTTGAGTTCCTGACTCATTCTTTGTTTGTTCGGTATCAGAGCGCTCATTAGCTTTGCTTTCTGTGTCATCTTTCTCGGACTTGGATAGGACACGTTTTACTCTTTTCGAGTTTGCTTTCCTTTTTGGAGTATCAGCGAGTTCTTTATGAATAACTGTTTGATTGGTATTCTCGACGCTGTTTGAGTTCTCGGAATCCGCTCCTGGCTCAGGAACAATCTCAATCATAGGCAGAATCTCAACATTTTTTTATCACAGGCTTCTCGTGAGTACTCTCTTCAACAACAGTAGAGGTGACCTTTTTTTAACAGCTTCCTATATGCTGGCAATGGAGAAAAATTCAATGTTCTTACGTGAGATTTCTTTCTTGGTGTGGATAAACTTTTGAAGCTTCTCGAGTGGGTAATACCTGTCGATGGAGTTTTTCCATCTTGAGCTATTCGTGACTCTAAGCCACTTCCACTTGGCAGCAGTTTTGCTTTGGCTAAAGATTTCTGCAGATCATCAGCCTTTTCAACTTTATGAGCACTTCCGAGGATGACGGTATTCGGTGGTAGTTGATCAGCAGTTAAAATTATTTGTTCGGCCATTGGAACTTCAATTCGGTTCACTTCAACCGGTATTTCCCCTTGCAATTGCTGCATCAATTCATTATTAAGTAAGAAAGGAAGTAATCCTTCGTTGGTTAGCAAAAGAGCGGTGCTGGAATCAAAAAACATTTGATTGTCTAGGGTAGTGTTCACTATTTGACTATTGTCTGCGGCTGTTAATAGCACTGGGTCTGTTCCCGATGGGTTTTGAGGCTTTTGAGCATTGTCATTGCTGTTCGAAACAACCAGCCTTGAAATAAAAAAATTTGACTCGATCAACGAACCAAATGAGGCATTGCTAATGGTATGTGTTGTGCCAGTTGTTTGTGTGCGAGTTGTTGAAGAAGCTTGTACTAATTGTAGTTGTGGCTGTTCTTTTGTCTTTTGTGGCTCTGCCTCTTATTCAATTGAAGAAACATTGCTTAAAGAATCTGCAGGAATGATCTGAGAGACAAGCTCCTGAATGAAATCAATAAACATTGGATCTTCCTCTGTAGCCTCTGTTGCACTCTTTACCACAGTTTCCAATCGGTTTAGTTCTTCTATTAGATTTGTTTCGGCCTTGTCAGCTGATTCTGGTGATTGTAAAGATAAGGACTCTCTGGCTGTATCGAGCAGTTGCAGGGCTACGACTTTGAAGTGCAACACCACAAGGGAACACCCCACTCAAATGCTCATGCTTTCCCTCGTCGACCGTGCGGAATAAAATGCGAACACTGCAACCATAAAGAAGGGAAAAACAGGCAACTGTCCAAATGATCAGGACTGAGCCAATAGAGAGTTGGAGTATAGACGAAATCCGTTCCTCCCAACAGGCAGACAATGACATCGAACCAATATTGGCCTGGAAAGAACACGAGGAAAGACCAAGCTGGCAGCAGATATCAGATCGGAGCCAAACTCTGAAGGCATACTGGGCACAGTGGGACTCGCTTTTTGTGCAAGATGGATTGCTGCAGAGAAAATGGGAAAGTGCAGACGGGAGAACATCTCGTATGCAGCTAATAGTGCCACGGTCCAGAGTCAGCCAAGTACTCCATGAAATACATGACGGAATCTCAGGAGGCCATTTGGGAATAAACAAGACGTTGGAAAAGGTAAGGGAACGTTTCTATTGGCTAAGCGCTAAACAAGATGTCGAGAATTGGTGCAAAAAGTGCATAAGTTGTGCGGCTACCAAGGGTCAAAAAGTAAAGCCACATGGACAAATGCAACAATACAATGTCGGAGCACCTTTCGAACGAATAGCCATCGACATCGCTGGGCCGTTTACCGAAACTTTTAATGGTAACCGATATACTCTCGTAGTCATGGATTACTTCAGTAAGTGGCCGGAAGTGTTTGCCATCCCAAATCAAGACGCTAAGACCGTAGCCGAACAGATAGTCAACATCTGGGTGAGCAGATTTGGGGTCCCAATGGAGCTACACTCTGATCAAGGGCGAAACTTTGAATCAAAAGTCTTACAGGAAATATGTCAATATTTGGGAATAAGAAAGACAAGGACAACGCCGGCTTCTTGATAGCTGTTTCTGCTGGTTTCTTCCTCTATTGGCTTGCCACCACAGTGAGGGCAGTCTTTTCGTCGCACCGGTTCTTTACACTGCCTTTGAAGGTGTCCTATTTTATTGCAATTCCAGCAGCGCATTATTCGTCTATCCCGTCAAGTATCTCGTTCCTCGGCACTAATTCTTGTGCAGGAGCATTCGATAGATGTTACTTCCCTGACGAAATGTGTTCCCTTGGAAGCCTGATTGGCTGCTTCCATCGCCAGAGCGAAGGCAAGTGCTTCAGCAAGGGTTCTTTTCCCGGCCATCCTTACTGCTGACTGTAGCTTCGAATCTGCAATTCCCCTGATAAATGCATCTTTTGCCATTTCGTCGATAATTTCCTGGCCTGCGGTGGGGTATGACAGATGTGCAAGTCTACTCACGTCTGCTTGGAGCTGCTGCAGTGTTTCTCCTCTTTGCTGCGTTCGGCTTTGCAATTGGACCTAGAAGACCTCCTGCATGTGACTATCCCCAAACCGTTTCTCTATAGCCTGTACTAAAGTCACATAATCTTTATGCTTTTCGATGTCTACTGTTTGTAACAATTCTGCTGCAGGACCGTGCAAGGCCATTGTTAGGGCAAAGCATTTTTCCTCATTGTCCCAGTCGTTTGCACAGGCAGCCATTTCAAACTGCTTCTTATAAGTAGACCATGAGGTCTGGCCATCGAATGAGGGAGGCTTCAAATCTTTTCTCCTTGGACCGCTTAAAGAACATTCTCGCAGTTTCTGTTTTCGCACTGTGTCGAGCTCTTTTGCCAGTTGCTGAACTTTGCTGTCCATTTCTTCGAATTTTTCGCCAACATTCTTCTCTATTGTATCAAATTTGTCATCAACGTTCTTCTCTATTCTATCAAATTTGTCATCAACGTTCTTCTCTATTCTTTCAAATTTGTCATCGATTTCTTCGAATTTTTGCTGGAGAGTGTTATTTTGTTCTTCCAGTTTTTGTTCTAGACTATTCTTTTGTTCATCCAACTTTTGTTCGAGTCTATTCTTTTGTTCATCCAGCTTTTGCTCGAGACTATTCTTTTGTTCTTCCAGATTATTCTTTTGTTCATCCATTTTCTGTTGAAGACCGTCCATTTTCCGTTCGAGACTGTTCTTCTGTTCTTCCAGATTTAACAAGAGGAGTTGCATCATCGCAGCCATGTCATTGCCGGTACTTGTCTGTTCATCCTCGTCAACATCAAAGGAATATGCATCAGGATCATGTCCCTCGTTGTTCAAAGCCTCCTGAAGTCGGAGCACCAGGTCACTTTTTCCTCCACTGGCGCTGAGGCTTCTCTTGTTCAACTCGGATTTGAGTTGGACGAGGGTCAACTGCAATAGTTTTCGACCCATTCTAGCTTTTTCAAATAGTCAGAAAACACTTTTTTTTTTTTTTACACACAATAAATCCTATCCCACTTCTGACACCAATGTAAAATGTTTGTGTGGGTATAAATGATAGAACTTATTCTTTTCAATATAAATCCCTTTATTCAGTACAGTTACAATTCACTATTTAATTCTTTCTCTCAGTACAATCCAATTTCTCAACCACTTATACTTTTCTTATCTTTTACTTAAACCACTTAATCACTTCTCCTAATTAACACTTCAAATTACACTTTAGAACTGGTTTGCATACCTTTGGGATGCTGGTATTTATACTCGAATGACATACTTCGAGAACAATCCTCGCCATCCAGCGTCCCATACAATTTCCAATTTGCTAGAAAATTCGATTCCACTCTCCAGTCTCCAGACTTTGTTATTCCAATATCGAAACCTTCTGGTCTTCGACATTTTCTGCTAGATGTCGCTGCTCACATTTGAGTGGTTATCACAATATAAAAAAAAGACAGTCCATTTACTAAGTTTTTACTTAAAATTTATTTTCTTAGTTCTAGTATTAAGTAATGTTAAAATGAATATAAAATTAGACTGTAATGTAAAATGTTTGTGTGGGTACAAATAATAGAACTTATTCTTTTCAATACAAATCCCTTTATTCAGTACAGTTACAATTCACTATTTAGTTGTTTCTCTCAGTACAATCCAATTTCTCAACCGCTTATACTTTTCTTATCTTTTACTTAAAGCACTTAATCACTTCTCCTAATTAACACTTCAAATTTCACTTGAGAACTGATCTGCATACCTTTGGGATGCTGGTATTTATACTCGAATGACATACTTCGAGAACAATCCTCGCCATCCAGCGTCCCATACAATTTCAAATTTGCTAGAAAATTCGATTCCACTCTCCAGTCAAGACTTTGTTATTCCAGTATCGAAATCTTCTGGTCTTCGAGTATCGACATTTTCTGCTAGATGTCGCTGCTCACATTTAAGTGGTTATCACAGTAAGATTCGTCGAAAGGCATAGTTTAAGTGTTAGGTTTAGTTTAGAGCGCCCGCATGTGGCAAGTAAGTTAGAATAAGTTTATTTGTAAGTTATTTGGCTAATTTTTCAGATGACTGCGCTTGTAATATACAGTCACGTGCAGGTAATTAGAAACGCCAAATGAATAAAATCTTATTTTCCTAGAAACACATACGTTTTCACCTTAAGGAACTGCAGTATCTTCATTAAATTTTAAGGTGATTTTCCTCTTTTACTGTAGAATAGAGTACACTTATAAAAAAAAGTCAGGGAATTGGCATAAAGTACCGTTATCTTGGCCACTGTACCATATAACACACAAGAAAAAGTTTATGAAAGTGGTCGTGCACATAATTAGAAATGCGCACATAATTTGTGTTCTTGCGGTAATTTCATCAAAGACGGGTAGAAATCAACTGGTATTTTAGATTAGCATATTTTATTCCTAAACCTTAGGGCAATGGGAAAAAATCCATTTTGCAACGTCGGGACCAGAGTGCTCATTTTAAATTTGTAAGACCAAGGAACAAGTTATGGTCAAATTGCGAAGGCGTTAAAATGTTCTAAAAAGAAGGTTTTTAATGCGGTACAAATATTTTAAAAAGAATGGTACCGTCGAAAAAGTTAGCCGTAAACCTCGAGTGAAAGTGACTACCCAACGAGAAGACCAAGTCATTGTTCGGAATAGTAAAAAATTCCCTCCTGACACCGCTAGTGAAATTTGAACGAGAGTATTTGGCGACAATGGCAGCGGACCATCGGTAGATACAGTGAAGCGAAGGTTGCGGGACGCTGGCCTCTTTGGGCGTATAGCAAGGAAAAAGCCACTTTTGACCGAGCAAAATCGCAAGAAGAGGTTATAGTTTGCTAAGAAATACAGGCGTTGGACCGTTGCTCAGTGGTAAAACGTTTTATTCAGTGATGAAAAAAAAAAAAGATGAATTACATCTGACGGTAAAGCCATTGTACGCCGCCCCAGGTCAAAGGCATATGATCCAAAATACACCCGCCCAACGGTCAAACATGGTGGAGGAAGTATTTTTATTTGGGGTGCAATGTCGTGGCGCGGTATCGGTCCAATTAAAAAAATAGAAGGGCGTATGGACAGATTCCAATATTGTGAAATATTGCAGAATACTCGTACAATGCTGCCATAAGCTGATGACTACCTTCCCATCACTTGCAGATTTCAGCAGGACAATGATCCAAAGCATACAGCGAGATATACAAAAAATTGGTTGGAAGACCAAATGGTAACGGTCTTGGACTGGCCGTCATGTTGTCCTGATCTCAATCCAATTGAGACTTTTTGGCAACACTTAAAAAGACAACTACACTTCAAAAAAATTGGAAATTTTAACACTCTTGTTGAAGAAACGAAGGCTACCTGGGAAGACATCCACAAAGTGTTTGCCAAAAGTTGGTGGAGTCTATGCCCCACAGATTGCAAGCTGTAATCTTGTGTGATATACAGTGGCTAAAGTAACGGTACTTTATGCCAATTCCCTGCCTTTTTTTATGTGTACTCTATTCTATAGGGTCCGCCATCTAACGTTTTTTTTTTCAACTAGTGCTTATTTCGTGAATGGTAACACTTAGCTCATGGCTGATTTGACAGATAATTAGTTTTATCCTTCCGCTGAATGGTTGTGTATACGCTTGAACAACGCTGGGAATGTGGGCCTGCGATCGACTTAGAGAAGATGCCAATTTTGCCAAAAAAAAATCATCTTTTCAGATTAAGCAGTTCCTTAAGGTGAAAACGTATGTGTTTTTGGGAAAATAAGAATTTATTTATTTGGCGTTTCTAATTACCTGCACGTGGCTGTATATGAACGACCAACGAATTTTGAAACCTATCCAGCACAATCAAAACACACGAAGATGAGCCCAAGGAATGCCCAGAGACTTACAATGTATATGGTACAAGAGAACTTCGTTATGTAGTGCCTAAAACGGTAAATACAATACCGCAAAATATAAAAGAATTACAAAATTATAAAAAAAGAAAAAAACTTATAAAACAATTATTGCTTGATTTATACCCAGTTTATTGATGCACTTTCATTTCCTATTGATGCAAATTAATTATTGTTTTTTTTCTTCTCTCTTTCTTTAAATATTATGTCTATTATTTTCTATTTATTGATAAACTTTTTTTAACTGAAATTTGAAAGCTCACTGTTAAATTATTTATTATTGAATATAGCCACCTGCCGATAAGCACTGCGCTTTGCGGGTAAAATGAATTATGTAAGAAATACTGTATTATATAAATTAATAAAAAAAATTAAATCACAGATGCTATAGGTTACATAGATATTGCACCCCGAAGGAAAAAATTAACCATTTTTCCATTCAATGGGACGTACCCGTACGTCCCAGTTCGATCGAACTAGAGTGAATCATACTCAGACATGATGTTACTCTTAATTGTTTTGTATTATCAAGTTGCGTGTTCTGTTTGTTGGATAGAAGTTTTCCGTTTCTCGCAACGTAATTTTTTTAAATCAAATTTGACTGATAATAAACATTATATTTGAGAACCGTAGGAAGGTCAAAGCAGAATGCGCTCTCTTTAATGTTGTGTTTATTGAATAGTTGTTTTACGTTTTTTTCCATATAATATTTTGATTTTTGGATTCTATGCTTTTTTCTATCTTCCACGAACAATGCTTCCGTAATATAACGAGGAGAGCAAAGTATAAAAGGTCTTTGCGATGCTCATAGCAAGGACTTTTTTCATCAAACCATTTCGGATCTCTAGTATTTGTTATCCTTGTGCATTCCAAGGCCATTGTCTCTCTTTGAAATTTTTATTTTGGATGAAAGTGGGTTATTAATTAAGTCCACTAGTCACCAAATCTATATCTTGCTTACTTGAATGTTTTTATTAGAAGAAAGTTTGAAGTATTAGGTTTGACAGATTCAATGTGTCAAGTATACTGTTTACATTATTGTTTTCTTAATTCATTGATTACACTTTGATATTTCAACATTCCCACTTAAACAATGAATTCTAACATTCCAAAACCAATTCAATTAATCTATCTATAAAAAATGTCCAAACTATCAAAAGTATTAAATGAAATGAAATGAAAAATTTACTCTATCAAAAAAAAATAAAAATTTGTATATTCATTAACAAACATTATTCAAAAATAATTCCCATTTCTTTGGTACAAAAATTGTGTTTCGCAATCGGAACACCTTTTGTTAAACTGTCAGCCACCATCAGTTCAGTCCTCACCAGAGAGCTGCAACGGGTACTTTGTATTTGTGTATACCCGATCAATGACTCAGATTTTGTTTGAAGCAATCTCTTTCGTTGAGCAGCAAGGAATAATCGTTTGCTCATGAACTTAACAAATACATATTGGTTGAAACATTCGAAACATGCAGATACATGCATTCGTGTGGTTGAACACACTCGACGCAATCGAGATACTTCAGACACTCGAATATACCCTTACCCGTGTCCATACACAAAACAATATTACATTTCATATGTCGTGTTTTTTGTTTTTGTTGTTTGTTGTAATTATGAATTTTGTTCCTTATCAGTAAAGAATGAAAGTTAACGCATTTTCGTTTCTTCGGGTGGTTGAACACACTCGAGACAATAGAGATACTCGAAACACTCGAATATACCATACACTCACGATGAATTCATGCATATGGAGACATCCATCCGTTCGGTAACATTCATTCGTGACGAGACATACACGAGATTAAAAATCAGTAATAGTACACTACCGCACAAACTCGAAAAAATAATGTTGTGTCTCATACATGTTTGCTCAAGAATTTTTGTTTCACGTGCGCAGTTTGAACGACCACACATCTACCATTCGTTCGATTGACTTGTATCGAATTGTATCGAATGTATCAAAATTTGGCGAATGTGCGGGTCCTGGTTGTTGGTTGAATTGGCTCACCACAGCAATACCAAATGAAATGTCCGGCCTCGTGCACTGTTGAAGGTACAAAATACGAGTACTCCCCACTGCTTCTTGATATGGAATGTTTTCCATTTTGCGAAATTCTTCAGCATTTGTGGGTGACATCTCATTCGTCAACCGTTGGTTTGGATCTTTTGGTAATTTAACTGGGTCTGAAAAGAACATGTTAAACCTATGCAGAATTGCCTCTGTGTATCCACGCTGATTCAGTTTGATGACACCATTTCGATGATCGTAGTCGATGTTCATGCCTAACACATTTGATGCGTTGCCCAAATCTTTCATTTGGAAATTCTTTGCAAGGGTTGATTTTAACTGGTCTTTTCATGCATTGTAGTTGGATAAAATCAACAAATCAGTGACATACACAGCAACAATCACCGTTAAATTTTTCAATCGTCGCACATAAACGCACGCATCACTTTTACAGCATAAATATCCTGCTTTTATAAGCACCTCGTTAAACTTGATATTCCAGTTCCGATTTGCTTGTTTCAGCCCATAAAGCGATATCAACAATTTACACACCCTACCAGTATTATCGTCATAGTTGTCGGGTTGCTTCATGTAAATTGTCTCTTTTACATCGCCATGAAGAAACGCAGTCACAACATCTATTCTTAAGGGGTTACATATGTTTCTCCACTCAAAAAAATAGATTTTTTTTTTTGCATGAAAAGATTCTATTTTCTTTTTCAATTCAAGTGCCGCAAGAATTTTTCAAAAATTCCAATAATTAAGAAAGTTATGACCGTTAGACGTCGGATCGGGCGGAGCGCTCATTAGGGACATGAACAGCTGCGTGCCTGCTCTGCCTTCCTACCTTCTCTAATGACGGGTCAGTGCCCTCGCAAATATTTATACCTGCTTAGCAATAGATTTAAACCTTGTATAAGAATATTACAATTCAGAATATTCCAGAAGGCACACTCGAGCACATTTTCAGTTTTGCTTTCGAAGCCACGCAGGCAAGACACACTGCAGATTTTGCATTTCGTTTGCGTTTTTCTCGAAACAGTGTTTTCCCAGTCGGTACCAGAAATACCTCTTGAACCACTCGACCGATTTGCATTCCATTTCGCACGGATATTCTTATTACCATTATCTAGTCTCCTAGGTAGGATTTTTTTGATATCTTAATTTTTAGATTTGTTATAAATAAAAATGTGACTAGTTTTTTAGTCAAAAAGGGGCTAACGTTCAAAAAGCTGCCATTTTGTTAAAAAATTAAGTTTTTGAAAACGGCTATGATAGAGACGTTTTATCCATCTACTTTAAGAAGTTTTTTTTTTTTGTTTCAAATGAAACCTACCAGAGATATTCCTGGTACCGCCCAGCACGTTTTTGAAGAGAGGTTTCTGGAGATGGGCGAAATGTATACTTTATAATTGTTTTTCTTCAATTGTCAATAAAGTTTTGTATTCGTCAAGGAATACCTTACACAATGTATATTTTACTTTTTTTATATTAATCTAATATCGTAGCGAAAAACAATCTTGAAAATCGCTCCGTTTTTGAGCGGAGTAACGTATGTAATCCCTTAAGGGGTATTTCACAGCCATTGCCATGAGCAAGCGAATCGACGAATTGAAAATGTCTGCAAATGGTCGATGCCTTCTCGTTGACTGCAACCTCTGGCCACCAAACATCGGTTTTAACTTTAAAAACCCATTATTTGTGATAAATTGCCGGACGGGCAAAAATAACAAGTTGCCACGTTTGATTGGTTAACAACGATTGAAATTCCTCAACCATTGCTGCTCTCCATTTTCCATGATCACAAGCTTCCATTGCCTGCTTCACCGTCACTGGTTGATTGGTGTTTCCTCATATATGGCAAAAGCAAATGCACCCGATTAGAGACACTCTGGTTGTCTTGTTTCTCTTGCTGATCGACGACCTTGTTAAACTTCACTGATTTCATGATCGCCAGGTATGTAAAGGCTATCATCGTCAACAGTACTTTAACTATCATGTGCAGTAGTATTGCCATCAACAACGGCATTGTTTGCCTGACGATTGCCTTATCCAAGATTTCATCGTCGGTCGCTTCATCACCATCCGATTCACTAGCAGAATTGTTCGTATCGACTGCTATAGAATCTCTCAATTACCGTCACATCTCGACTGACAATTATTTCGTTGCTCCTCCGATCCATGAGCCTGTACCCTTTTTGATCTTCACAATAGCCAACGAACATTAGCTCTCTCGATTTAGCGTCAAATTTTTGCCTTTTCTCCTTTGGAACCATCGCCATCTCAACCCATCCAAAAAGTTTGAAGTGGCTCACATCAGGTTTTTTCCCACTCCAAATTTCAATCGGTGTTTTATTCTCAAATACGTGAGAGGTTGTGTGATTTTTGATGTATGCAGCAGTATTCATCGCTTCGGCCCAATACTTTGGCAAATCGGCATCTTGTAACATGCATCTGGCTTTTTCAACCAATGTGCGAATTGTTCGAAAAAGCCAAACCGTTTTGTTGAGGGGTGTATAACCACTGAATTTATTCGAGCAAAACTCCGTCCCGTTGTCGCTTTGAAATATTTTA
This sequence comes from Volucella bombylans, assembly GCA_949129095.1. Lineage (NCBI taxonomy): Eukaryota > Metazoa > Arthropoda > Insecta > Diptera > Syrphidae > Volucella > Volucella bombylans. The sequence goes on from OX422140.1 coordinate 279,376,500, forward strand.
ATTCGTTTTTCAGTCCGGGTTTCGACGAATCTCTTAAACGCACAAAATTTATCGAACACTTCGTTCTTGGGTTTAAGCATGTATACAAATGTACGACGGCTAAAATCATCAACAAGCACTAAACAGTACTTACTGCCGCCAATGGACGTCGTTTCCATTTTACCAGCCAAATCATCGCGAATCACTTCTAACAACTGCATTGCTCTCTAACCGCTATTTCCGAACGGCTTCCTAGATTGTTTGCCCTTACAACATGCAACACATGCATTGATGTTTTTAATATCGACAAACGAAATTCCAGTTACGGCTCCATTCTTCATTTTCATCAAATCGCTGTGATTTAAATGAGCCAATCGTCTATTCCATAATTCAAGCGACTCATTCGATCTAATTGCTGCAAGCGCCGTGCCATATGTACCATCTAATCGGTACAAGTCATCTATCAGAGACGCTGTAGCACAACCTGTGGAGGAGAAAGTGACAATTTTTCCCTTCTTTGTCAATTCACTCACCGAGAGTAGATTTGTCAACAGTTTCGGTACACACAGTACATCATGAATTCGGATATTGCTCCTATCATCATGAACTTTTGCACAAAAATCGATTGATCCAACACATTCAACCTCCATCTGCTCGTTGTTCGCCGCTCGAATAGACTCGTGCTTCCTATTTTTCGTTTCCATCACCCAATGTCTGTTCTTCGTCATATGTGTTGTACATCCAAAATCGATATACCAGTCGTTGTCATCGAACTTCCCACTCAAAGACACTGTTCTAAATGCTACTTGACCTTTTCCTTTGTCCTTAGCCTTTTTATCGGTTTTATTGTCTTTATTGCTACCCGAATTCTTGGATTTCTCAGGGCACTGTGTGGATTTATGACCCTTTTGTCGGCAAGTATAACAAATTAGCGTTCTTTTTCGTTGTAAACGTCCACGGTTTTTAGCAAAAAACGCTTTATCATCGCTTGCCTGTTTGTGTGTGTCTATCTCCTGCAACAATTTTTTTTTAACCAGATCACTTGTCAATTTCGGTTCTGAATTTTCTATCGCAACTTTCATAGGATAATATTCATCAGTCAAACCACACAACAAAAACAATGCGAACCATTCATCGCCTACCACTAGTCCGATCTCAGACAATTTGTGTGCTGCTTCAATTTTCACACTCACATACATTTCCATGTTTTCGCAATCGTCCAACCGCGTGAGCACCATTTTTTCAACCAAATTTATTTCACGTACGGCTCCTTGCTCTTTAAACGTTGATCTTAGATTTTCCCAGATATCCTTAACATTTTTAGCTGTTTTGATGTGTACATAAATCGTTTTGTCAACACTCAAAACTAAAGCTGCTTTCGCTCTTGTGTTTTTCTTTATATCTGTCTCTTCTCCAGTGAAAGACTTTGAGAGATCCTCCAACTCCAAATAATTTTCAATTGAAAATTTCCAACTTGAAAAGTTTTCGCGACCTTTTAGTTTGTCAATTGATGACAAAATTGACGTAGACATCGCGATTGGAATGCTTTCAGCACTACTCTGAACGACGACGCTTTTTGTTATTTTATTTGATGCGCAGCTTTGTGTTGACGACGATTTTGGTGTTTTGGCCATATATATGTACGTACGTATGACAGAAAATTAGGGTTAGACTAACCTCACAAGTTAAACGTGTGAAAATCGGCAAATTTATCATGAAACGAAAAAATATTTCTTCTAAGCAAGTTTGAAACTATTTATTTGAATTAATACAGGTGACTGGGCCCATAACCTGAATTTTTTATTTTGGATGAAACTGGATTATTAATTAAATTAAACAGTCACCAAATCTATGTCTTGCTTACTTGAATGTTTTTATTAGAAGAACGTTTGAAAAATTAGGTTTGACAGATTCAATGTGTCAAGTATACTGTTTACATTATTGTTTTCTTAATTCATTGATTACACTTTAATATTTCAACACTCTTATATTTTTTTCTTGTGGACGTTCTCTGAAAATGAAGTGAACTTTACAAACGTTAAAAAATTCATTAGTTGGTGCCTTCAGACTTCCAAAGTCACTTCTTTGAGAATAATTTTTTGCAAAGATGAAAAATTCCGAAGGACATGTTATTTTTTCATCAGTTTTTAAAAATAGTTTGGAACAATTTAAACATTTGTTCCTTAAAAGCATTTTAAAAGCAAGATACCCAGTAAAATATCGCATTGCTGTTGATTCTAATGTGATTTTAGTTCCGATTTCCATATCACAAATGACTTTTTCGTACAGAATTTATGCAATGAAGAAGTTTTTGGAATATTAGTTTGAGTTGGGGATAAGTCTATGTTTAAAATTTCTACATCATCATCATCACAGTTACTGAAAAGAGAAAAATTAATAAGATTTGACGAGAGAATTTTCGACATCTAAACATTAAATTCGTAAACAGACGAATTTTTGTTGTAACCACCTTTGATGCGAATAATAGAAAATAAATTTTCTAATACGTCTTGATGAATTCTCTTTGTTAGTAAATAATCCACGTTCTCATATAGGCCATTGCTTATATCATGACAAAGTAATAAGACCCCGTTTATAGCTTGTTCCATTCCTTTTAAAAAAAAGTTTCTTGGAAGGCTAACTGATTTTTGTATATCTTTTAATTAAGACAAAAATTGTTTCAACTCATTATAAGCTGGATTCTCTAGCTGAACTCCACGCCTTAAAACATTCTTGTCATAATGTGAATCACTATCCATGCAGTCGTTGCTACAGCTTTCTTTTAAGCAATTAAGTTCAAAAGCAGTTTGAATCGATGCCGCAGTTGTCCAGCTAAATATTTGCGATGCAAGGTGAACACGCATTTTTTCGAAGACATTTGGTGCTCTATGACAACTTCTAAATTTTAAACATGTCTTAGCTACGTTGTCAAGTTCCAAATTGTATATTTCTCTGATAAAATCAAAAGACACTTTACCATCTGGAGTTTGTAGATCTGATTTCAATAGAAGATTACGAAGTGATTTTAACAAATGAGGGAAATCATAAAACAAAATATTTTTTCATCATTCAAAATTATAAATGGGTTTTCTTCAGAAACACCTAACATTTTATAAGCTTTTCTATTATTGGCCCCTTGGTCGCAAACAATAGCACATACCTTTAGACCAAGTTCTTGACAGATTTTCAAATTGTTTTTTATAATTTCGCTTAGGTTATCCCCATTTACACCGTTTGCTGACACAAAATAGTTTAAAACACTTTTCCAACTATCAAACAAACCATTTAGCATGAAAACACATATTTCATTAGCAAAAAATCTACTTCTGTCTACACCAAGGTCTATTAAATCATTTTTTATATTATATGTGAGGTTTTTACGAATCCTAATTTCATCAAATATCAGGACAACACAACGTTGTCCTTTTACAGGAGCCCATCTACAGAAAGAGGAAATGTGAGGAAGTTTAGAGCCAAGTCTATCTCTCAAAAATTTATAGGTGCTTTGTGATCTATAATAAATATTTTGGGAAAGTTCTTTTTCGTGGCTGTTGTATTTTGTAGTCTTTGATTCTTTCAGAAGCATTTTACAAAATGTTTTTGAATGGTCTGTAATATTGAGCCTTTCGATTTGAGACGTCGTAGATATTTTATTTTTATTAAAAAATTACGAGTATATGGCAGTATGCGCTCTGTTTTTTTATAATGTTTTATTTTTAAATTTCTTGATTTAAGTTTTTTAATTTCTCAACTTAACAATATTTTTTTTAAAGTTGCATTTTTTCTCCTCTTTTACACATCTTTCCAATAACTGATCGCACCTTGCACACGAAATGCTGCAACTGCTCGACGTTCTTCTTCGTTTAGTTAAAGGAGACTTCAGATCCTCTAAATTCAAGTTGGAATTCAAATCAGAATTTAAATTTAAGGAAGGAACAGCATTGTAAAATGTTTGTGTGGATACAAATGATAGAACTTATTCTTTTCAATAGAAATCGCTTTATTCAGTACAGTTACAATTCACTATTTAATTGTTTCTCTCAGTACAATCCAATTTCTCTTGTACTGACCGCTTATACTTTTCTTACCTTTTACTTAAACCACTTAACCACTTCTCCTAATTAACACTTCAAATTTCACTTTAGAACTGAATTTGCATACCTTGGGATGCTGGTATTTATACTCGAATGACGTACTTCGAGAACAATCCTCGCCATCAAGCGTCCCATACAATTTCCAATTTGCTAGAAAATTCGATTCCACTCTCCAGTCATCAATGGTCGAGACTTTGTTATTCAAGTATCGAAATCTTCTGGTCTTCGAGTATCGACATTTTCTGCTCTATGAATCTAGATGTCGCTGCTCACATTTAAGTGGTTATCACATTGCTCCCTCCCTACAGTTGTTCGTCCCGAAAAACTTCGTCATTCAGCATCCCGTTGAAATGACACATTCTATCCAAATGGACCACTTTCAATTTTCCTCGATCCCCACGCTGGATCCGGTAGACAACGTCATTAATGCGGGTTATCACCTTGTATGGACCTTCCCAGTCCTGTTGCAATTTTGGTGACTTGCCTTTCTTACGCTGAGGATTATACAGCCAGACCAGATCTCCTTCGTTGAAACCGGAAGATTTCGCCTTGATATCGTATCTAGTCTTCATGCGGCTGCTTGCTAGCTTCATCTTTTCTCTGGTGTCTTCATGCAATTTATGAATCCTGCTGCTCCGTAAATGGCGATCTGAATTTCGCTCCACTTCGCAACCGAATTATTTGCCCAAATAAGATCTCGGATGGTGTGTGTCCTGTTGAACTATGCACTGCGTTTCGGTAGGCCATTAAGATGATGGGTATGTGTCGATCCAAATCCCGCTGGCAGTTGCTGACGACCTTAGGTAGATGCTCATTCAAGGTCCGATTGAATCGCTTGACCATTCCATCAGATTGAGGGTGGCGTTATCTTTGTCTTCCTTATTCCCAAATATTTGCACACTTCCTGGAAGACTTGATAAAAATTTTGCCCTTGATCAGAGTGTAGGTCCATTGGGACCCCAAATCTGTTCCCCCAGTTGTTGACTATCTGTTCGACTACGGTCTTAGCCTCTTGATTTGGGATGGCAAACACTTCCGACTACTTACTGAAGTAATCCATGACCACCAGGGTGTATCGGTTGCCATTTCGGGAGACAGCCCAGCGAGGTCGATGGCTATTCGTTCGAATGTTGCTCCGACATGGTTTTGTTGCATTTGTCCATATGGCCTTATGCACTTTTTGCACCAAATCTCGACATCTTGTTTAGCGCTTAGCCAATAGAAACGTTCCCTTACCTTTTCCAACGTCTTGTTTATTCCCAAATGGCCTCCTGAGATTCCGTAATGTATTTCATTGAGTACATGGATAACTCTGGACCGTGGCATGATTGGCTGCATACGAGATGTTGTCCCATCTACACTTTCACATTTTCTCTTCAGCAATCCATCTGGCACATAAAGCGAGTCCCACTGTACCCAATATGTCTTCAGAGTTTGGCTCCGGTCTGATATCTCTTGCCTGCTTGGTCTTTCCTGGTGTTCCTTCCAGGCCAATGTTATTGTCTGCCTGTTGTGAGGAACGGATTTCGTCTATACTACAACCCTCTATTGGCTCAGTCCCGACCACAGTGGCCTATTCTTTCGCTTCTTTACGGTTGTAGTGTTCAGATTTAACTCGGTTGACGAGAGAGAGCATCACCAGTGGAGTTTTCCCTTGCGATGTTGCACTTCAAAGTCGTAGCACTGCAACTGCTCGATCCATCTTGCAACTTGGCCTTCAGGGTTCTTAAATTGGAGTAGCCATTTCAGAGCTGTGTGGTCTGTCCGAAGAATTAACTTTTGGCCATAGAGGAACTTATAAAAATGTTTCGTAGCCAGAATTAAAGTCAGAAGCTTGTGCCGAGTTCCTTTCAAGTCTGGAGAGTACTTTGCTGTAATATGCGACCACTTTCTCTTGACCATCATGAACTTGAGAGATCACAGCTCCGACACCAACATTGCTAGCGTCTGCGTCCACGATGAACATTGGCCTTTTTCCGTAAGTTGATGCAGGCTCTTTGCAATGCCAGCAAAATCCTTTACGAACGTTCTGTAATACGTGGCGAGGCCCAAAAAGCTTCTCAGTTGGTGTTTATCATTTGGAGAAGGCCAACTTTTCACGGCTTCGATTTTGTCAGGATCCGTTCTTACTCCTTCCGCTGATATAATGTGACCCAGATATTTTACTTCCGGACGAAACAAGGCACACTTTTCTGGGTTGAGCTTTAAATGAGCACTTCGTAGCCTCTCAAACACTTCTTTTAGATTTTCGCGGTGCTCCTTGTACGTCTTACCTATGACGATAACGTCGTCCAAATATATTAGACATGTTTTCCAGGTGAGTCCTTGCAATGTTCGTTCCATTATTCCAAACTGCCAAAGACCGCTTCCTGTAGTGAAGGCAGTTTTCTCACGATCCGCACGATTTATCTCTACCTGCCAGTAACCGCTCTTCAAGTCAAGCGTTGAAAACCATTTCGCTCCAGAAAGTATATCCAAAGTGCCAATGATTCTCGGAAGTGGGCAGATGTCCTTTTTAGTGACATCGTTGAGACGTTTGTAGTCTAAACAAAACCTCGTGCTGCCATCTTTCTTCTTCACGAGGACCACTGGAGATGCCCACGGACTTTGCGATTCTTCAATCAGTCCCTCAACTTTCATCTTCGTCACCATTTCGGCAACTTTTGTTTGCTTTGCCAATGGAAGATGCCTTGCTGGCTGGTCGAGCGTCTCTGGTGTTGAACATAATGCCTACGTCCATATTCTCCGTCTTATGTAGTAAATATACGAGTATCAGCGTACTCACCGATTCGGATTACAGAGGCTGAGAATTTTGTTCTTGATTTTTATGCTCTGAACTGTTGCAACCGGTGTTGCACGATTTGTTTCCATTATGGTCAATAACATATAACCTCAACAGATACACATTTTCCCCCAATACCCCCCCCCCCCCCCTTTACCTTTACACTGAATGTCTTTGGATTTAGAATCCTTGCAGGGACCACCCATATTATTCCTTCTCAACCTTCTACGCCACCAAACCCAGCTAGCAACCCAATTCCCAACTTCGACCTTAAAACTGGAGCTAAGTACCCTAACTTCATTAACTCCCATACCTTAAACCCCACATCTCATCCCTCGTCCAACTCCATATCCAATCTATCTCCCTCCTCCAATGCTCCTATTCTTGATCCCCTTTTTCCCCCCACTGTTAAACTAACACAGCAAACCAATGGCACTACAGAAAGTCGATATGCTCTCTCTAGGCTCAGAGAACGAAAGATATATGAAAACATTCGTCTCTTTCTTGCCTATTTACATGACAAATCTGACTCGGTCTGCTACGAAGGGAAAACCAAAACCAGCGTCATGGTTTCCATCCAGCAGGAAGGCCTCCCTACCGACCCTATCAGTCTCAGGAACCTTTATGTCAGGTACCACGAGATATTTAACATGTCCCCTCAGAAAGTAGCAGACGACCTTGCTGCATTCGGCAACTATGTTCACTCTAAACGAGTATCACACCTACAACGAAGCCGAGCCGACCACGACAAATTTTTTCGTCCATAACGTGCCTCCCTTGCCAGCGCTTAAACCATCCTGCCTCACACCTCCACCCCACAACATCCCTCTTACATTTTACTACCAGAATGTAAGAGGTCTTCGCTCTAAAACCAATGCTGTCCTACGTCAATCGCATGCTCTTCCCTTTGATATTTACGCCTTGACCGAAACCAATTTGATTCCCGACATAAAGAACCAGGAATTGTTCCCTCCTACTTTTAATGTTTTCCGCGACGACGATCCTACCCGCACAAATAAAGATTCCCCCTGTCGAGGCGTCCTACTGGCGATGGACAACAGCCTTAACTCTTCTCCCATTACAATTTCTTCATCCTCTAAAGCCGACTTTGTCGCAATAAAAATATCACTGCCTCTCAAGTCCCTTT